>OZ024831.1:47619527-48207027 GCA_964016985.1 Anodontia alba
CGAAACGTATATTCGTCTGCAGATCATTCGAAATCATTGCTACCTGTGGGTTTATAAAGTTAGTGCAAGGATAAATTTTATAGATATTCCAATATTTTTATAAATGGACTGACAACTTGCTTAAGTACAAAATCCAAAAGTAAAAAAAAAAATGTAACTAATTATAAATTGATCAATTGATGCATCGATCAATCAAAATTGTTATTTTGAGTTACCATATCTATGAACCGATGCACGATTAATTAAAAATGTTACCAAATCTATGAACAAAATAAAAAAAAATTATAATTTTAGCGATGTTCAATATTATTTACAGGTGGACCAATAACTTGCTTAATAGATTAGCTAAAAGCGAATAGTAAAGTAATTACAAATCGATTAATCAATGCATCGATGAATCAAAATTGTCATTTCGAGGTACCAAATCAGTACACTTAGAAACTTTAAACTGCATGAAAAAATTTTAACCATGTACCAATAGATTTTACAGGTGGACCGACAACTTGCTTAAGTCTAATATCCAAAAGCGAAAACTAAAATAATCAAAAAATCATTTAATCGATGCATCAATTAATTAAAACTGTCATTTTGAGTTACCAAATCTATGAACCGAAAAAGATTTCCTACATGAATAAATTGTAACAATGCCCGATTTTTTTACAGGTGCACCGACAACTTGCTTATGTCGAATATCCAAAAGCGATAAGTAAAAAAATCAATTAGGCAATGCATCAATTCATCCAAATTGTCAATGTGAGTACACTGATAAAATTTATACTACATGAATATGAGGACTGATAAAAAATTCGTAGACTGTGCTCATATCCTAAATGTGAGACACGATATCAGTATGAAAACTACATGACCGTAAACGGCAACTCTTTCTGCATCTAATAACGAATTTTCATGCAAATATATTGATCCGTTTGGTTTTTTGGTGGCGGTTTACCGCCGCCAAATTTACTATACGGAATTTCTACAATCCGTCTTCTCAAAAATGCAAACCTAATAACTTCCTAAAAAGTAGTTCCATACTGACGCTGATGTCGCTTAATTCTGCATTAAAACATGTAAGCCTTCTACACTCTGATAATTATAAAGAGCGACCGAATATACAAAACAAAGAAAACTTCAAACTTTTGAAGAAATAATACTTTACTGATGTTGAGCGCAATCTCGGCGGACGAATATAAACCGAATAAACAAACAGTGGAATTTGATTCAGCCTCCAGAACCATCTGAAGCAGAGAATTTGAAAATTGATGCAAAAGATTCTCCGAAAGTCTCCGAAAGCGTATCAAAGAAAGGTATAAATATGTGATAAAGCATCAGCAGTTTTTTTAGGCTATTCACCATGAGCAGTTTCGGCCGAAATCACTTCGCATGAATATTTTGAAAAAAGTAAAGCACAGTGCGGTTATATGTGTATTTAGTAACATGTTTTTCCTAAACGTTCGCTTTAATATATGTTTTTATGAAAATTATTTACAAATATTTTTTGACAAAAACATAAATAAAATAAATAAATAAATAATAACGTTTTGTTTACATTTTTGCGGTATTACTATCCTGTGGCCACCAGGCCACTGTATCTGTCACTTTGTGCCTTCCGGATATACCGGATACTAAGAAAACTGTGAATCAAGACCGACCCAAACACAGTGATTTCCGCCATAGTAATAATTTCTTCGATAGAAATTATATTTTCTCGAAGATTTTTTGTAGTTCATGTATAGGCTCGCTAAAAATAACGTTCGAAAAGCAGAAACGTTTGAAGAGCTCTAGCAAAATTCCTGAAGCAGTAAAATGCGTTTCAGGTAGGCCAACGGTTGGTGTATCGTCAGTGAGATACCTATTACCGAGGTTCACTAATTATCGGATATACAGGAACCATGGCCCCCGCCCATTGGGGCCCGCGAAGTAGATGGGCTGCCTGTGGCCTCCAAGGCAGACTTGCTTAAGCAGGGCCTGAGTTCATCATGTGATCAGGTTGGGTAAAAGTCCCACAGATCTGGAGGCAATATCGTTAATGACTGAAATATTGTTACCCACATTCTGATACTCATCAGGAAAAATTTATGAGCTTTAACAGTACAAAACAAAATTTGGGACCCTCAAAATCTAATCGATGCTGCCCATGAAAAAAATGGCATTTTATATGAAATATTTGGAGAGTTGTTATCGTTATATATATAGCGGGCCCCCGTAGCCTAGTGGATAAGAGAGTTGACTCTTAATCCATTAGGTTTCTCACCGCTGTGGTTCGAGCCTAGCTCGGGTCATATGTGGGAAAGCCAAGTTCTGCTTACGGATGGTCAGGTGGTTTTTCTCCGGGTACTCCGGTTTTCGCCCACCTTCGATGAACGATCGGCTCGATATAAGTGAAATATTCTTGAAAGGGCCGTAAAACCCAAATCAAAAAAAAAAAAAAAAAAAAAAAAATCGTTATATATACCCCGAAGATTTTTTGTGTTTATAAGGGGAGTTTATTTTATCACTCATCTTTTGCTAAATTTATATGACAAGAGTTATTGTAACTGTCTGTAAATCTGTGAAAGTTCTATGAGTTTAAGGAACTTCAGTGAATCCGTAAAAACTCCATGAATCCATGGAAGTTCCGTGGTCAAAGTCTGTCAGTCATTTAAATTTTGTATCAGTGATATGATAAAGTTCCATGGAAGCTCCGTAGTGTATCCGAGAGGTTCCGGGTCGTTTCGGCCCTGGGTCGTTTCGGCCTGGGACGTTTCAGCCAATTTTGGGGGTGGGTCATTTCGGCCTTGGTAGGTGGGTCGTTTCGGCCCTGAGTCATTTCGGCCCAATTTCAATATGGTAGGGTAAATAAGCATGGGTTGATATAATATTGTTTTTTTTTTTTTTTTGTTTAAAGTAAAAGCTGAGATGGATTGAAAGATAGATAGATGGATAGATAGATGGACACAGCATGATAGATAGATAGATAGATAGATAGATACTTTTACAAGTTCTTTAATGACAAACTCGTTAACTGCTGTGGTTAAGGTATTTTCAAATACACTGAAACCTTTTTTTGCAACATTTGAGAAGCAAAAAAAAAAAAAAAATCAATGTATTTGCTATAGTTAAAGGTAGAGTTTTAAGATCATATTAGCTAACAGCTTCGTTTTGAATAAATGAGCCCTGGGTGCTAGTGTTAATTGTGTTATGCACATTTATAAAAGATGAAAATAAAAATAAACATAATTGAAAGACTGGTCATTTCTTTATTTTTTCTATTGGACTTTTTCAATCAAAAAGCAATGATATTTTCCTATTAGAAGCGCAACGCAGAGTCTCATGAGTACCCACAACCTTTGTTTCCTTGGTGGTATGAGGAAAAAAAAATATTTCTATACTCTTATTTTGCGGTATTTTCCTTTGATGCGAGGCATTAGCCTGCGCATTCACGCAGTCTGATCAGGACATTCTTTCCCACAACCTATGTTTCCTTGGTGGTATGAGAAAACAATAATTCTATACTCTTATTTTGTGGGATTTCCTTTGGTGCGGGGCATTAGCCTGCGCATCTGCGCAGTCTGATCAGGACGTTCTTTCTCCGCTTATCTTGTGTTCACATATGCCACAAAGATCCCTTTTCTCATGAGTCAGTATTTTATAAGTATAGGAGACGATCACATGAAATGTCTTATTGAACATAATCAAACAGAACCATTGCGAAATTTGGCGCCAGGCAAAGCTCCGGATAAGAAAAATATTTTCTTATTTCTCCATGAACATATATAATATGTCTTTACGAGGTACCAATAATTTATGTTTTCATTGAGAAATAAGAGCACTTTTTGTCTTATCTGGAGTTATAGAGCCTTACCACAAAATGTGAAGGTCTAGATCAGTCTGCGCATCCGCTCTTTTGCTTTTGATAAATGTGAACAATCGGATTTTCTGATCGCATTTGCGGATGAGCAGGATTATCAGTGACTTTGCTGATTGAGTATGCTTATAAAGCTTGACATTTCATGTGAATCGTTAGACATCCGATTCACTTGAAATGTTAAGCCTTATTTTCTCTTGAAAGATAATAATTTTTAATGCTTGATAAATAGCATGGGATATCCGAGACAAAACAGGCTTAACATTAAAAGGATATACCCTATCAACCACGCCCTATGATACCGACAGACTCTTCATCAAAAAACCAAATGATTGTTCTATCTATCAACCCTGGCCTGGAGGGACTTAAAAAAAGGCCTTTGACATCACTGTAGAAGCTTCATCAAACAACCAAATAATTGTTCTACCTATTATACGTAACCTAGGGGGACTTAAAAAATCAGGCCGAAACGACCCACCAAAATTGGCCGAAACGACCGGCCGAAACAACCCAGGGCCGAAACGACTCAGGGCCGAAACGACGGGGCTGAACCGACCCGGAACGTATCCGAGATACATATATGCATCGGGGGTCAAGCTACAGGGTGACTGGGGCTAAATAGTCGCCCTAAAGGGCTCTAAGTCGCCCTGGGAAGCCCAGAGGGCGACAAAAACTTCGCCCTCCGTTTTTGCAACTTTTGAAAAAGCTAGTACTTGTGCAAAACGAAATTTTTGTATTGAGAAATCCAGTAAAAATTGAGCAAACATGCAAAGGTAACATTTTGTTGAAAAAAGTTGTAGGATGTATCAGAAATGCTACTGAATAAAAGTCTTATGTGATTTAACAAGTTTTGGTGAAACCTGTTTGCCTATTAAGTGACCAAAAGATCGTTTTCATCAATGTCATTAGTTTTCGTGGGTGTCCGTTTTTTCATAAATGAACCATTTACATGCTGAAAATTGGTCAGAAACAGCATTTAAAGTGTTAAATAACTTTAGAAGTTGACATATACTTTAGTTAACAAATTTCTTTTTACCATTGTGTTTATAGCTTACTTATCAAGCCACAAATCTTGATGTTTTGACTGGATCTTCTGAAAAAAATTGTCACTTTCAAAAAAAAAAAAAAAAAAAAAAAAATATGAATGAACTTATGTGTCCAGATATAATGCATTTGCCCTACTTAAATCTGTGTTACTTTGCATCATTTAATTGGTTTAGAAGTAAGAATGAACAGGTTTACAGTAAAATTTGTTTCCTTCTTTGTTAATTACCCAAGACATTGCGGTAAAGTGAGTCGAGAGTCCTGAATGTCGCGCTTTCAATAAGGTGATAGGTAAACCGAGTCTTGACTTCTCTCTCATCCTATAAAACTTCTCCCTGTTTTGTCTGGAGGGAGAAGTCACTTCTCCCTAAATTTCTGAGCCAGCTTGAACCCTGATGCATGAAAAGTATTAATTGGAAGGCCGGGAAAAAAGAAGCAAAATCAGTCGCTAGAAAAGACATTCAGTAGTAGTATTTACAGAGAATTTGAAAGGAAATAGATCCATTAGAATAAATTGATAACATTTACTCAGTTGGTACATGCAGTTTTCATTTCATTCAACAGTCAAAACATCCAACAGTTCTTGAATGTTTCAACTGGCACGCTTTCAGTTTGATTTCTTGGCACTCTGGATGGAACCAATGCTGACATTTTGTGCACTGGAACATCAGATTGTAGTGGGATCTTGTGGGCCTATATATAAAGACTTTTTTTCTCGATTCTGGCTTGCTTGGAAATTCAGTGAAAGCACTGCTGTTAATATCAGGATTCCCACTGCATTTTGAAACTGGGGGTAAATCTGCTCTGTTCTCTTATTTTTGTACGCCCGTTGTAAAGCAGTATACTACCCTTTTCAAATTTAGGGGTATAAGATAAATTTTGAGGGGATAAAAACACCTCTGCAGAGGGTAAATGGAAATGCTAAATACAATTTGGAAGATACAACAGTGCCAATGTTTTCTTGTTTTGTTAACTCAATGTACAAGGTTTGGGACCATTTGGGTGACTATAGTCCAATACTACGAACATTTCAGTACTTTTTTCGGAACTTTCCGTTATTCCATGAATCCATGACAGTTCCATGTTTTGTCAACCTCTAGGCCCCAACACTGCACACACATATGCATACAAAATATTTATAATATAAACTGATGCTAAAATTTCATCATTTCTCACCGCTGTGGTTCGAGTCTCGCTCGGGTCACATGTGGGAAAGCCGTGTTCTGCTTACGGATTGTCAGGTGGTTTTTCCCCGGGTACTCCGGTTTTTGCCCACCTTGGATGAACGATCGGCTCGATATAAGTGAAATATTCTTGAAAGGGACATAAAACCCAAATCAAAAAGAAAAAAAAAATCATCAAAACAAACACACACACACACACACACACACACACACACACACACACACACACACACATATTTATTCAGGCATAAAAAAATCCTGGTGTGGTGATTGGCGGTACAGCCATCTGGTTAGCTCAGTTGGGTAGAGCACTTGCAAGCTAGAGACAGATTTCAGTCCTGCATCCAACACACTTTCCCTCCTTAGTTTCCTTTAATAGTGCCGTATGTGAATAACCCACTGCAGCCTACGTTGGATTTATGGGGCACTGGGGTCAGGCATAAAACAGGGTGGGGTAGCCCATACATGGTCTATGGTTTTCCTTGTGTAATCTGGGTTCCTCTATCACACATTCACGAAACACCAACATCAGTGTCTTAAAGAACAAGTGCATAAGATTGCTGAGCGTTCTGTGCAATTGAAGTAAAAATAAATAATGTGTTAACTTTAAAATGGATAACTTATAAGTGATTATGCCTCAATTTGTAATATTTTGTCCAGAGATATCAGTATAAGTGACCCTGTCCACTTGTTTGAGCTATATTAAGTATAATTTTTAAGAGTAAGGCTATATTTTGATTTTTATTTGTTCATATTTATACAGAGTTTAACTCACCAAATTGAAATGAACACAAGAAATCCTCAAATTGATTGTTCGTCTTGTGGAAATATACCAGAATATGCATAACGCAATACAGCTGTATTTTGTCATCAGATATTAGCACATTTATTAAGATACACATGTTGTAACTTATTAAAGCAAACAGGTATTTTGTTCTTATTTCTTGCCAGTTATATAAAAGTTACATTATTACATAAATTAGCACCAAGAATCCTCAGATAAATAGATTATCTGGTGAATATTCCCCATAATTAAAGCTTTTCAAGAAATGAATACATTAATTTACGACACATGCTTAAGTTATCCGGTGTGTGTGTGTGTGTGTGTGTGTGTGTGTGTGTGTGTGTGTGTGTGTGTGTGTGTAAATAGGCCCAGTATTTTGTTTCTATTTCTTGCCAGGCAAAAACAGTAATGACTGCAAGGAATATAGATAGATTAGTTGTCTCATAAAAATTAGTCAGAAAATATTCTGATTTAAGAAATGGTTATTTTTTTTACTGAGTTCATAAGTAGACTTCCAAAATCCGGGACATAACACTTCTACCTACATGTCTTTCGTTCAGGCCTATGGCCATGGTGGGCGAAGCTTGCTTACCAAGTAAGGCTTACTATCCATGGATGCTTGATTATACCCTTTATTCTGGGGTCCATGTCTGTTGGTCTGAACATTCTGATTCATCATTATTTTACAGATTTATGGGTTTGGAATAAGGTTTGTGTAATTTGAGTGTATCATGACCACAACTACTTAAATAATATGGTTTTGAATTAGGCCCAGTTTCTCTTGCTGGTCAGATAATTTGTATCTTTTGAAATGGATAAAAAAATAATCTTAAAATGTATTAACAACAAGAGAATCAGACTAGAAATGTCTACATTTCAGAGCTCCAGATTAAAGGAGTGCTTAGGTACATGTTTTCTTATTTCCCCTACTAAACATATGTTGTGGGGTACTAACTAGGACTTCTAGAAACGTCTTGGTAGCATGCTTTCATTGAGTTCCCAGAACATATCTTTTGAAAGAATTGAGAAGGTGTGGCACATACAAGAACTACAACTCTAGGTCCCACAATTATTTTGTCATCTGCCCTGACAGTATTTAGTAAAAGAAACCTTGCGCTTTTGAAACTCCAACACCCTTTCAGATATATCGATTGAATTCAGTAGGATTGTACATGAGGTTGAGAAGATGTGTTGCATAAACTAAAACTCCAGGTGTTGTGGTTTAGAATTATCTCCCCTGATAGAAACTTTGTGATCTTGGAAACTCCAACATCTTTTCAGATACATTGACGATACTTGGTAGGATTGTACATAAGGTTGAGAAAGTATGTCACACAAAAGAATCACAACTCTAGATGCCACATTTTTTAGTTACCTCCCTTGACAGTATTTGGTAATGGAAACCTTATGATTGCCATAACTTCAACACCATTTCAGATATATCGATGATATTAAGGAGAATTGTACAAGACGTTGAGAAGACGTGTCTTGTACAAGATCTACAACTCTAGGTATTGCAATTTTTTAGGTATCTCCCCTGTCAGTATTTGGTACTAGAGACCTTGTAAGTCCAACACCCGTTGAAATATATTGATAGTACTTGGTAGAAATGAGCAGGAGGTAAGAAGGTTAGTCGTATACAAAAACTGTAACTTAGAATACCTTAGTTTTTTAATTCACTCCCCTGACAGTATTTGTCAGTGGAAACCATGTGATTGTAATAACTTAAGCGGCATGGAAGATACATTGATGATACTTGGTAGAATTGTACATGAGGTTAAAAAGGTGTGTTGCATGTAAAGACCACAACTCTGGATGCTGTGTGTTTTTTTTGTTATCTCCCCTGACAGTATTTGGTAATAGAAACTTGTTTGCTGCATAGCTTTCATCAGTTAAAATTGGATCTTCCTTAAACTTGCAGAAGTGGAGGACATGGATATTTTGGAGTTATGTCCTCCAGATTAATGAATATTGTAGACACTGAGTGACCTTTTAGGCACAGGTAAGCGTTAATGACCACCATGGTCCTCTTGTTTATATATGAAGAGTGCAGAGAGCTGAGACAAACAAGAGTCATAGTTGAATTCAAAGCTTTATTTTGGATTTTGTGTAACCGCATTTTAACCACAAATATTTTTCATAGATGAAAGCAGACGCATCCTCTTATTTCACTTTTGGGTGTATATACGCTAAAAAGAAAGACATGGGACTAGCGAGTCCAATGGTGAAAACCTTACTGAAATATTCCAAATACTCACTACATCATTGGTTCTTGTGAAAAATTTAAAAAAATATTTTAAAAACTTTAGTTTGAAAATATTCCAAATACATGTACTTACAACAGTGGTTCTTATGAATTTAAAAAAAAAAATGTTTTAAAAAAATTTAATTTGAAAATATTCAAAGAATGTATACAGAGAGAAAAGGTCTCTTCCCTATTTATATGTTAGGGTGCAGTGCTTATACATTTTCATATTTAGTTTGATACAAGTTAATTTTGAGAAATCAAATTTATGTCAAACTAAAATTTAAATTCCATTGTCTGAAGTTATTTTACTGGAGTTTTATGTGTATTTTGTAATGATTTTTGGAATGTAATTATAAAAAATAAATTTGTTCTTGGTAAATATTTTTCCAACATAGTAACCTGTATCTTGCATTTTTCATATTTAAAAAAAATGTTTTTGGAATTTAATCATATTAGTTTTCATTATAATTTAAAAACAAATTCTAGCTTGAAATTTTAAGTCTTAATATCAATAGTAAATGAATACTTCCTTTTTTTTAAAAATCAAAATTAGCAGTCTGGAATAAAATGATGAGGATTTAAAATCTAAAAGAATCAATGACATCATAGGATAGTTTATTGTGGGATAGCTTTTTTACAAAGTATAAATAGCAATACCAGTTACTGAGACTTTGAATGCATGTTACCTTTGAACATTTAGGAATTTCGGAATGGGGTTTTCAACATAATTTTCATTTCACCAATATCTTTACCGTAATTTGAAATATTTTGAAATTAGGGGATGCATCTGAACATCTTTAAGCTCACTACTGTTTTTATTATACCTGTTTTTCAAACGGGGCGTATTAGGTTACGGGGTCTGAAGCCATAAACTTTTTTTGTGTCCAGCTAACTCCTCCTACAGTTTACATCCCATCAGGCTGAATCTTTGTTTATAAGTAGACCATAATGTGGAGCAGCACATAATGTTTCGGGGCTACAGTCCACCAAATACTAACAGGGTTATGCCCCTTTGAAAATTCCTGCAAGCTTTTTGTTTCCAGCTAACTCCTCCTACAGTTTACTTCCAGTCAAGCTGAAACTTGATTTATACTTAGACCATGATGTTGAACAGTGCATATTATTTCAAGGTTATAGTCCACCTAATATTAGCAGAGATATGTCCCTTTGAAAATTCCAGTAAACTTTTCGTTTCTGACTAAATCCTCCTACAGTTTACAGCGGATCAAACTGAAACTTGATTTATAGTTAGACCATGATGATGTGGAACAGTGCATGTTTGTTTGAGGTTACAGTCCATCAAATATTAGCAGAATAATGACCCTTTGAAAATTTCGGTAATTTTTTTCGTTTCTTGCTAGCTTCTCCTACAGTTTACATCCGATCAAGCTGGTTTGATTTATAGGTAGACCATGATGTGATGCAGTGCGTGTTGTTTTGAGGCCACATTCCACCAATTATTAACAGAGTTATGTCCCTTGGAATATTTCGGTAAACTTTTTGTTTCTGGCCAACTCCTCCTACAGTTTACATCGGATCAAGCTGAAACTTGATTTATAGTTAGACCATGATATCGAGCAGCTCACATTTATTCGAGGTTACAGTCCACCAAATATCAGCAGAGTTATGTTCCTTTGAAATTTTCAGTAAATTTTTCATTATTCTCGCTAACTCCTCCTACAGTTTACATTTGATCGCGCTTAAACTTGATTTATAGTAAGAACATGATGTGGAGCAGCGTAAAGTATTTCAAGGTTACAGTCCACCAAATATTGGCAGTTATGCCCCTTTGAAAATTTCTGTAAATTTTTTGTTTCCAACTTATTCCTACTACAGTTTACATTGGATCAAGCTGAAACTTGATTTAAAGTTACACCATGAAGTGGAGCAGGGCATATTATTTTGAGGTTACAGTACACCATATATTAGCAGAGCTATGCCCCTTTAAAAATTCTGTAATCTTTTCGTTTCTGGCTAACTCCTATAGTTTACACCCGACCCGATCAAACTGAAACTTTGTAAATACTGACACTGAGCTTAAACTCGATTTATAATAAGAAAATAATGTGGAGCAGCACATATTATTTTGAGGTTACAGAACATCAAATATTACCAGAGTTATGCCCTATTAAAAATTTCCATAAACTTTGCGTTTCTGGCTAACTCCTATAGTTTACATCCAATCATGCTGAAAAAAGCGATTTATAGTTAGACCATGGTGTGGAGCAGCGCATATTATTAGGAGATTACAGTACACCAAATATGAGCAGAGTTATGCCCCTTTAAAATTCTGTTAATCTTTTGTTCCCGGCTAACTCTTCATATATATAGTTTACATCCAATCAAGCTGAAACTTGATTTGTAGTTTGACCATGATGTGGAGCATCACATATTATTTCAAAATTACAGTCTAACAAATAGTAACAGCGTTATATCCCTTTGAAATGTTTGGTAATTTTTTGGTTTCCAGCTAACTCCTTACAATTTACACAGGTCAGGAGCACAGAACTGCACAGTAGTCCGTATATGTGCTACATCTTATTACTTGCCAAGGGCGTATGATGCCTCCGCTTGTAGATCTCTTGTTTGTTTCTAGGCACAATATATATATATATATATATATATATATATATATATATATATATATATATATATATATATATATATATATATATATATATATATATAATAGAATGGACATAATGACTCCTCAAATGGATGGAAAAACAGACAGTAAACGGTAAAAGGCCAGAACTATGTACATTTAAGCACTCTAGATGATTATCCAGATTATCTTTTTAATTATAATTTCTACACAAAACATATGTTGTTGGTACTACTTGGAGGTTATTGATAGGGTAGTTGTAATGAATACCCACAACGTACAATCCTTTCAATCTTTTAAGAAATAAGAAAATGTAAGTATTTCATACTTGAAAAAAACAAAACAAAAAAAAACAACAACAACAAAAAAACAATGTGTTATCTGATTATAAATAATGTTACTGTACACAGTACAGGGAAATTAAATAAAAATGTGGTTAAAGGGGGTTCAGAACCACAGTGATGTGGATCAAATATTAATGATACTGAAACTAGTTAATCTGAATTGTGCAGAATGCACACGTGGTGTAGCGAAATTGGCATTGCTTTAGTTAAATATCAAGAAATATTGAACAAAATGAAAGTACAGATGATATGTATTCTAGAGGCTTATAGAAATTAAGGAAACCGCCACCATCAGCACTCTCAGTGCTTTGATTATTCTACACCACCAAAGCTCCATCGGCGCACGGTAGGACGCTATTTGCCGACATCAACGACGTCATGGAGCGTGTCGTTCACTCCCAGGTCGCTTGTATTCCTCACTGCTTCTCAAAATAGCATCCGCAACACTCTGTACATCGGCGATGTCGATAAACCCACTGCTGAAAGATATTGTCATTCCAAGCTGGTTTATAATGTTTGATTACAGCATTTGTCGCCGCCTGCAGCTTCTCAGAGTTTCGACCCTTCATCCTTTCAGCTTTAACTTGATAGCCGGGAAATGGCAAAGTCGAATGGGGCTGTCAGGCGAATACGGGGGGTGACTGATAATCTCGAATCCAAGAAGTCCAGTTTACAACTGAGTTGATCCTGCGGTGTGGGGATGGGCGTTATCCTGGTGTAGTTTGAAGCTGTCTATGGGGATGCCTGGTCTCCTCTTCCTTAGAGCGTGAACAAGGTCACGGTGTAGCACCTATCAACGAAACAAAATGATGCTTAAGGGGAATGGATACACCTGGTAGATTTCTCTGCCTTTTTTGAAGCGAGACAATTTTCGGGACTTCTTGTTTGCTTATCTATAAACTCTGTCCCGCGGAAAAAGGGGTCTACTCTAAAAGGAAAGAATTTGCTTCTGAGGAAAAATTTAACAAAACCGTGTGTGTGTGCGAAATCATTACACAAATTAATCATTTGTTTTGAAGTCAGTATCAGTAAAATAATTTCGACTCAACAAGAATACCTTTGAATAATAGTCAGCATTGACGGTACATTTTGTAGGCACAGCATGGCACAGTGCCATCCCTCTCCTGTCACAGAACATGATGTATATCTGTTTTCCCGCCGATTTAGAGACACGCGCTTTTTCCGGTGGAGGGGAACCTGACCTTCTCCAAACAGCGGACTGGGACTTTGTTTCTGGATCATGTAGATGTAACCATGTCTCGTCTGTCGTGATAATGTTGTCGAGGAAGGCATCCCCTTGACGGCGGTATCGCTGAAGAAATAACTGGGACTCCCTGACTCGCCTCTCCTGCTCGGTATCTGACAAAAGTCGTGGTACCCACCGAGCATGGGCCTGAAATATACGGATCGATACACTTAACCGATCCCTCAATCAGGAAATGTCTCTAACATGAAATGATACTAGATGGCTAAAATATTAAGATCTTTGCAGTTTTCATTTTCTAAATAATATTAATATTGAACAACGGGTTTAACAAAATTATTTCTTAAATTATCCATAATAAGTGCTATGAACACGGTATTTATTAAATAAAATTTCTGTCAGTTTGGTATTTTAAATTCACTAAATTCCGATGGGAACTAATTGTGCTCCTCTTGTTGCAGATTTGTTTCTTTTTTTTATGAGAGATTTCATGAAGTCTCTCTCACGTGAAAATCAGGCTGACATTATTAGTGCTTTCAATTCAACCAAGATACTTTGATGATTTATTAAATATTGACAATATTTACTTTGACCAAATGATGGACCGGATATACCTTACAGAACTCCAATTAAATAGAGGAAATTCTTCCGATACCGAGGCACCTTTTTTGGATTTGAATCTATGTATATCTAATGGTACAGTTTCCACCAAAATTTATGATAAACGGGACGGTTTTGATTTTGATATAGTCAATTTCCCTTTTCTGGATGGCGATGTCCCCCGGCGTACCTCATATGGGGTATAAATTTCTCAACTTATTAGATTCGCCAGAGCTTCTTCAAATCTTAATGACTTTAACTACCGTAATAAAGCCCTTACTGCCAAACTTCTTAGGCAGGGCTATCGTTATTTTGAACTTCGTAAGGCGTTTTCGAAATTTTATCGCAGACACAGTGCCTTGTTAGAAAAATATAGCGTTAGTCTGAAAACACTTCTGCAACAAGGTATATCGGAACCCGAATTTTACGGTGACTTAGTGTACAGATTTAGAAAATTGTAGGTAAATCTAACTTTTCGGAGCAATTCAGAAAACTTATTAACCGTTATAAAAGAATTGGCTATAGCCTGGATATTATGCGGCAGACTGCATGCCTAGTTGTCAACCCAATCATTGTTGATGGCTATGCTTCACTCTTTAATAGCACGACGGCAGTTCGGGCCTCAGACTCAATGACGGTCTCTTCGTAAAACTTTAACCAGTGGATTGGGGCTTGACGATATGTCTTTGGCTTGGCCCGCCGTGGTTCAACTATTGGTTTTCATTTACTCTGGCATACAGTAGAATTAGCCATGAGTACACGTCTTTGTTTATTATAGTGATTAATTTGATTTTTATGTTTTCGCTTTGATGCATTGACTGAGTTGGGAGCCTTTATGCGAACCGAGTTTTTAGCTCACCTGAGCACGAAGTGCTCATGGTGAGCTATTGTGGTCAGTCAATGTCCGTCGTGCGTCGTGCGCCGTGCGCCGTCAACAATTGCTTTAAAAGCCTACTCCTCCTACACCCCTGGGCCAATTGATACGTGGTAGGAAGCGTCGGGGTGACTTGTAGATCAAAAATAGCTAAAATCGTGCCGATCGGAAATCCAAGATGGCCGCCATGGCCGCCATCTTGAAAATCTATTTTTCGCTTCTTCTCCTGAACCGAAAGGCCAATTGACTCCAAACTTGCTAGGAACCATCAGGGTGACTTGTAGATCAAAAATAGCTAAAATCGTGCCGATCGGAAATCCAAGATGGCCGCCATGGCCGCCATCTTGAAAATCTATTTTTCGCTTCTACCTCTGAACCGAAAGGCCAGTTGACTCCAAACTTGCTAGGAAGCATCAAAGTGACTTGTAGATCAAAAGTAGCTAAAATCATGCCGATCGGAAATCCAAGGTGGCCGCCATGGCAGCCATCTTGAAAATCTATTTTTCGCTTCTACTCCTAAACCCAAAAGCCAATTGACTCCAAACTTGGTAGGAGGCATTGGGGTGACTAATAGATCAAACATAGCTAAAATCGTGCCTATCGGAAATCCAAGATGGCCGCCATGGCAGCCATCTTGAAAATCTATTTTTCGCTTCTTCTCCTAAACCGAAAGGCCAGTTGACTCCTTACTTACTCCTTAGGAAGCATCGGGGTGATTTGTAGATCAAAAATAGCTAAAATCATGCCGATCGTAAAACCAGGATGGGCGCCATGGCAGCCATCTTGAAAATCTATTTTTCGCTTCTTCTCCTGAACCGAAAGGCCAGTTAACTCGAAACTTCGTAGGAAGCATTTGGGTGACTTGTAGATCAAAATTAGCTAAAATCATGCCGATCGTAAATCCAAGATGGCCGCCATGGCGGCTATCTTGAAAATCTATTTTTCGCTTCTTCCCTTAAACCCAAAAGTCACTTGACTCGAAACTTAGTAGGAAGCATCAGGGTGACTTGTAGATCAAATATAGCTAAAATCGTTCTGATCAAAAATCCCAGATGGCCACCATGGTCGCCATCTTGAAAATCTATATTTAGCTTCTTCTCCTGCACCGAAAGGCCAATTGACTCTGTAGGAGACATTGGGGTGACTTGTAGATCAAAAATAGCTAAAATCGTGCCAATCGGATATCCAAGATGGCCGCCATGGCAGCCGTCTTGAAAATCTATTTTTCGCCTCTTCTCCTGAACTGAAAGGCCAGTTGACTCGAAACTTGGTAGGAAGCATTGGGGTGACTTGTAGATCAAAAATAGCTAAACTCGTGCCGATCGTAAATCCAAGTTGGCTGCCATTTAGAGTTTGTTCAAATGATCACGCTCAATCGACTGGCATGCCCTATATCTTCTTCTTCAAAATAAAAAACTGCTTAAATGATGATCTTTTCATTAGTTGCGATGACAGGATTGGAAAAATGTTGCATAACATCTGCATATCTGCAGTGGCTATGTCACTCAGGTGAGCGACCCGTGGCCCGTGGGCCTCTTGTTATGTATTTCTCTATTAAGAGTAGCATCGGGACCCAGGGGAAGTTAGCTAGCTGTAAAAGTGCTTTAAATCCCCCGGTGGTTTACTCTACTGACCGCTCTAAGGCGGTGGTCCCGGTGTTAGTCTTACTCTTTGTTGCCTTGTGCATGGTTTATTCTACGAGGCGATTTGTTGTATGTCTTTCCGTGTGTCATTTTGTTCTTGTGTTTTTCTGTCCTTTTAGTATTGCGATTACCTCGCTTGGGGAAGAGAGAGCTAATCTTAGTGCTTTTCGTACGTTTGTTCGATTTGTGCTTGTTTGGATTTGTCGGTTTCCTCTTCCTCTTGGGTCTGGGAAGGGCTGCGGTTTGTGATTGTGGCACTCCCTGGACTTTTCTCTTACCTTTTTTGTTTACAGTAATCAATTTTACCTTCCGTATCTTCAAATTCTTTGTAAGTTGTACACTGTAGCAACACTCGCCCCCGCTAACTCCGACAACTCCCGAACAGTGAGACGGCGATCAGCGTCCAGCTCCTCCTTAACTGACGTCAGCTGCGCAGCGTCGACGATTGACTTTCGGCCTGGTCTTGAATCGTCCTGTAGGCTTTCTCATCCTTCAGAAAAGCGCTTGTGCCATTTGAACATAAGAGCGCGACTGACACATTTCTCACCACGGCTCTTCTGTAGCATCTTGTAGGTATCCGTTGGTGATTTGCCCAGATCTTTACAAAATTTAATGACTTACCTTGTTTCTCGCTTTCGTAACAGTGACAGGTTTGTCGCCATTACTAAGGATGCCGCACTTGCGAATATGTTGTTCGTCAAAATGACGTCAAAATTTCACACGACATTGACGTAACGTCGTATAGTGTTTTTGCGGAGTTAGAAACGTTTCTGTGCAATAGTAATAAAAATATATACGAGTTTTTATGAAGTTTGCTTGTGAAAACGTCGACTGCGCCGACAGAGCGTTACTAGGGTTACCAGAATGTCTGTTTAACTTACTGCTGTCAAATTATTTACTTCGAATTTTATCATTATGCTGCGGATACCCATGCAATCGAACCATATGACTTTCATTTACGCGAGGTTTCTTATATGGGAATACCAGAGGCAGTCTACTAATTTTTTGAACAACCATCGTATATTAAGCAATTCAAATATTTTTTACAGGTGGACCAACAACTTGCTTAAGTCAAATATCCAAAAGTGAAAAGTAAAATAATTACAAATAGATTAGGCAATGCATCCATTAATTCAAATTGTCATTTTGAGTACACCGATAATATTTATACTGCATGAGTATATTTAGCAATTCAAATATATTTTACAGGTTGACCGACAACTTGCTTAAGTCAAATATCCAAAAGTGAAAAGTAAATAATTACAAATAGATTGCATCGCATTGAATGACATCAAATTTGTCATGTTGAGTTGCCGAATCAATTAACCGAAAACATTTAAACTGCATGAATTAATTTTAGCGATGTTCCAACATTTTTAACAGGTAGATCGACACCTTGCTTAAGTGGAAATAGCCAAAAGTGTAGAGTAAAACAATTACAATCGATAAATCGATTCATTAAAATTGTCATTTTGAGTTACCCAATCAATGAAACCGATATAATTTATAACGCATGGATAAAATTAATTTATACTGCATGGATAAATTTTAGCAATATTTTACAGATGGACCGACAACTTGATTAAGTCGAAACTGTAAAAAGGAAAAGTAAAATAATAAAAAATTACAAATTGATTAATCTATGCATCAATCAATTAAAATTGTCATTTTGATTTACCAAATCCTTGTACTGATAAAAGATATACTTCGGATTCAGTATTATTACTGGTGACAAGACTATTAAATGATGAACATTTGCCAGGACTTTCAAATTATAATGTCCACCTACAATTATTATAATGCATTAATACATCTTTGTCAACATACGAATGGTTTTGTTGGTGTAAGGATATTATGTAGACGCATTGACATGTTACTGGTCTACTGCTATGTGTATTGGTACATCATTATAGATACATAGACTGATAAAAATTATCAGTGCACACATCAGTTATCGGTACACAGGATTTGTTGCTTTGCATTATCACACTTATATCATGTTTGAATGATCAATCAGCTTTATTTTCACATGTATAGAACTACTGCTGCATCGATAAAATTGATCAGTCTATCAACAATATTTTATCATTGATAAGACTACATTGATGTACTCGTGATCTGTATTTTAGCACAGTTCTGTGGATATACCATTTGTCAACTCTAATTTGCCAATTTATCTAGGAAACAGTAAGACCCGAATGCTATTGACGAACAGAGAGGACAGATTTCATTCCTTTTTTCTTTTACTTTTTTATTTATATGATTTAGTTTTCCGGGTGTAGAGTTATGAATTTAAATTCAGTTTTATAACAGGTATGTCGAAGACGAGATCTGTTTGTATTTACTTTATGTGTATGTTAGACTGTTGGGGTTATTTGGATTTTATTTTAGTAACATTTTATTTTTCACTGAAAACGATTAGCTTAAATCTTTCTTTAATTTTGTATACCATAGTATTTTAAATAATTTCATAAGACGTTCTGACATTTCTCATGACCTGAAAGATCTCATACAGGCAACGTGAGTTCGGTCAGGTGTTTCCGGTGTGAGATGTTTAAGACCATGAGATCTTTCAGAACGCATGCGCAACGGAAGCGGATATCAGGTGGGGGAGAAGGCGTGAGATTTGTCAGAATTTATCTGCCACAATATTGACTTCCTATTTTGCTGTTGTCTGTATAAAGAATTTTTTTCTTTTCTCCGTGCTGCGTTTGAATTTAGAATACCCAGATGAATTATGGAGGTATTTGTCTTGCTTCGACACCTGTTTTAGTTTTAATATCTGTTGACATACGGCGTGAAGAACGAAAACGTGCATTCATACGACTGTTTACTTAACCAGCTTACGGTTTGATCCGTACACAGAAATGTAGTTTTGTTTTTCTTATGTACTTTATGATCAGACGGCTGCATAAAAATGAACAGAATTTGGAAAATCGTGGATGCGTTTGAAAATGGCTGCGTCACCAGCGATGTTCGTATAGTATTAGGATTCGTACACGTGACTTGAATGACTATATTTACTGAACGCACAACTGTGGGGTTTGACGCGGTATAACTTGTGCAGGCAGAAATGTTTAGCATGATGGATGAAACATCGTTGGAAGTACTGACCTGGAACACTTGTGATTTTTAACAGCAGAAGGTAAGCTATTGTGTAATTGCCAAAACTGTAGGTCAGCCTGGTACATCAGACAGTTGGTAGAGCACCTGACTTACAAGCAGGGGATTGCGATTTAAATTCTGCATTAGGCATACCTTTCCCTCCTTAAGTTGCTTCAATGGCAATGAGGTACTTGTGTTTGTGGAGAAAAGCTAGGCACTGTTAGTGTGTTCAGTTGATGTCTAGCAAGTATAAGTTAAACACTGTTAAAGGGAGATCCGTCCAAGACATTTGTTTTTATGTCGCAACCCCCTTGTCGATCTAGATTTTAACCTATCATCTTGACATAGACTCGCTATCATGCTTTAACTTCTTCTTTTTCATAACACGACGCGCAGATCTGTTAAAAGTGCTCGCGAGGGCGTAAGCAGTATTTGAAGATAGATAGAGGAGTGTATTAATTTGTGAGACTGCAGGCCAGTACGCAGGGGTTCAAGGGGTACAAACGCACCCGCTTTCTGGAGAATTACTTCAAAATCATGCAGTTTTTAAACCCAAATTCTCTTTATATCCCTAATTTTGGCCCCCAAATTGGCATTTTCAAGAAGCATTTGCACCCCTGTTTTCAGAATACATAAAATTCCACCCCACCCCACCTCCCCATTTCAAAAGTCTGCGTATGGACCTGGACTGTCAGCCTGGTTAGCGGTTGGGTATAATCTGCAGACCAAACCACGCAGACCAGTGGACCATGGACCGGTCTGCAGTGGACCAAAAGAGGACATTTTGCAGACCAAGTACCTTGCAGACCAGACTGTGCAGACTATATAGTGAATATTTTTGTATAATTTTTCCCATGCTCTTTATCATTATATTTTCATAAATAGAAAAATTATTTTCATGAGAGGCATTTCATGAATTTAATACAAAAAAAAAAAAAAAAAAAAAAAAAAATCAGATTTTTTCCTGTATTAAAAATGATTTTGTGTCATTTTCCCCATGCTCTGTATCAGTTTTTATTATATTTATAGAAAGGAATTATTTTTATGGCAAGCATTACATTGATACCAAATAATCATAGTTTTTCCTGTTAATTTGCAAAATTAATTTTTGCAGACGAAGTACCTTGCAGACTAGACTTTGTGCAGACTATAAAGTGAATAATTTTGTGTAATTATTTCCCATGCTCTTTATCAATTATCATTATATTTTCAAAAATAGATGAATTATTTTCTGAGAAGCATTTTATAAATTTAAGAAAAAAAAATCAGAATTTTCCTCTGTTAATTAGCAAAAATGATTTTGTGTCATTTTTCCCATGCCCTGTATCAGTTTTCATTATATTTACAGAAAGGAATTATTTTTATGATAAGCATTATATTAATACCAAATAATCAGATTTTTTCCTGATAATTTGCAACATCAATTTTGTGTCTTTTTTTTCATGCTTTGATTAAGCTTTTATATTATTTACATAGATAAATTATTTGTATGACAAGCATTTCATTAATACCAAATAATCAGATTTTTTTTCTTCTGTTATTTATCAAAATTAATTTTGTGTCATTTTCCCCATGTTCTGTATTAGTTTTCATTATATTTACATTTTATAAATAAATGAATTATTTTTTGTGAGAAGCATTTCATAAATGACGAATAATCAGATTTTTTTTTTTCAGTTAATTAGCAAAACTAACTTTTGTGTCATTTTCCCCATGCTCTGTTTCAGTCTTCGTTATATTTACATAAGTAAATGAACTATTTTTATGACAAGCATTTTATTACTATTTGGTATGTTAGAAAAAAAAAAAAAAAAAAAAAAAAAAAAAAAAACGAAAACAAAACAAAAAAACAATAACAACAAAAAATACTTATTAATATTTGTAGTGGTTTTGTCATGTGAACTGTATCTGAAATGACCTGTCAGTCACCTGATAAGACCTGTCAATCATCTGATAATACCTGTCATTCCTCTTGGATATCATAATACCCTAAAACTATTGACCAATGAAATCGCGTAGCTGAAAAGCTTTGCCCTCCTTTGGTTATAACAAGAGCAAAGCCTAATTAGTATTCCAAATCAAGAGTTTAAAAAATATATTTTATACAGTTTTGAAACGTTCACTATAATGATAATGATAATAATAATAATAACAATAATAATAATAATAAACTGTAAGTAACAAGGATTTAAAAAAGTAACAAAAATATATTAAAATATTTGAGAAATATAATAAACAATACAAACATTATTTTTATTATCAGACAAGTAAAATGCAACTATACATAAATACTGTCACAGGCAGAGATTCAGGGCAAAAATCAAAATTACATAATTAAGACAAATAAATTAATTAAATAAATAAATTCACAAAATCAAACAAAAATTGAAAGATAGAAAAAAAAGTTTTAATTGTGACATATAAACAACTTACAGAAACAAAAAAAAAAAAAAAAAAAAAAAAATTAAAATATATACATAACTTTGTTGTAAAAGTATGGTCCAACAGGTATGTATGGCAAACAGTGTAGACCCTGATCAGACATCGCATTCTGATCTGGGTCTACACTGATCGCAAAGGCCTATCTGTTATTATAGTAACAGATTATTATGTTCTAAATTTTGTTTTCATGCATATATTAATTATGAATCATCTGGAAAAATTAGTCAATATAAATTCAAATGACCAGAGGGAGTGCATATTTTTTATGTTGTTTAATTTCTACATTTAAAATATAATTTTGTTTTCATGTAAATATGTGCTGATATATCATTATGCTTTTAGTATGTTATATGTAAGCTACAGTACATTTACAAATAAACATGATACAAAAAAATTGCATCACCCACCCTGATGATTGAATTACTTTTTTTGTCGTCTTACGTTTTTCATTAAATATTAACTTGATGTCAGATACGGATTTTGTTTGCATACCTTAGTGTTAACATAATGATATTTAGGAATAGTTGACACTGAATCTCTGATTATCCATGTATTATTTATTATTTCATTGTTAGTATTGTAAAATACTGGTGAATATATTAAATACTGTTCTCTCAACTTTTTTTTTTTTTTTGGCTTTTCTATTCCATTATTTGTTCTAAGCCATGCCCATTTGTATCCTATTATTTGCTTTAAGATTCTTCCAAAGACTGAAATGAACAGGAAGAGAAAATTGTATCTATTTTCATACTATCTTAAGAACAGAGGAAAATTTAGTTATTCTGCTCTTCTATTTTCCAAAGTGATAGGAGAAAGCAATAAAACAAAATAAATAAAAATAACATTTTCAATTAAGGCATGTCATATAAATAATGAAGGTTTAACAAAATTATTTACTATATAGTCTGCACAAAGTCTGGTCTGCAAGGTACTTGGTCTGCAAAATATGCCCTTTGGTCCACTGCAGACCGGTCCATGGTCCACTGGTCTGCATGGTTTGGTCTGCAGATTATACCCAACCCTGGTTAGCTCAGTTGGTAGAGCACCTGATTTGCAGCCATGGGGTCGCGGGTTCAAGTTCTCCTAAGTTTATTTTTATATTGATTTTTGAACTTGTTCAAGGGTCTATATGGAAAACAAAATTGAAAATTCCAGCTAAAGACAGTAGAAGTCTGCAGATAAAAAGTTGCTAGTGAATTGCAATACTCTTATAATAAAGTAAAAATGAAAGAAAAACTGCTTGAACCCATGATCCCCAATTTCACGAGACAGTAGTGTTGGGAATTAGCCAGAATTTCATTGTTGATCATCGGTTTTGTAAAACGGTAATAGTTTTCTTATTTCGCCATGAAAACATATAATGTTGTTGGTACTCATTAGAAGTGCCTCTGCAAGGTGCTTCTAATGAGTACCTACAACATCAGTTTTTTTGGGTTGACTTTTTTTAAGGCTCTTTTATCAAATCTTTTCACTTTTATTGACCATAAATCTGGAATGACCCTAACAGACAGCTCTGAACTTCATTTATTGATGACTTGCCTATGAAAATAAAAGGTGAGAAAAATATAGTTGTTTCAAAACAAAAAAAAAAAAATCCGATTAGATGACTATAAAAGATCTTTCCGATCTTCAGTCACAAGAGGCAAAAGTGATTGATGAATGATTATAATCGATCATCATTGGCAAGACTACTAGACAGGTGCTGAACCTACTGAGCTACACGGGTGGTCCTGTTCTGTTCATGGACTCGAGCCACTACACTCCTCATAACATTTAGGATTCAGGTACCACCCTGATGTCCTGAAGGTATCTGGTCTGCAACCCCCAACTGCTTGCATTTGGCACACACCTGTTTACTAAATCGATATCAGTAAAGTGAACAGGAGAGGAAACAATGACTACCGGAGCTGGTACTCGCCAACAAGTTGGCAACAACCCCATAACACTAGTCAGGTGCTCTTCCTACTGAACCAAGCAGGTAATCTTGTTCAGTCCCATTACGAAAACACACCTATTCAAATATAGAGAAAATTTCACCTCCAAAAACTGAAAATTTTCAGATAAAAATATTCTGATATTTTTCATATTTCTGCTCAAAACATAGATTGTGGGTACTCGTTCGAACCGCCTCAGAGAGGCGGTTCTAACGAGTACCCACAGTCTATGTTTTAAGCAGAAATAATAAAAATAATGTATACCCCTGTAAACCCCAGTTTTACTATATAAAAGTGGGGTTTAAGGGGGTCAGAATTATATAGGCATGTTTTCGTGATGCATGCACTCCAGGCGCTACATTAAAATCACAATATAAAAATGTACTTTGAACAAAAACACTTTTCTACAGTATCCATTGTTTAGCTGTAAGATGGGGTCTGATTTGTGTCTACACTGTTAGCTCAGGACAGTATTCTACAGTATCCATTTATTAGGTGTACATATATGCCATATCTCACACTGTGAGATAAAATCTCACAGAATTTGGCCCATCTGGAAGGCAATTCCCATAAAAAATTCTAATCTCACAGAATTTTCAGACCATTTTACAATAGATTTTATGAAGAAATAAACTTAAATCACACACTGTTGTGGTTTTCACAATCTTCTCACATGAAGAAAGAAGACTTAAGACTATATTGTGGGAACACCAAAGTGATGTTTAAGAAAATCTCACAGAATTTTGTCCAATCTCCCTTAGTATTTTACCTTATCTCACAGATTTTAGTCCACAGCTTATGGCATGAATGGGTGTAATGTAACATCTGATCTGGATCTGCACTGTTAAACTGAGGACTGTCTGTTCAAAATTTTAGTATAAATGGTATTCTACAGTATCCAGTTATTATATGTAAAGTGGTGTCTGATCTGGGTCTACACTGTTAGCTCGGGACTGTCTGGTATATGCAGTGTTCTACAGTATCCATTTATTAAGTGTAAGGTGACAGCTGATCTGGGTACTGTTAGCTTAGTACTGTGTCTAAAACTTAGAGTATAAACGGCATTCTGCAGTACCCATTTATTAAATGTAAGGTGACATCTGATCTGGGTCAACTCTTTTAGCTCAGGACTGTCTGTCCAGTGCTCCTAGTAAAACGGTATTCTGTTCAGTAACCATTTATCTATGTAAGATGTCATTTGATCTGGATCTACACGGTATGCTCAGGATTGTCTGTCCAATACTTTGAGTATAAAGACTATTGTTCAGTGTCCAGTATTCTACACTTTCCATTTATTAGCTGTAAGGTGGTCTCTGATCTAGATCTGTATTGTTAGCTCAGGACTGTCTGTCCAATACTTAGAGCATACACATGTATGGTATTCAACATATCCATTTATTAGATGTAAGGTGGCACGAAAGCCCTGAACAGACTGCGTGATACTGGGCAACATGTAGGACAGCTGAAGATTACATCCTGTACTTTTAAATATGTGTAGTAAAAACTTATTTGGTTCTTTTCTGATTTTATATATGCTAATTGTTGAAGTCCAAATGATAATAATACCTCTTTCATTATAAAATATCTAAAAAATCCCCCATAAAAAAATTCTTTTAAATTACTTTATAAATTTTAGTATCTTTTTTTCTCCTGTGATAACTTATGACCAGTACAGTTATTTCTTCCATTTACTATGTGATTAAAATATGTCTGCTGCCATGAGTCAAATGTCATTTGCATGCTGTAATGGATGATGGATACCTTTTCATAGCAACAGATTTATCATAGCAACAGATAGAGCGCTTTTTTCTTCCGAAAAATGCTGGTATCTTTCTTATTTCTCCACAAAAACATATGTTGAGGGTACTCATTAGTAGTGCCTCAGCGAGGGACTTCTAATGAGTACCCACAACATATGTTTTCGTCGAGAAATAAGAAAAATATTATGTGGATACCCCCTCTTATATGTAGCTATGGATTTATGAAAAAATATACACCAAGAAAACTTACCTTAAAAAAAACAACAAAAAAACAGTCATTAAAAAAAAATAAAAATAAATCTTTCATTTTATCCTTTCAGTGCCTCAGCGAGGGACTTCTAATGAGTACCCACAACATATGTTTTCGTCGAGAAATAAGAAAAATATTATGTGGATACCCCCTCTTATATGTAGCTATGGATTTATGAAAAAATATACACCAAGAAAACTTACCTTAAAAAAAACAACAAAAAAACAGTCATTAAAAAAAAATAAAAATAAATCTTTCATTTTATCCTTTCAAAGTCATTTTCAGCTAAGACTCTCAGATTGACACAAAATCATTTTTTACCAATGAAATAGGATTAAATGAATGAAAAATATTATAAGATAATTTACAGCTTGTTTTTATATATATGGCATAGTACGGATATGCGTGCCAAACGGCCCCCTTTTTCAGCGCTGCCTGGTATATGATTAGCCCCCCCATCCCCCTTTTTTTTTCAACAAAAAGTATATGACTGACCTGATTTTTCTTGATTCCTATGTGAAAGGCTCCACTTTTCTGACATCCCGGTTAATGCATATTTTTTTTTCCGCTCAGAGATTTGTCAAGGCTGCTATTTCTCTTGGTATTCAATGAATTGACTGCAATATTTATCTAACTACTAGCAATAAATGGGTATAAATATCAAAGGGCAGTATTTGAATAGATCAACATTTCGGACGATCAAGTATATGAAGGGTCATTTTTTTCAAAGGGCAGGTACATGAATGGGATAGGTTTCGAAATACTGGCTCGCACACCCGTACCACATTTATCCCCAAATTACCCCCAACCCCAACCCGAGAGATTTACAGATCACTTATAAAACATTTAAGGACAGTTAGTGAAAAATATTTTCGGGTGGGTAATTGTCCGCATTTAGGTTAAGAGGGGCGGGTAAATGTCTGGGTGGATAATTGTCCAGTGGGTAATTGTCCGGGTGGGTAATTGTTTTACACTCCACATCCTATGGCCAAGATACAGCCAAGAACCCTTATAATTTCTTGCTCATATTGTTTTGCCCAATTCATTGGTTCACTTATTCTACAACAAAACTGTTAAGGGAATAAAAGCAAAAGTTGTGTGCATAATATATCTGGATTTATTTATCCAGCTGATCCAGCCCCATTCCCTTGTAGGTTATAGCTGTCCATTGATATATTCATACAGTATTCAGTGATTTATGAGTGACCAGTAAAGATCCTGATCAGTCTACAGAGTTACACCCAAAAATATATTTTTTGTGATGAACATGTACAGGCTGTCTGCATGTATATAACTTAAATTAGAATATAGACGTCTTTTGTAATTTTCAGGCTGTGCAGGATGATCAAAGGGTATGCTAAATTTAAATATATGAGTGAAGGAAAAGGGTTACCAGTAAACTGTTAGCATTCAGTAATCTGCAGAGAAAGCAAAGCAGTAGGTGAGTTATTGTATAAATCACATCCATATGTTGTTCTGATTAACTTCTGTTCTATTTCTTGTGCAGACTGATGCAAAATTTTCAATGTATTTGAATAGGCTTGTTTTCGTAATGGCTTCTCATTAGTTTTTTTCGTTTGACTGCCCAGCAGGCCATCTAGGGGATCTTTTAAAACCATTAAAAAATTAATTTGCTTCAAGTCCTTTAAAATCTTTAATTTGGCTGAAAAAAAAAACTTATAAGAAACAGTACTTTACCTAGAAAATCTAGTTTATTTTTCGGCAAATATGGATGTGAGCACAGACATATGAGCGAATGGATGGACAGAATAACAAAGACTATATACCCCACAAACATACTTTGTATGCCTGGGGTATAAAAGTTTTAACTATGACAAAGGAGTCAAAGTCTTAGGTCAACTAAATTATTGAGAATGTAGTTTGTGACTCAATTGTGAATTCACACGGAGATTGTCCATCATAGTGGGTATTTTATGGCACAGAAACTGGAAACAAGATGAAGAATGTAACCTTTTTTTGCTCTTAATTTTGTTTAAAATTTGCCTGAAAACCCTATATTTAACCATGTTAACCAAAAAAATAACTTTTATAAAAAATCCTTTATTTTCAGGAGAGCCTGAACTAATTTGTTTTCATATCAGACAAAAAAAATACTAATATTGTTTGGTTAAAAAAAACAACAACAAAAAAAACAAACATGTTCAAGTTAGAGTACTTCCTTGAACACTAAACAGTGTGCTAGAACACTATCTAGTGTGCTTCTGAGGAGTACATACATGACATGTACATGTTTTCATGGAGGAATAATAATAAAAAAAATGTATTAATGTATAGCCCTCTTATCTAGAGCTCTGCACATACATGTACCTAAACTGTAAAAAAACTACACCTAGTGTTAAATTTAGCAGAAGAGAGTTCATTACATTTTTGGTTGTTTTTTGTTGTTGTTTATTTCCAGTTTTTCAAGGATTTTTTTTATCAATACTGTGTCCTGGTCATAGCGATTGATCATATTATATTGTAGGAGCAGGGGATCAAAATTTAAAAATAGATCATATATGATGATTGGATTAATAAACTAATAAATTTAATTGCAGATTTGATTGTAGTTTATAAATTACTCGGAAGTTCATGGTTGACAAAAAAAACCAAAAATAAGTAGTACTCTTCAGTATGTTATGTTATTTGTATGTATAGCTATTTATAGCTTTTTTACAAAAGTTTGTGAAAATTGTAAAAAAAAAAAAAAAAAAAAAAAAAAAGAACAAAATTGTAAAAAAAAAAAAGTAACAACAACAACAACAAAAATCTATTTCCAGTGCTACTGCCAATGGTACATGTACAGGCAACACGAAAACAGGCTTATTTAATTTTGACCCCCTTAAACCCCACTTATGATTATTTGTATTATTTCTGCTCCAAAAACATAGATTGTGGATACTCATTAGAACCACCTCATTGAGATGGTGCTAACGAGTACCCAAAATCTATATTTTGAGCAGAAATATGAAATGTATCAGAATTTTTAATTTGAAAATTTTCACTTTTTGGTGGTGAAATTTTCAGTATATTTGAATAGACATGATTTCGTAATGTATAAACATTTGATGTACAGAGGTAGCTTTCCTGGCATGCATGATGGGTTTCTGGTGTATATTTTTTATTTTTTGTTTGTTGTTGTTTTATTTTTTATTTTATTCTAGTCAATTTATTGAATGTTATACTTACAAAGAATTTATAAGATTATAAGGTGACATTTTTTTTGGCAGATACAAGGATTATTTTACTCAGGTTACCATTTCTCTGACAAAAAAAAAAAAAAAAAAAAAAAAATGATTTAATATATATGTGTGTTTGTGTGTGTGTTTTTTTGCTAGATTAATGAAATCTCTTTCACAGGATTAATACTTTAAATGCTAGGTACTCATTCAAAGACTGACAATTGGTGATTTAGGAAATCGAAACAATACATTCTTAAATAAAGGACAGCTTAAAAAAAAATCAGGGCTATGATTAGCCACATGTGTCCACCCAATTTTCCTTTGGAGTGTCACAATGTGCCAGAAAACTCACAGTTCTGTCTGTCCTACCAGCATGATAATAATTAGGTGTGATTTATGGCAATAAACAACATTGCACCTGGCTGTGGCAAAGCTCTAGATAAGAAGCATAATTATCCAAATACACAATTTTTAAAATAGAATTACAAATAGTTAACTCTTTAGCATTACCTCAGTGAGGTTATTTCAATGAGGATTCAGGGTATCTGCCCACTGAGAAATTAGAAAAAAAAAAATCAGTCTTTTTCATCGCTCCAGACTTAAATAAAGTATATACTCCTGCTCCAGAAAAGAGGAGAACCAAGATATTTATTTCTCTTAATTTTGCAAGAAAACATGTTATGGTTACTCATTAGAAGTATCTCACGGAGGCTTCTTCTAATAAAAACTCTCAGCATGTTGTTATTTATATATACATAAAATAATAATGAAAAAAAAAAAAATCCATGAAAAAAAAATCCTCTTATCTGGAGATATGTTTTTGTTTGAGATATGTACAAAAAATAAGTCACAGATTTGGATAGAATTTTTTTTATACCGAAATCTTTGACTTTATTTTCCAATGACTTTTTAACCCTCACCGAACGCAAAATGTGTTTGTGTGGCAGGGGAGGGGTATACTGTTGTTACGTTGTCTGTCCGTATGTCTGTCTGTTAGTTTTAGGATCTGCTTCTTATCTTACTAAGTAATTTAAGGAATCTTTTCATATTTTGCATAAATGTTGATATTGATAAGATGTTGCGGTCAGATAAAAATAAGGGCCTAGGGGTTAATTCTTTTACTGTTATTTAAAATTCCCTTTGTAATTCGTGAAAAGGCATTTTGGTTTCTGCTTCTAATCTTACCCAATATTTTGAGGAAAACCGTATTCAACCTTATTACCACAGATACCCCTTTAAGCGCAAAGTCAAAGCAATTCCATAGTCTTCAGATTACTTACAGTCAGTGTACTTTTTGTTAGTTTCTTTTTTAATGCAAATGTTGTGGGCACCAATTTGAACTGCATGGACATGACGATGCAGTTCAAATTAGTACTCACAACATATGCTTTATATAGAAAATAAGAAAAAAAAATCACATAAACATCATCAAATAAATCCTTTTAGTAGGTAGATACATACATACATGTATTGTATCACAAGTTTTCCTAGTAATTTTTAAAAACCTAAGTGCACAGTGTGGTAATTAGATAGAATATGGTAGTTTCATATTTTGCATAAATGTTGATGCTGATGTGATGTTGCTGTAGAGCAAAATAGGTTATGGTCAGTTCCCTGGAAATTAAGCTTTGGCATGACTGTATGGTGCATGCATAGTGAAGTCAGCTTATCTCAAAATATTTGTTGAAACAACAGACTCATTACAGGCATATTGAGTGCAGGAAGAAGTATGATGTGAAAAACATATTTTTGTCAAAATGACAGTTTTTTTCACTTAGGCCAGAGAAAATTAATTAATAGATTCTAATTCCACCTGTCCCCCCCACCCCCCCAACAAAAAAACAAAAAAAACAAAAAAAAAAACAACAACAAAAAACAAAACAAAAAAAAAAACAAAAAAAAAACAAACAAACAAAAAAAAAAACAAACAAAAAAAAAAACAAAAAAAAACAAAAACAAAAAAAAACAAAAAAAAAAAACAAAAAAAAACAAACAATCTGACCAAATAAAAAAAATAAGTGGAAAACTTTTTCAGAGACAACTGGACCTTTGTTGAAAACAGATTTTATAACACTTTTAAGATCTGCAAATGAATTACATGTATCGTTATGAAAAGAGTATTAAAAGAAAGTTTTCTTCTTTTTGTACATGGTAATAAGTGTCATTTATCATGTTTTGCTATGACATCTTCACTGTATGGCCCAGGAATAAAAAGTAAAAAATGAAATTATTCAAATTGGAAATCCAGTATGGCTGCCAGCTTGAAAATCTATACTGAAATTCTCCTGAACTGATAATATGCTAAATGACTCTAAACTTGGTTGGAAGTATTGAGATAACTTGTAGATCAAAACTGGCTAAAATTGTTCTGGTTGAGAATCCAAGATGGCTGCCACAGTCACCATCTTCAAAATCTAACCGATTAGGGGACTAAGTCTGCCCGGTAAAAGTGTTGTAAGGTAAACTGACTGCGCCTGATATGAGCCTATTGGGTTGACTGGGCCGTAAAACCTCAACACAAACAAACCAATCAAAACGATTTTATATTTGATATTGTAGTCATTTTTTTTTTCTTTCAGGTAATGGTTTCAGTAGTGCTTTGACAAACATTGGGCTCCCAAATATACATGCACTAGAGTGATAGTAAATGAAGAAATGGAAGTTGGATCCTGTGCATACCATTGATCAGGAATCCAGTGTACTGCCAGAAACATTGAGAAGGACTCTTTATCTTATTGTTGAAAGTTTGTGGGATAATCAGGGTCAACACAACACTCTTCATGTTGTTTCAGTAGTTGAAGGGTGTGCTTATCACCAAACTGATTAATATGCATTTAACTCTTAAAATGCTAAGAAAACCTGCATCTGAAAATGACCTCTGTCTGCTGAACAGTCTTGCAAACTTTTCAAACCTATTTGTGCATACAGGCAAATGGTGTGGACCCTGATCAGGCTAGGAGGTGTCTGATCTGGGTCCTCACTGTTTGCAAAACAGACTTTAAAAATCACAAGCAGATGACAAAGCAGATGACAGTTGTTTTGATTGGCAATTTAATGGTTAAGTGAAGATATTGTATATAAAATCAAAAGACAATGGGAGATAGTAGCCAGTTAATTCCCATAAGTACTCTCTGTAAACAACAAGGTCCACCAAAACATGTTGTAGTACTTATTAAGACTCCAAAATTATTGAAGCGATTTGTCCCTTATTAGGTAAGAAGTTTGTTAGGGTAGGGGGATTTAAAGATAGCTAAAATTATGGTGATCTGCCTCTTGGTTCAGTTGCCATGGCAACATAAAGCTCACATAGTTGACGTATGATGAAAACAGAGGATTCTAATTGGAAGGGCCCAGTTAGAATTGGTCTACCTTGCACTTTACCTTTCAAGGGAGATAATAGAAACACTATTGCTGTCTCTCATTGTTACAGTATCCCATTTCAGAATGCCAGCTCTCCATATAAAGTCTTGTCACAATGAGTATTTTACCACCTGCTTTTAGGCTAAATGCTGAAATGTCCAATTACAATGCTAAATTCTTAAAGCACCAAGTAGAATTGCAGCATACAACATTCATTTCTGTTTTTTTCAGGTAAAATAAAGCTGACATTTCATGTGAAATGTCTACCAACATTTCATTTGAAATGTCTACCAACATTTCATGTGAAATGTCTACCTAGCAGTCAAGTCACATGGCAAGCCTTATTTATTTGGAGCTCTGTTTAAAGCCAACAGCATTGTCTTGATAATTACCATGAGCAAATGTTGCTATTTCTGAGGGATGTGGTCCCCATTTGCTCAAAGGTAATTACCCAAACAAGTAATTTCTCTAGTAATTGGATATATGTAGTTCAAGACAAAAGGCGGGAGTGGTCAGGAGATGTGAAGGTGTCGTGTATCTTACATCACCGGGGCGTCCAACTGATATTGGCTTACAGTTGGGCAAGGCCTCCTATCCTTGTAGCAGGTAAGAGTAGAGGGGGATGTTTCTATTCTTCTGCTTCTTCACTTTTATTCCTGTTCTTTTTTCTTCCTTGTCCCTCTCTTTTTTTTCCTCTACTATCTCTTCTATCTGTTTTCTTCCTTTCTTTGGGAAAAGACATAAAATGACCCACAAGGGTTGAGGTGTTGTTAAACCCCAACACAATCAATCTAGACAAAAGGCAAATAACAAAAGCTATATTATTATAGCCCCACTTTCAGACAATGGGGCTATACTGGATTTGCCTTGTCCTTCAGTCATTCTTTACCTCATTCCTTTCTTCTCTCCATCATTCTGTTCATCCTCATCAGATAAATTTTTGTATTTCTCACGAAATGTAAGGTTACAAAGTTGTAGCTTGGTACACACATAGCTTGGTACACACATACCCAGTGGGTTGATGTATGGTGGGTACAGGAATCTGGGTCAAAGGCCCATAACTGTAGGAGTTACATGATAGGTTTTACAATTTACCATTAATGAAAATTTTTCATCACAGATTTCTCAGGAACTATGAAAGCTGTAACATTGAAACTTGGTACACACATGGTCAAATGGCTGATGTATAGAGTATACCAGAATCAGCACCAAGGGCCTATATAACTCTTAGAGTTACATACCTTGATAGGTTTTACAATTTGCCATTCATGAATATTTTTGTCACACTTTTCTCAAGAAAAGGTTACAGAGTTGAAACCAAGTACACACATGGATATGGGGTGATGTATTGTGTATACCAGAATGTACCAGAATCATGGCCGAGTTAAATCCCTTGATAGGTTTTATAATTTGCCATAAATGAAAAAAAAATCATTGCATATTTCTCGGGCCCTGTTAAAGCTATAAGTTGAAACTTGATACAGATATGGACATTTGGTTGTTGTATCTTGTGTACCAGAATCCGGGCCCAAGGCGTATAACTTTTGGAGTTACATCCTTAGATAGGTTTTACAATTTGCCATTAATGAAACATTTTTGTCACACTTTTCTCAAGAACTGTAAGGGTAACAAAGTTGAAACCTGGTATACACATGGACAGTGGATTGATGTATCATATAAACCAGAATCAGAGCCAAGGGCCCATAACTCATTGAGTTAAATCCCTTGATAGGTTCTATGTTGCCATGTTACCACGTTCTACAGTGATGTTATCTGGTAAGCATGAATTCCAAATATTTCAACACTATGGGTATTTCTCCTAATAGTGCTGCAGCAGGGCTATAGTCAGGGTCTCTGACAGCTAAAGTTTTACAATGGCATTCTTAGTATGTACTACACCATGTTTTGGTAGAACAATATTTGCTAGAAAAAAAAAACGCTTCACCCAGAGTTCTGATATATGATATTGTGTATATAGTAGCTGCACTTTTTTGCCTATACAATCTTCATCTTACTGGTCAATAAACAATTAAGGGGCTCACCTGGCTTGCTCTTAATTGATATAGCATGATTGTGTGAACTGTTACACATAAATCTTACGGCTCTCAGTACTACCAATTGCATATCAATGATAAACCAAAGACCTACAGCTGATTTTTTTTGTCAACGGGGGCTTCTTTTTTGTCAACGGAGGTATTTCTCTTACCTTTTTTGCCGACAAATCTCAGTTTCCGATCGACCGAAATGCAGAATGTTGTATAAATGGTGCGCAAGACATTTTTAGTGTAAAAAAGGAAGGCGTTCTGATAAATCTCATGGCTCTCAGTCCTACCAAATGCATATCATCGATAAATTAAAGAACTACAGCCAATTATCTTGGTCAAACGGAGGCTTGCTGACAAATCTCACGGTTTCCAATCGACCGAAATGCAGAACTTTGTATACATGGCGCGCAAGACATTATTAGTGTAAACAAGGAAGGCGTTCTGACCAGTCTCACGGCGCTTAGTCCTCTCAAATGCATATCATCGATAAATTAAAGAACTACAGCCGATTATTTTGGTCAACGGAGGCCTGCTGACGAATCTCACGGCTTCTAATCAACATAAATGCAGATCGTAGTATGAATAAAACGCAAGAAATTATTGTAACAAACGAGGGCGTTCTGACAAACCCTAAATGCAGATTGTAATATGAATGAAGCACAAGACATTATTATTGTAACAAAGGAAGGCGTTCTGACAAATCTCACGTCTCTCAGTCCTACGAACTGAATATGGTCGATAAAGTAAAGAACTACAGCCGGTTATTTTGGTCAACGGAGGCCTGCTGACAAATCTCACGGCTTCCAATCAACTTAAACGAAGATCATAGTATACATATAGCGCACGATATTATTTTAACAAACAAACGAGGGCGTTCTGACAAATTTTACGGCTCTAAGTCCTACCAGATGCATATCAGTGATAAACTAAATACCCACAGCCGCTGATTTTGATCAACAGAGGCCTTCTGACAAATCTCACGGTTTCCAAACAACCGAAATGTTGTGTCAATGGCGCGCAGCATATTATTGTAAACAAGGAAGGCATTCTGACAAATCTCACGGCGCTCAGTCCTACCAAATGCATATTATCGATAAATTAAATTAAAGAACTGCAGCATTTTTTTTTCAACGGAGGCCTGCTGACAAAACTCACGGCTTCAAATAAACCTAAATGCAGATCGTAGTCTGAATGAAGCGAACGACATTATTATTGTAACAAAGGAAGGCGTTCTGACAAATCTTACGGCTCTCAGGCCTACCAAATGCATGTTAATGATAATGTAAAGAACTGCCACCGATTAGTTTGGTCAACGGAAGCCTGCTTACAAATCTCACGGCTACCAATCTACCTAAATGCAGATGCAGTATGCATGAATCGCAAGATATTTTTATTGTAACAAAGGAAGTCATTCTGACACACCTTAAGGCTCTCTGTCATACCAAATGCACATAATCAACAAGAGAAGTAACTACAGCCGATTATTTTGGTCATGGGAGGCCTGCTGACAAATAACATGGCTCCCAATTAACCTGAATGTATATCAAAGTATAAATGAAGCGCCAAACATTATTGTAACACAGGAAGACGTTCTGACAAATCTCACGGCTCTCAGTCCTACCAAAAGCGCATCATCGATAAAGTAAAGAACAGACCAGGTTATACTGTTTCCTCCAAATTCTTTCATGTGCTGCTTTAATTTTGTTTGGATGTACATTTACTGAAACTGAGATACTGCTTATCATTTTTGCTACTAACCGCACTTTGTAAGGTGCTGTGTGGAATGGTAAAGTCTTAGAGTCAAGATTGGGAGTTAGTAGTTCGGTCCTACCGAGCACCAAGTGTTGTGTCTTTGAGCAAGGCACTTTATCCACATTGCAATTTTAGTACTGATTTCCACCAAGGAGGGTCTGGCAAAAGAAATACCCAAGAGGGCTTAGGCAGTATTCGATGATAGATAGATTGCCTAGGGACATTTGTTCGGGCAGAATGGTGGAGGGTCTGCAACAAAGTTAATGCTGACAGTGCAGAATATAAAATACTGTGGGCAATATTTGTAGGTGGCTTCTATAAATAAATTCAACACAGAACATTGACGGTCTCAAGGAGACCACATCTTTGTCGTCCAAGCCACTGATGCAGCTGTGTTCATCTCTCCATAAGCAGCCATTCTTCTTCTTTTTTTTTACTGTACATAGAGGACTTTTACTATTTAACTGGCTTTACTGGAAGATTGCATCTGTTCCATCCTCTTAACAGGTCAACTGTACAATGTCAAGAAGATTCCTGACATTTTTCTGGAAGGAGAATAGAGGATGTCTCAGAGGGGGGAGGGTACCTGTTCCCTTGTTCTCCTGAAAAAAAAAACAGTCGACATTTTCCCTTGTTCCCCAAAATCAAAATCTTGATTTTTTAGGTTCCTTGTTCCCCCAGTTGCCTTTGATCCCATATTCTCATCTGTTTTAGGCTTTGGTTCCTTTGTTCCCCTGAAATAAATGACCTTATTCCCCTGTTCCCCCAAACCTCTGAGAGGGCCGCAGAATATTGTGCTTATCCAAATAAAGCATGAAAACTTTTTAAAAAGCTAGTACTTGTGTCACTTTCGGTAGACATTGTCTAGAACTACTTATTGCTTGCTGCATGGGCCAAATATGTAGCAGAAAAAGACGTCCAAAAAATGACTTGTATGTGAAAGGTAATGAACACATAAAATCTATGTATAAAGCTATGGCAAGCCGTTTTACTATCTATTCTATTAATCTGATTTAATATATTAGATATCTTATATAATATAGAAGATATCTGATATATCAGATATCTTATATAAATATGATATCTCATATGTCAATTAAGATATCTTGTATGCTGTATAAGATATCTGATATGCTATATAAGATACCTTAATTGGCATATAAGATATTTTATATTGTATATAAGATATCAGATATGCTATATAAGATATCTTATTTACTAAAGAAGATATTTATTCAGCCGGCCTCGGTGGCTCAGTTGGATGCGCCGTCCGACTGGAGACCAGGAGGTCGCGGGTTCAACCCCCGCCGAGGTCGGCAACATTCTTTCGTGGAGATTGATCATGAAATATTTTCTACGGTCATTCTCTCCCTTCCGCTGATTCAAGAAGAGCAGTTGTCAGTTTCTGGCGAAAGAATGTGCACAATACTGGTTAACCGCTTAGAGGACTAAACCTGCCCAGTAAACGTGTGGTTAGGTAAACTGACCGCGCTCGACATGACCCCATAGGGTTGACTGGGCCGTAAAACCTCAACACAAACAAAGATATTTATTCAATTAAATAAGATTTCTCATTTAGTATATCAGATATCTTATTTAGTATATCAGATATCTATATTAATATATTAGATGTATTTAACAAAGAAGGTATCTTATATGGTAAATAAGATATATTTTATGTGGAATTAAATAATATATCTAATATGATATATCAGACATCTTATATAGGATGTAAGATATCTGATATACTAATTCAGATATCATAACCTGTATTAGATATCTTATATAATATATAAGATATCTGATACATTATCTTAGATACCTGATATAAAATAGATATCTTATATGTCAATTGAGATATCTAATATGATATATAAGATATCTGAATTGACAAATAAGATATCTAATATGCTATATAAGATATCTGATAGGCTATATAAGATATATAAGATATCTTATTTACTAAAGAAGATATCTCTTATATTCAGTCAAATAAGATATCTCATTTAGTATAGTAGATATCTATATTAATAAATAGGATATCTTATATAACAAATAAGATATCTTATATGGTAAATTAGATATCTTATATGCAGAATTAAATTAGTTATCTCATATATATTGTATCAGATATCTGATATAGGATGTAAGATATTTCATATAGTATATAAAATATCTGAATTAGTATATGAGATATCTTATAGCCTATATTAGATATCTTATATCCTATATAAGATATCTGATATAATATATGAGATATCTATTTTGCTTAATAAATAGTAAAACGGCTTACCATATAATATTAAAGTTAGTGCAAGGATAAATTTTATATAGACAGTCTAATATTTTTATACATGAACTGACAACTTGCTTAAGTCGAAAATCCAAAAATAAAACATTTAACTAATGATAAATTGATCAACTGATGCATCGATTAATCAAAATTGTCATTTTGAGTTACCACATCTATGAACCGAAAAAAATTATACTACATGAATAAATTCTACCCTGTTCTAATAGTTTTTACAGGTGAACCGACAACTTAATTAAGTCCATTATCCTGAAGCGAAAAGTAAAATAATTACAAATCATTTAATCGATGCACGATTAATTAAAAATGTTACCAAATCTGTGAACCAATATATATATATATATATATTACTGCATTTATTTATTTTAGCCATGTTCAATATTATTTATAGGTGGACCGACAACTTGCTTAACAGATTAGGCAGAAGCAAAAAGTAAAATAATTACAAATCGATTACTGGATGCATCGATGAATCAAAATTGTCATTTTGAGTTTCCAAGTCAGCATACATGCCATAACCTCAGTTGGTCAATCTGTGAGATCTGAGAAAAATTTAAGTGAGATTTCAAAAAATTCTGTGAGATTTTTTCTCGGCGCTGTATTTTGTCATACGAAGTAATTTTCGAAATTTAAAGCTTATTTATTTGAAAGGCATGACTTCTGCAGGAGTCTTTAAAGTGTTTAAATAATGAGGGCCAGCAAAATTTATCCCTCTTGAGAAAGCATGATGTACACTCTTTGAGCTCTTCTTCACCCATGGAAATTCTTCAGACCATGCAGGGTTGAAATGGACAGAATAGGCCTTTTTCTTGATGCTGGAGATGCTTTTGCATCAGGAGAAGCAGGGCGCTTGGGCATGATACTGGCAGTACTTCAAATTTAAAAATGATTTATGACTAAAATTATCTGCATTTTATATAAAGATATCAACATCTGCTTGAGCAACCCTAATTCTATTCTTTATGTGACAATTATTGCAAACAAAACAAAAAAATATACAACATAAAAGGGGCCGCTAATTATCACAAATACACACAATACGCCAACCCCATTTTTCTTCAAGCCAGATCATTGGCGCATGCCATTATCTCGTCCACTAGCGTAACTGATCATCTTTAGTTGACCCAGAAAGCGTGTCCGATTGACCAATCTGTCATTTAACACCTTCTTAATCATTTAATTACTATTGTTTATCATGTTTATTGCGGAATCAACACCGTCCACCATCACAGGTCATGCGGATACCTTTGCACTTATTTTGACACTTGTTATCGGCTTTCGATTCAACGTAATAGAATACACTTCTATTGATTCGGAAACCAATACTACAGTGACTGTCTACAAAAAAGGTGCCTTAAGATTTTTTTCCAATGGGGTTTTTCGATTCCGTGAGTTTTACCGCTCACGGCGTGAGCCCGTGAGAAACGTCAGAATTACGTGAGGTTTTTCCTCACGGCGTGAGACTTGGCATGTATGAGTCAGTACACTTAGAAACTTAATAATTCATGAATAAATTTTAACCATGTTCCACTAGTTTTTACAGGTGGCCCGACAGCTTGCTTGAGTAGAAAATCCAAAAGCGAAAAGTAAAATAATTAAAAATCATTTATTCGATGCATCAATTAATTAAAACTGTCATTTTGAGTTACCAAATCTATGAACCTAAAAAAAACTTTTTTTACAGGTGGACTGACAACTTGCTTAATTCAAATATCCAAAAGTGAAAAGTGAAATTATTACAAATCGATTAGGCAATGCATCAGTTAATCCAAATTGTCATTTTGAGTACACCGATAAAATTTATACTGCATGACTACAGTTAGCAATTCATATATTTTTTACAGGTGGACCGACAACTTGCTTAAGTCAAATATGCAAAAGTGAAAAGTAAATTAATTACAAATCTATTAGGCAATGAATCGATTAATCCAAAGTGTCATTTTGAGTGCACCGATAAAATTTATACTGCATGAATATATTTAGCAATTCAAATATTTTTTACCGGTGGACCGACAACTTGCTTAAGTCAAACACCCAAAAGTGAAAAGTTAAATAATTACAAATAGATCACATCGCATTGAATGACATCAAATGTGTCATTTTGAGTTGCCGAATCAACAAACTGAAAACATTTAAACTGCATGAATATGTTTTAGCGATGTTCCAATATTTTTTACAGGTGTGCCGACACCTTGTTTAAGCGGAAATAGCCAAAAGTGAAGAGTAATACAATTATAATTGATAAATCGATTCATTAAAATTATATTTTGGTTTACAGAATCATTGAAACCGATAAAGTTTATACCGCATGGATAAAATTAATTTATACTGCATGGATAAATTTTAGCAATATTTTACAGATGGACCGACAACTTGCGTGGCTCAGTTGGATGCGCCGTCCGACAGGAGACCAGGAGGTCGCGGGTTCAACCCCCGCCGAGGTCGGCAACATTCTTTCGTGGAGATTGATCATGAAATATTTTCTACGGTCATTCTCTCCCTTCCGCTGATTCAAGAAGGGCAGTTGTCAGTTTCTGGCGAAAGAATGTGCACAATACTGGTTAACCACTTAGAGGACTAAGCCTGCCCAGTAAACGTGTGGCTAGGTAAACTGACCGCGCTCGACATGACCCCATAGGGTTGACTGGGCCGTAAAACCTCAACACAAACAAACAAACAAATTGCTTAAGTCAAAACTGTAAAAGGGAAAAGTAAAATAACAAATTACAAATTGATTAATCTATGCATCAGTTAATTAAAAATTGTCATTTTGATTTACCAAATCAGTGTACTGATAAAATATATACTGCAGATTCAGTATTATTACTGGTGACAAGTCTATTAAATGATGAACATTTGCCAGGACTTTCAAATTATAATATCCACCAACAATTATTATAATGCACCAATGCATCTTTATCAACATACGAATGGTTTTATCGGTGTAAGGATATTATGTTGATGCACTGACCTATTACTGGTCTACTGCTATATGTATTGGTACATCATTATAGATACATAAGCTGATAAAAAATTATCAGTGCACATATCAGTTATCGGTAAACAGCTTTTGTTTCTTTGCATTGCCACACTTATTTCATGTTTTGATCATCATCAGCTTTATTATCACATGTGTAGAACTACTGCTGCATCGATAAAATTGATCAATCCATCAACAATATTTTATCATTGGTAAGACTAGGTTGATGTACTCGTGATTTGTAATTTAGCACAGTCCTGTGGATATACCTGTTGTCAACTCTTACCTGCCTTTTTATCTAGGAAACAGTAAGACCTGAATGCTATATACGAACAGAGAGAACAAATTTCTTTTTTTTTTTATTATTTATATGTTTTATTTTTTTCATGGTGTAGAATTATGAATTTAAAATTAAATTTTATAACAGCTCGGACCCATCAATACCGGTATTGATGGGTCCGAGATAACAGATATGCCGAAGACGAACTCCGCTTGTATTTACTTTATGTGTATGTTAGACTGTTATTAGGATTTTATTTTTAGTAACATATTTTTTCACAGAAAAACGATTAGCTTAAATCATTCTTTAATTTGTAAACCTTGGTATTGAATAATTTCGTAAAACGTTCTGACATTTCTCATGACCTGAAAGATCTCATACACGTAGCGTGAGTTCCGTCAGGTATTTCCGGTTTCAGACTTCCGGTCTGAAAGATCTCATGGTCTGACAAATCTCACGCTACACCGGTTTCAGACTTCCGGTCTGAAAAATCTCACGTGACACCGGATAACCGGTCGTAACGCCGGGTTTTCGGTCAAATAACGCCGGATTACGGTATTTTTCGTAGGATTCGTCGCCATTTGAAGAACTGCGTTTGACGGTGGGTTGAAAAAATATTTATTTAAAATATTATAAAAGGTTGATCGAACATGAAAAGTAGCCTTTCCGTATCTACATACATTCTTCTAAATGCCAAATATTCAATTTATACATATACTTTGCTAAAACTGCCAAACACTTAAAGAATAAATTGCTGTGCAGGTTCGGCCATACGATAAAAAAGCATTCTAACCAGAAGGGTTCGTACTTTTTTTCATTTCTAAAAATTCATGACCAGCTGGTTGATGAAAATGCATTTGAAAATGACCTTTAACCATAAACTGGCTGTTGCTATGATCTTTTTTACCGACGGAACAAAGACCGAGGCACAATCCTTTAAATTTAAGGTTATGCCGGATAAAACGGTATTTTCTTGATCTACAACTGGCCAGTATTCTCGCAGACAAACACACATGTAAAGGTAAAACTTTACCTACACATTCCAATACCAATAATTCATTACTATAAAATGTCTTTGTTTTAGTATATGAAGCTGTTGACTGTGTCGAACACATGCAAGATCAAGCACCTCTGTAGTCTTGAAAAAAATATTTAGATCTATGTACTTTTATCTACAGGTTTGATGTGTTTACCATTTGTAGCGGCCGTCGATCGACATAACGTGCACAAGGCTGTGATCTTATGTTTCTGTATCTACTTTTTGTGTTACTTTCATACCTGCTCTTCAATATTACTTCAATATTACTTACTTACCTTAAACAGGGTCATGTGCAAATAAACAGATATCACATGACACCGACTTCCGCCTCAATATATATATTTCCTTCTATTGTGATCGTAATGGTGTAGTGAAACGGATTTTTCTCGAGGATTTTGCCGAAATTAATGAAATATGACAATATATAATGTCTGTGGCTTTCCGTATTGAACTATTGTACAGACTAAATGGAACGTTAAGATTGCATGTTAGCATGACTCTTGCACCTTTACATAAGAACAGAATTTGCTTGAAGCAACCAGCTTTTTGACTTGTGGATTTTTGGCATGTTGTCCTTGATCAACAGCGGACATCTTTGCATTGGGTGTATGGTGGATTTTTTTTAGCAGCTGAACTTTACTGTGATTACATTCTGCAACATGGGTTGGAAAGATAAAGAGCCCATATGTGGACATATCTTGCAGCAATTGTTCCCCATATCTGATCCTTGCACAAGGATTTGGCTTAAGAATTTATTCAGGGGAGATAACTAGAAAAAGAACAAAGCAAATGTTCTTCTTGCCTGTAACTATTTTCTTACACAATATTGGAGTAGAGTTGTCCTTCTTGCACACAACGGTTAGATCTTGTTGATATCTATCAGCAGTAGAGGAAAAATGCCCGATCGGGCATCAATATGTATGTATCAACATCAATGGTAGATGATACAATACTGAGTAATTTAATACCCGCTTGGGCATTATTTGATCATTTTTGAAGTACCCTCAGAAAACGGAAAAAAATGTATCACAGATTTGACCGATCTCCACCAAATTATGCGCGCTTAAAGACGAATAAATTTGCTAACTTTTGACCGTTCAGATTTTTTTTTTAAATTCCGAGAAAAAGTTATTGAGGTTTAAAATCAATATTTTTTTTTCTGCACCTCTGTGTATCCCGTTTGGGAACATATGGCATTTGTTATTGTGATGCCCGATTGGGAAACAGTGCTTCCCGTTTGGAACATGTGATATTTTTACTTGGCTGGGACAAAACAAAAATACAGTTGCAGACAGTCATTAAATTATTACATTAATGTTAAGCCGTAAGTTCATGCGGTTGAAAGCATTTGTTGCTTTGTGGTTTATTCTACGAGGCGATTTGTTGTATGTCTTACCGTGTGTCATTTTGTTCTTGTGTTTTCAGTCCTTTTAGTATTGCGATTACCTCGCTTGGGGAAGAGAGAGCTAATCTTAGTGCTTTTCGTACGTTTGTTCGATTTGTGCGTGTTTGAATTTGTCGGTTTCTTCTTGGTGTCTGGGAAGGGCTGCGGTTTGTGATTGTGGCACTCCCTGGACTTTTCTCTTACCTTTTTTTGTAAACATTTTAGAAGGAACATGTCTAATTTGCAAGTGCAAAATTGATAATTATTACGTTTCTAATAGTATGTTCCATGAAAGATGGAACATATTAAGTACTTCGAATACAAATGTAAACGGATATTATGAACAGACAAAAAGGCAGTGAATTAGAGTTCATTGTACTAAAATACCCTGTGTAATGTACCAGACTGCCAAAGCAACCACGGTCACATTTAAAAATGTTGGCCATTCAATAATGCGAACTAATCCCAATTTTCTACGTAGTAGGTTCATTCATAGACTCGTCTGTACGTATAACATGGTAGATTATTTACTGTTTGGAATCAAATAATAGTATGGTCAAATCTCTCCTCCTAACTGAACTGTAACAATAGAATGGAAGGGTAAAGCCGCGTGGCCACGCTGAAAAAATAATCTTCAGAACACATTTAAAGTACACATGCACTGAGAATTAGCCAGCTTATAATGCCATTTGATGGTATCAAGTTCCCACTTGTACTTTTTTTTTCACAATGGCACGATAATCCTAATACTCCTCAAAATACTAAAATGTCACATCAGGCACCAATTTGACTAGGAAATTTTTTCTCAAAGTAAAACGTGAACATCAAGAACAGATGCAATTATTGCTGCATCAAGTCCTTAACATCAAAGGTAAAGTTAGAGGCTTACAATTACACCGTTTTGAAAAGTAGCCCCGACAGGATAGCCCAAGGTAAATTAATCATGTAAAGATATTGTGTTTCAACTAAACAGCTGCCGTAAATCGTAAAATTAATTCGTTAGTGAAATTTAGCACATGTTTTTTCGCAAGATATTTAGCCAATAACAGCAGTTCTCAGTCTTAGCTGCGATTATACTATTTGTTTTGTCATTTGCTGTTGCAACCCAACATAAAACATGCAAAAGTTCATCGCGAATTTTCCCCCACTTTAAGTAAGCGATATTTATAGATTTTGGACAGCTAACTTTCTTCCTTTACCCGGAAAACTTGGATAATTTTTAATAAAGTTTGAATCATTGCCAAGTTTGGTTATTACACAATGCGAATGATAGTGAAAATGATAGTGAAAACTTTACGTCTTATGCAATTTAATGATATTGCACTTTTGAAGTAAGTGCACACATGCTAAAGGTGCAAACTGTTAGAACTTTAAAGATAATATTCATTCATTTAAGAATAACAGATATGTTTGCATTACTTATTTAATGACCCCCGTTGCACTGAGTTTCTCAACAAAGTTTTGCTGCCATCGTATTTACTTTTAAGTAAACTCATATTCTGACAGTCCAAACTGAGCAAAACCACACGTGGTTAAGTCAGTTTCATAAATGGGTTTTAGCTTTGGAATATACCCCGTTCCTCTGTTTGACATTCGTCCGACATCAAAGTTAGGTCATACTCTGTCATTCACAGCTATGTTTAAGTTCTGCATTTAATGTTTAATATTTACAGATAATTTTCTTATCCGTCCAGCCCTTTCCGGTGAGCTGCGTTGTCCTCTGACAACTCTTGTTCTGGTTCTTCTCACTCCATGTTCCAACGTTTAGCACCGGCTGCAGTTAGTTCAGTTTGTTCATTTCGTTTCAGGTACGCTGTTGAGCCGTGTTCGAAGATGTTTTTATTGCTTGTGATGTGGACAGCTTGTATTAGTTCTTATGTTTGCGTTGGTGAGTTTGTTTCCACATTACAATTTTGAGACTTGTTGAACATGATACAGGCATAAGTGCTTATAAAGATAGTTAAAACCAATATTTTGAAACCCGACCCATGAACGTCCTATCATAACTTACGGCACCCTTATGGGCCGGCATTTTTGCGTCAGATTTATTGCAAGCAGAAATACTTAAATTGCCGAAGATGTCCGTTGTAGTTCTGCTTTTGGCCGGTAGCTGTTGTAGATTTATTGATGGGATTTTCAATCGAGACAACATTGTTGTTTTCGAACTAGGCTGTTAACTATCTTATGTACTTCTTGCATTAAATTAAATGTCATAATAAAATAAAACGGCGCAAAATTGAAAGTAATATTACACAAGATTGGACACCAACAAACATACGTTGGCTTAGGAATTCTCTATTTTTCACGCATTACGTGTTTCTGTGAATGTGATTGAGTTATTCGTGCGATTTAAATTTAATGTTTTTACGATATATAAATATATTAGAGCCCTTTGAGGCATCTTTACAACGATTTAGTTTAAACATATTTTATGCCAACCCTTTCATGAATACATACAACAAATGGCACATTTTATAGAATTAGAACGAAAGCAGTCTGCTTGTGTGGTTTCTCTCCCTAAAACGAATATTCTATTTACAGTGTGGCGGAAAATCTGTATGATCAAGCATCGAAATGCCTGTTACAGTACATTTCAATCAAAAACAAAAACATCGCATATTATGCTGTGTTGTTTAGTAGATATGATAGTCGGAAGAAAATAGTATGCATATACTTGGAGAGAGAGAGAGAGAGAGAGAGAGAGAGAGAGAGAGAGAGAGAGAGAGAGAGATTTGTGACGCGCAATCATTTCGTGTCTGGATAGAAACTGATTGTTCTTAGGAATGTATAATATTTTGTCTATGATCTCTCTCCTAATAAGAATTGCTTGATATTTTGGTAAGGACTTAAAATCTCTTTGAATCCCAAATATATTTATTTACTGCCTCACATATGATTGTATTTGTCTGGGTGGACAGTATGCTGTTCCAAATAAAATAACATGAAGGCTTAAGGCGGCGTGTTAAGAGACAGTGGGAATGAGCTGCCTGTTGATGGGCGTATTTCGGTCAATTAAAAAAAAGTGAAGAGCGTTTTTAGTGGCGCCACACCGGCTGAATGGAGTCATTTATTCGTTTTAGGAATAAATCATTGTTCAGAGCACTACATTTTGCTTGTAAGCGGGTATGAAGGCTCTAGAAACGCCTGTTTTCAGAGTTGAAATAGTTTGGCAAAAAAACGGAGCCTTCATTCTTGGATGCCCTTGTAATGAAAAGTTTGTCAACCTTATTATTAAATCTTGTCAGCAAGAATCTTCGAAATGTGTCTGCGCTAGAGCCTTGCTAGTTGGTGAGCATGTTGCGGATATATTATAGATTACCTGGTTATGTCCCTAATTCCGAAAACTCTTTTGTTTTAATTATGCTGCTTTTAAAAACGTGATAATGAAATATTGTCAGCATACCTGTCTTGGTCGTCTGCAAGTTTAGTAAAGCGCTGATCAATAGAAAAAGTATGACTGGGACAAGGTCAGATACAGACTTTTTCGGCGGTACTCAAGGTTAAGTAAGATTTCATGTCTGCCATGGTTGTCTGTAACTTTCATAAAGATCCGCTAAAAAGAGATCCGATACAAGAACAAACAAGCTATGCTTAGCCCAGGGTCAAACACAGACTTTCTTCAGCACTGCCTCGAGACGGACGCGCAATTGGCCGGTGACGATAGATATGATCATATGCAGACAAATGAACAAACACAACACTTTATAAGTAAAAACAACAATGTATTCTCTCTCTCTCTCTCTCTCTCTCTCTCTCTCTCTCTCTCTCTCTCTCTCTCTATATATATATATATATATATATATATATATATATATATAAACGAAAAAAAAAAATGACGCTGTTTTTTTCCTAATATCTTGAAAACGCAGTGATGGATATTCATCAATTTCTGCAGACATATTGATATCAATAAATAAGATGTACCTACATAAGATAAAGTTAGGGCTAGGGGCCAATTCTCTTGTAGTTATTGCCCGTTGTAAAATGTTTTCGTAATGCAGAAAAAAGGCAGAAAAAAGTTTGTGTGCACACTATCTCTTTAACTAATGGCTAGGGCTAGGGGCCAATTCTCTTGTAGTTATTGCCCGTTGTAAAATGTTTTCGTAATGCAGAAAAAAGGCAGAAAAAAGTTTGTGTGCACACTATCTCTTTAACTAATGGCTGGAATTCGACCAAACTAGCACAGATACGTCGTTAAGATGCGGCGGGGGCGAGGGGGGGGGGGGGGGGGAAGAAGTGATTAATTTTTGGAGACATTGACCTTATTTTCAAGGTCACTACATTATAAATACTCAAAAAGGAGTCTTGTTAAAGCAATAAAAAGTTTGTGCTGATTATCTCTTTAACCAGTGGCTGGAATTTGACCAAACATGCACAGATACATCATCAGGATTGGGCAAAGAAGTGATTAGATGACCTTGACCTTATTTTCAAGGTCACTGCATTATAAATACTCAAAAAGGAGCCTAAAGGATCCTTGTTAATGAAGTAAAAAGTTTGTGTGCACACTATCTCTTTAACCAATTGCTGGAATTTGACCAATCTAGCACAGATACATCATCAGGATAGGGGAAAGAAGTGATTAGATTTTGGTGACCTTGACCATACTTTCAAGGTCACTACATTATAAATACTCAATAAGTGAGTCTTGTATGCACGCTTTCTCATCAATAGATGGAATTGGACCAAACTAACACAGATATATCATTGGGATTGGGGAATGAAGTGATTAGATTTTGGTGACCTTTACCTCCTTTTCAAGGTCACACCGGCACTGTGAAACTCAAATTTTGATAGAAAAAAGCTTGTGTGCACTATATCTTAAACCAATGGCTGGAATTTTAACAAACTAGCGCAGATATACCGTTACGACATGGGAAAGAAATGATTAGGTTTTTGTGACCTTTACATCATTTTCAAAGGTCAATACATTGCAAAGACTCTTAAAATGACCCTTGTTAGATTTTGGTAACATTGACCTGACAAAGGTCTGAAACAACATTGGCAAAGTCTACAAGGATGTTCTTTGGCTAGTAAAGCATTATATGTTTTTTTCAGTTTATTGATATTAAAATGTGCTGATAGGGTATTTACGCATACTAGTTTGCATAAATGTTGATATTCATGAGATGTTACTGCTACAACAAAAAGAAGGGTCAAGGGATAAATACTGTTATAGTTAATCCCCTTCGTAATTCTTAAATGTCCGTAACACTTTTGTTTTTCCTGTCTATCATGCTTCATAATTTTAGGAATCTTGTAATATTTTGCATGAATGTTGAAATGATAAGTTGTTGTTGCTATGGAAATATTTTTTAATATTCTGAACAGAGCTGCTATTTATATCGACCATTACATTGCGGGGGTATCTAATAAGCAGTGCTTATTCATTTTTTTCATTATGATTGTAATACGAGGGTGAGCCAATAAATAACCAGCCTAACTTATTTCCGATGGACCGAGACGGTCACGCTTTTCATGCTTTGTTTCAATATACGTTTTATACATGGGTACAAAATTTCACACGTATCGAGTCATTCTTTAATTAGATATTAAATGTCAAACATGGCTAGTGATGCAAAGGCATGCTTTTTATTTAAAGTTGAGTACCGTGCTATAATTCGGTACTTGTATTTAAAAGGTAAAGCAGGCAAGGAAATACATGGCGAGTTAGCCGATGTTTATGGGTTCTCTGCACCATCTTATGCTCAGGTTAAATTCTGGGTAGGGAATTCAAACGCGGTAGAACGTCTTTAGAAGATGAAGCCAGGTCTGGACGCCCACTGGATCCACCGACGAAGAAATGTGTAAGAAAGTTCGGGATCTGGTATACAGGCGAATTCAGGTGGCAGAAATAGCGCAGGCATTAGGCATTTCACATGGTAGCGTTTCAACAATCTTACATGATCGTTTAGGTATGCGCAAGCTAACAGCCCGTTGGGTCCCCAAATCCCTTAGCGATGAGCAAATGGCAACCAGAGCATCAGTATGCAGCGCCTTGTTGAAGCGTTTTTGGTCAAAAGATGATTTTCTTTTGCGTCTGGTGACTGTAGATAAGACTTGGGTTCATAATTATGAGCCAGAGAAAAAAGCTCAAGAGTCGTCAGTGGGTAGGGCCTGGGTCCCCGAGGCCAAAGAAGTTCAAGACGCAACCATCTGCTGGCAAGGTGATGGCCACAGTATTTTGGGACGCAAAAACCGTTATTATGTTGGACTTTTTACCCAAGAGAAGTACAATAACTGAAGTGTACTATGCAAACTTGTTAGACCAGCTGAGAACCGCCATCCGTGAAAAACGCCGAGGTAAACTCTCTAAAGGTGTTTTGCTGCAACAGGACAACGCGAGAGTCCCAACTTGCAAAGTTGCAATGGATGCTGTAGAGCGAAACGGATATGAATTAATACCACATCCTGCCTATTCGCCTGACCTAGCTCCTAGCGACTTCTTTCTATTCCCAAACTTGAAAAAGGATATCCGTGGACTTCATTTTCGGTCTGATGAAGAAGTGACGGCAGTTGAGGACTGGGTCAATAGAAAGAACCCTGACTTTTTTTTTCAGTTCTGGGCTTGAACATCGTTGGTCTGTGCATCACACTAGAGGGCAATAACATTGTAGAAGAAGAGGGTGGATCTCAACCGGAAATAAGTTAGGCTGGTTACTTATTGACTCACCCTCGTACGTTTGTGAAGAGACTTAAGTTGGAAATACGCTTGTGAGAAAAAATTACGACTATCTTGGAAAAAGTATGTCAAGCACTTAAGTTGGAAAAACGACTAAATGAGAAAAGGCGACTAAGTTGGAAAAATCAATATCTGCAGTGGGCATCATTATTTCAAATACATATTCATCCTAATGAGAATGAGTGGTCGTTAATTTTAACATAAAATGCAACGGGGGTTTCCGTCTGGTGTAGAGTGTTATACGTTCTTGCATTTCTAGCTTCCGCTTTGTTCATAATTTTCAAATTGGGTCTTCAGATAATGTAATTGTAAGTTAATCAGTATTTACATACCATCTGTTAATAATTACAATGTTCTGTGTGTGTGCATGTGTGTGTGAACTTCATGTGGCATATTTATTATAAATTTTAGGTTATCGGTCGCAATAACTCCATGCTTTATCAACATAATAGTTACATGCATTATAACTATGAAGGTTAAGAGAAGTCAACAACTGTTTATGTGACGATACTTATCCGTCCACATGCAACACCTCTTTAACGAGACACAGCCTATGGAACGCCATGGCGGTCTTATATGGCGCAAACACCCTACTTTTATAGTACAATACTGTTATCCCAGAAAATCAATTAGACCGTAAAATCATGTCTGTTGTCCCAGAAACCATTCTTTGGTTTACTGTTAAACATTATATTTGAGCAGGTTCGAAAACCTGTCTGGTTTTGTTAAGCCTGTCTGTTTAAGAACTTGCCTTCAAGAAAAATGTTAAAGCTTTAACCAGTAGAAAACACTGCTTTCAAAAAGGGAATATGTTTGTATGCCTAATTTGGATAGCTTCAAATACTTCTCTGATCAATATAAATTTGCTATGTCATTTCGAAACGAAAACTACTAGAGACATAGATATGCACCCATGCACATTCATAAAAGCAAATCTTATTTATTGCTCTCTTTGAGTAACATTAACATTTGGGCGCAATGTTTGTTTATGCTCAGGTTTTACGGCCCAGTCAACCCAATGGGATCATGTCGAGCGCGGTCAGTTTACCTAACCACACGTTTACTGGACAGGCTTAATCCTCTAAGCGGTTAACCAGTTTTGTGCACATTCTTTCGCCAGAAACTGACAACTGCCCTTCTTGAATCAGCGGAAGGGAGATAATGACCGTAGAAAATATTTCATGATCAATCTCCACGAAAGAATGTTGCCGACCTCGGGAGGTCGACCCCGCGAACTCCTGGTCTCCAGTCGGACGCGCATCCAACTGAGACACCGAGGCCGTCTGGGGCGCAAATCTCTATCAAGCTATCTACGCATTGTAAATAGAAAAGCGAAAATAAGCTAATAAGATGCTCTCTTTCTCTGTCTGTCTGTCAGTCTGTCTCTCTCTCATAATGAAATCATACTAAACGTGTAATTTCTTCTATAATAGTCTAAGCATGATCTGTTTGCTGACAATTTGTACTTGTAGGAAATACTCGTATTATTATTCCAAAAGCAAATCAAGTCCAATGAAGTAAATTTTTTGTGTTGGCCAAATCCATAAAAATGGATTGTAAAGCCAAAACACAAACATGCAATCTACTTATTTTATTAGTCAAATCCATACAAGCGTCATGAGAATGGGGTTATTAAAAAGTCAAATTATAAAATTATAAAACAACTCATGCATCGGTTCGGCCGTACGGGGACTTGCATATTTTCGCCCTGCACTGCGGGGACAAATTTATGGGTGAATACCTGCTAAAACAGCTGACCCCGAGGGACTGAAAATAATGCAGAATAACAAATTGAACTGAGTCATTTGTATAAACATTCTAACTTGTCCCTTGAGCGCTCTATAGTCGTCCATATTCTCTACATTCCACTACAAACCCATTACCAGTCCTCCGTATACCCTGCAGTCCACTACAGACACCGGACACATCCTCCGAATACTTGACACTCCGTTACATTCAAGGTATCATATACACTACAATTCTCTAAATACCAAGCACATGACCTACGTATGCTCTGCCGTCCAGGACAAACCAAGTACCAGTCCTGCGCTTACCGTGCAGTCTTATACAGACCCAGTGCTAGTTCTCCGTATACTCTTCAGTCCCCTAAAGACCTAGTACCAGTCCTCCTTATAATCCGCATTCCACTACAGACCCAGTACTAGTCCTCCGTATTCTCTAGTCTTCCGTATACTCTAGTATCAGTTCTTCGTTTACTCTACAGTTCACCACAGACACAGCACCAGACCCCTGTATATTCTACAATCCACTACAGACCCAGTACCAGTCTTCCATATACTGTTACGACCAGACGTATCGAGAAAGAAATTAAAGTAAAACCTGCAACAAGCTTTAAATTATTGACAGTATTTGTTCACAAAATAAAAACTAAATAAATAAATAAATAAACAGGAGAAGATTCGAGACAAAAGAATGTAAGTAAACGGTACCTTTCAAGATTATGTCACAAAGTTCCTCAGAAATAATCCACAAGAATTTATATAACAAATCCTTTGAATAACAGTTTCTGATCCCACAATTTAAAGTTCCTGAATCCAGAATTTAAGTCCAAAATGAATAAAACATAAAGTAATCCAGTATAGAATAATTTCCAGTGAAAGTACACAAAGATGCCCATATGAAAATCTTTTCTCCCTATATAATATCAAAGAACGTTCTAGAAAAAGAATTTACTACAGACATCTCTTATTTTCCAGTTTCAGTCAAGAAACTTCTAAATATTCTATGGCATGCCAAAATAACTCAGTCTAGAATAAAGGACATAAACAACGTATTATTATAAACATGTTATTCCAGAAAGTTATTTATGGAAACATAGTAAACATGATTCTTAAAATAATTGAACACCCTATATATAACAATACTCTACAGTCCACTACAGATTAACTTCCAGTTCTCCATATACTCTACATTATTATTACAGACCTAGTACCAGTGCTCCGTATTCTGTACAGTCCACTACAGCCCCAGTACCGGTCCTCCGTATACTCTACAATCCACTAGAGACACAGTACCAGTCCTCCCTACTAGTCAACAGTCCACTATAGAATACGTTCCACTCAACCGTATACTCTACAGTCCACTACAGACCCAGAACCAGTCACCATATTCTGCACAGTACACTAGAGTCCAAGTACCAGTCCTCCATATAATATACAGTTCACTTCAGACCAAGTATACAATACTCTACAGTACTGTACAGCTCCAGTACTTGTCATCTTTATTCTCAACTGTCCACCATATAGACCCAGTACCAGTCCTCCGTATACTCTACAGTCCACTTTGGACCCAGTTCTAGTCATCCATTTACTAAGTCCACTACAGATCTAGTACCATTCCGCCATACACTGCACAGTCCAAGGTAGGCACAGTACCAGTCCTCTGTATATTCTACTACCCACTCGAAAGCCAGTTCCAGCCCTTTGTATACTCTACAGTCCACTACAGACCAAGTTACATTCCGACCTATAATTTACAGTCCACTATAGACCCAGTATCAGTCCTCGGTATACTCTGCCGTCCACTACAAACATAGTACCTGTCCTCCATATACTCTACAGTCCCCTACAGAACCAGATACAGGACTTTCTATAATCAACATTCGACTACAGATCTAGTAACTGTACACTCTGCAGGCGACTACAGACCAAATCCTCTGCATGATCCACAGTTCCCTACACATCCAGTACCAGTCCTCCGTATATCCTGCAGTCCACCACAGACACAGTACCGGTCATTCTTATACTTGTCAGTCCCCATACAGACCCAGATACAGCCCTTTCTATAACCTACACTCTACTAAGGACTCAGTACCAGACCTCTGTATACTCCGCAGTCCACTACATACAAAGTAGTAGTCGTCTGTATAATTAGCAGTCCACTCCAGAACGAGTACCAGTCCCGCATAAACTGTACAGGCTAATACATACCTATTAGCAGTCTACCGTATACTCTGCAGTCCAGTACAGAGCCAGTACCAGTCTTCATTTTACTTTACAATCCGTTATGGACTCTGAACCATACCTACATACACTCTACAGTCACTATAGTAACATACCTACGTGCACTTTACAGTCACTTCATACACAGTAACAGTCTTCCTCACAATCAGTCCGTAGGTCTTGAATAATGGCAGTAGTGGATTGTACCTAATTAGTAGTACTGGTACAGGAGCAGTAGAAGACTGTATCAGTAGGACTGCTATTAGGACAGTACGGGTCCGTAGCATAGCAACAGAGTTGTTTCTTGGACTATTGTATCAGTATGACTGGTACTGGGGCTGTGATGGACAGTAAAGTATCGGTAGGGTTGGTAATGGAACAGTAGTCTACTGAAGGGTATCAGTAGAACTGGTACTAGGACAGAGTATGATTGTAAGATATCAGTAGGACTGGTACTGGGGCAGAAGTGTACTGTAGCGTATCAGTAGGATTGGTACTGGGGAAATTGTGGACTGTATTAAATCCGTAGGGTTGTTACTGGGACAGAAGTGGACTGTGTCATATCAGTAGGACTGGTACTGGGACAGAAGTGTACTATAGCGTATCAATAGGATTAGTATTGGGGTAGTTCTGTACTATAGCATATAAGTAGTACTGGTACTGGGGCAGTAGTGGGCTCTGTCTTACCGATAGGTCTGGTACTGAGACAGTGGTGCTGCAGGGTATCGGTAGGACAGGAACAGGAACTGGGGCTTTAGAGTACTGTGTCGTAACAATAGATCTGGTACTGAACAGTGATAACTGATACTGGGGCAGTATAGGACTTATCGCGGTAGATCTGGTACTGAAAAAGTGGTTTACTACAGGGTATCAGCAGAACAGGTAAAAGGGCACTAATATGAGGTATCAGTATTAATGGTAGTCGGGCAAAAGTGGACTATAGAATATCTTTAGGACTGGTAATATGGCAGTAAAAGACTATTTAGTATCTGTAGGACTAGTAATGGGACAGTAAAGGACAGCATGTCATTAGGACTGATACTGGGAGAGTGAGTTACTGTGTCATATCAGTAGGATTAGTAATTATACTGTAGTGGAATGTAGGGTACCAGTAGAACTCGAACTGAGGCAGGAGTGGAATGTATTGTCTAAATAGGACTAGTACAAGAGCAGTAGTGGACTGACGGGTCTCAGTAGGCCTGGTGCTGGGCAGAAGTGGACTGTAGGGTATCAATAGGACTGGTCTTGTACCGGGGCAGAGGTGAATTGTAGGGTATCAGTAGGACTGGTACTGGGGCAGTAGTTGACTGCGATGTATCAACAGGACGTACTGGGTCAGTAGTTGTCTTTGAATGTATAAAAAGTACTGGTACTGGGCCAGTAGGGTACTGTATCGTATCAATAAGGCTAGTACTTGTGCAGTAGGGGACTATTTAACATCACTAGGACTGGTACTGGGCCAGCAGTGGACTGTGACATGTCAACAGAGCTGACACTGGGGCACTGAGATGACACTGCATAGGACTGGTACTTGGGCAGTAGTGTACTGTGTCATATGAATAGTACTGAGACAGTAGTGAACTGTAGGGTATCAGTAGAACTGTGACGTATTTTAAGATTGGTACTTGGGCAGTCGTGTATGTAGCGTAAATGTCTGATTTGTACTTGGGCAGTAATGTGTGCTTTCGTATCAGTAAGGTTGGTAATGCGGCAGTAGCGGATTGTAGGGCATTAACAGGACTAGAACTGGGGCAGTAGTAGACTGCAGGGTATCAATTGGACTGGTAATGGGGCAGTAGTAGACTATCGTATCAAATGGTCTATGACTGGGGCAGTTTAGTGTACTGTATTATATCAAAAGGACTGGTACTGGGACAGAAGAGGGATGCATATAATATCTGCAGAACTGGTGCTTGGACAGAAGTACTGTAACTTATGTGGGACTGGTCCTGGGCAGTAGTGGATTGTAGGTTATTAATAGGACTAGCACTGGGACATGACTGGACTGTGGGGTATCCGTAGGAGTGGTATTTAAGCAGTAGTGGACTATTGTATCAATAGGTCTTGTATTAGGGGAGTAGTGGACTGTATCATATCAGCAGAACTCGTAATTCGACAGACATGGGTTTTCGTATTAGTCGCCTGGTAGTGGGCAGTGGTAGACTGTATCATATCAGTAAGACTAGCATTGGGACAATAGTGGACTGTGTCGTATAAGTAAGACCGGAACTGGAGCATTGGTGGATTGTATCATATCAGAAAGACTGTTACTAGGACAATAGTGGACTGTGTAATATCAGCAAGACGGGTAATGGGACAGTAGTGTACTGTATCGGTATCAACAGAGCTGGTACCGGGCAGTTATGTACTTAATCGTATATGTAAAACTGGTTCTCGGGCAGTAGCGTACAGTGCCATATAAATAGTACTGGACAGCAGTGGACTATAGGGTATCAGTAGGACTAATACTTGGGTAGTAGTGGACTGTGACGTATTAATAAGATTGGTGCTGGGGCTGTGGTGTACTGTAGCTTAAAAATCGGATTAGTAGTGGAGCAGTAGTGTATGCTATCGTATCAGTTGGACTGGTACTGCGGCAGTAATTGATTGTAGGGCATCAGTAGGACTGGGACTTGGGCTGTAGTAAAATTTAGGGTATCAGTAGAACTGATCTGCGACAGAAGTGGACTAGTATCAGTTGGTCTGGGACTGGGGTAGAAGTGGACTGTATCAGATCAGCAGGACTGGTACTGAGACAGAAGTGGGCTGAATATCATATCAGCAGAACTGATACTCAGACAGAAGTGCTGTAGCTTATTAGGACAGGTCCTGGGCAGTAGTGGATTGTAGGTTAATAATAGGGACTTGGACTTGGGGCAGTAGGGGACTGTAGGTAATCCACGGAGCTGGTATTTGGGCAGTAGTGGACTATAGTATCAATAGGTCTGGTACTGGGGCAGTAGTAGACTGTTTCATATCGGTAGGACTGGTACTAGTTCAGTAGTGGACTGTGTCCTATCTGTAGGACTGATACTTGGACTGTAATGGAGTGTGTCGTATCAATAGGACTGGTACTTGTGCAGATTGACTGCATTATATCAGAAGATTGGTACTGGGACACTAGCGGATTGTGTCATATTAGTAGAACTAGTAGTACTGGGACAGTAGTGGACTGTGTTGTTTGAGTAGGACTGGTACTCTGGCAGAAGTGAGCTGTATCACATATGTAGGACTGGTATTGGGACAGTAGTTGACTTAAGGGTATCTACTACTACTGGTGCTGGGGCACTAGCGGACTGTGTCGCTTCAGTAGGACTGATACTGAGGCAGAATGGGACTGTATCATATCAGTGGAACTGGTACTAGGACAGTAGTGGACTGTATCATATCATTTTTTTTTTGTGTTGAGGTTTTACGGCCCAGTCAACCCAATGGGGTCATGTCGAGCGCGGTCAATTTACCTAGCCACATGTTTACTGGGCAGGCTTAGTCCTCTAAGCGGTTAACCAGTATTGTGCACATTCTTTCGCCAGAAACTGACAACTGCCCTTCTTGAATTAGCGGAAGGGAGAGAATGACCGTAGAAAATATTTCATGATCAATCTCCACGAAAGAATGTTGCCGACCTCGGCGTATCATATCAGTAGGACTACTATTAGGTCAGTAGTGGACCGTGTCGTATCAGCACGAAATGTACTTGGACAGTAGTGGACTGTGTCGTACTAGTGGAAGTAAAGGACTATGTCATTTCAGTAGGACTGATAGTGGGACAGAAATGAAAGTGTGCAGTACAGATAAGTATGCACAAGCAAACATTCAGTTGCACAGATCGTACAGATTTCAAAAGAAAACAGACATTTTCCGGGATAACTGCTTGTATTTGTTCTCTGTTGCCTGGATAAGCGTTGTACCGAGATAATAGTACTACATACGTTATTTGACAATTTGTTTTCTCATAAAACTACTCTAATTGGCTGAAACTATCTGTAGCAGTTTTTTTTTTTTTTATAATTTCTGATGTTTGCTAATAGTAGCTAATGCTTGTTAAAAATAGCTTGGCTAAGGTCAGTGACCGGTAATATTCACTGTTGTTGCTAAAAATAGTCCTATGACACATAGCCTGGGTTTGGTCAAGGACCGATCAACATCACTTGTCACTGTTGCCGGACAGCTAAAAAGAGTCATCTAAGAAAACAATTAATGTATTTTGCTGAGGTAAACATTAGTATAGACTATTGTGTCTTTGGATATGATGTGATGTTGACCAGAGAATACTAGTATTGACGGAGGCGAAGCCGAGCTTAGTATTGGTATTCTGTAGTCGAGGTCACAGCATGTCCATATTTGTTTTCTGTTGCCTGGATAAGCGTTATACCGGGTTAATAATACTACATACGTTATTTGACAATTTGTTTTCTCATAAAACTTCTCTGATTGGCAGAAACAAGCTGTAACAGTTTTTTAGATAAAACCTGATGTTTGCTAATAGTACCTGATGCTTGTTAAAAATAGCCTGGCTAAGGTCAATGGCCGGTCAACATCACTTTTGTTGCTAAAAACAGTCCTATGACACTTAGCCTGGGTTTGGTCAAGGACCGATCAACATCACTTGTCACTGTTGCCAGACAGCTAAAAAGAATCATTTAAGAAAAAACGGATGTATTCTGCTGAGGTAACCATTAGTATTGACTATTGTGTTGTTGGATATAATGTGATGTCGACCAGAGAATACCAATATTGACCGAGGCGAAACCGAGGTTAATATTGGTATTCTGAGATCGACGTCACAGTATGTCCAATAACTCAACAGTCAACAATAGTTTTATTATATAATACGAGGGCAAGTCAGTAAGTAAGCAGCCTATCCCATTTCCAACTGACCGAGACACCCACGATTTTCCCGGTGGTCCCGGTGTTAGTCTTGCTCTTTGTTGCTTTGTGGTTTATTCTACGAGGCGATTTGTTATATGTCTTACTGTGTGTCATTTTGTTCTTGTATTTTGCAGTCCTTTTAGTATTGAGATTACCTCGCTTGGGGCCAGCCTCGGTGGCTCAGTTGGATGCGCCGTCCGACTGGAGACCAGGAGGTCGCGGGTTCAACCCCCGCCGAGGTCGGCAGCATTCTTTCGTGGAGATTGATCATGAAATATTTTCTACGGTCATTCTCTCCCTTCCGCTGATTCAAGAAGGGCAGTTGTCAGTTTCTGGCGAAAGAATGTGCACAATACTGGTTAACCGCTTAGAGAACTAAGCCTTCCCAGTAAACGTGTGGTTAGGTAAACTGACTGCGCTCGACATAACCCCATTGGGTTGACTGGGCCGTAAAACATCCAACACAAACAAACAAACCTCGCTTGGGGAAGAGAGAGCTAATCTTAGTGCTTTTCGTACGTTTGTTCGATTTGTGCTTGTTTGTGTAACGAACTTTTCCGAGCGGTTGGAAGCTTAGCTTCTTAATAGTGGTGTCTCCTGGACACAGTAATATATATATGAATTTTTCGCAGGGCTTTGCAGCCAATGATTTGTATTAGTATACGTCCAACAAGCAATAATTATAAATTTTAATTAATAATATGATTTCTAAATGATTTAGTTAAAATGATCAAACTGGAATTATTGAAATCAAGTACAATAGCTTACTTAGCTCAAAGAAAATTATAACACACTAAACATACAGATGAGTCAGTCTCTCTTAGTCAGCTCTGTATTGAATCTAATCTAACTCAGCTAGAATTAATCTTCCTTCACTTCTACTAAGTACCTCTGAGACTCAGTACCTCGCCTACACTACTAGCAATTATAGAACTCTTTAGGTAATATACCTATAACTCCCTACTTAGACTCCGTACGTCTCTCAGACCACTAGCTATTATAAAACTCCTTATGAAGTATATCTTCAACTCAATACTGCAAACTACCTCATACGTTTCTCTTGGCAAGCTACAGTGACTAGGACTCGGGAAGCACGGCACTCTCCGATCTCTTGCGAGCATGGAGAGATCACCTTATTTCCCAGCAGTCTAAGTCAACTGTTCAGCGCTTATGCAGTCAAGTAGGTACCTTCCGATCCCAACAGGGCATGGTACAGTAGCTTCGATGTTGTCTCTCTGACGGCAAGACACAGACTCCCTCTTTAACTCAATACTGCAATCTACCTCTTACATGTTTCTCTTGGTAAGCTACAGTGACTAGGACTCGGGAAGCACGGCACTATCCGATCTCTTGCGAGCATGGAGAGATCACCTTATTTCCCAGCAGTTTAAGTCAACTGTTCAGCGCTTATGCAGTCAAGTAGCTACCTTCCGATCCCAACAGGGCATGGTACAGTAGCTACGATGTTGTCTCTCTGACGGCAAGACACAGACTCCCTCTTTAACTCAATACTGCAATCAACCTCTTACATGTTTCTCTTGGCAAGCTACAGTGACTAGGACTCGGGAAGCACGGCACTTTCCGATCTCTTGCGAGCATGGAGAGATCACCTTATTTCCCAGCAGTCTAAGTCAACTGTTCAGCGCTTATGCAATCAAGTAGCTACCTTCCGATCCCAACAGGGCATGGTACAGTAGCTACGATGTTGTCTCTCTGACGGCAAGACACTGACTAATATTTAGCGTTATGCGAAATGCTTATATACTACTGCTGACGTCAGCAATCCCACTAACCAATCATATTTGAGCATTTACCATTTCGATTGGGCGAGTTTATCTTGTTATATTTCTTTGCATTCTGATCGAAAAATGGGTAAGTCAGGTTGCATTTGAGCTTGCAATTACATGCAACATATGTTTTAGCTATTCTAGTAGGTTAATACTTAATAATTATTCGTAATTAGATTGAAATCAAGTATTTACATGATCTACATGATCAAATTGATAATTATTACGGGTTTTGACGATGTGTATGCCAAATGACGCCCTTGTATCCGTTTCACTGATATTTGAGCTTAAAGGCAGCAGACGGAGTAACTCTAGCAACACGATATATCTGCAACTGCAGGGCATGGCAAGTTTTATATGTAGAGAGGATGTACTGTTTCTTATACTTTTTTTTTTTTTTTTTTTTTAAGTTCTTGTCGTCAGAGGCAGAACTGACAATCAAATTTTGAAATTGTCACATTTGGATTTGTCGGTTTCCTCTTCCTCTTGGTGTCTGGGAAGGGCTGCGGCTTGTGATTGTGGCACTCCCTGGACTTTTCTCTTACCTTTTTTTTTTCATGCCTTGCTTCAATACATGTTTTACGCCTGTGGGCAAAATTGCACCCTTATCGTGTCATTCACTCATAAGATATTGAATGTCAAACATGGCTAGCGATGCAAAAGCAAGCTTTTCGTCAAAAGTTTAGTACCGTGCTGTAATTCGGTACTTGTATTTGAAAGGGAAAACAGGTCAGGAAATACATTGCGAGTTGATCAATGTTTATCGGTCTTCTGCACTATCGTATGCACAAGTTAAATTTTGGGTTGGGGAATTCAAAGCGGTAGAACTTTTTTCAGAAGACGAAACCAAGTCTGGACGCCCATCAGATGGCACCGATCAAGAAATGTGTAACAAAGTACGGGATCTGGTGTACTCTGATCGTCGAATTAAGGTGGAAGAAATAGCGAATGCATTACACATTTCACATGGTAGCGTTTCAACAATTTTACAAAGTGACTATTTCCTATTACCAATCTTGAAAAAGGATATCCGTGGACGTCATTTCCGGACAAGTCCATCCAGCTGTTCTGATGACAAGCTATTAAAATCGCTTTTATTTCTTTAGCTTTTAAATATGCTCTAAATATGCTCTAAACGCGCGAACTGTAATGTTTGTGGCCCTTCTCGTGTTTGAGGATTCTCTTGGAAATCTTTTTCCGATAACAATGCGAAACGTTTACTATCAAATTCTTCATGACATTTTCCACAGCATTTCCGCCTACTGCTGTTTCGTCCGCCATTGCTGTTCACAGAGGTATGAAGTTATATTTTTCCTTTATTGATAACCTTATATGATTTTTTTCTAAAGAATCATATAGGAATTTATATGATAAATATAATAACTGCAAGCTCCTGTGTTACTGTTGCTCCAGAATTCGGAATTCGGTCAAACTACAACACTGGATCCCGTATTTGAATAAAGTTCAAACAATAGAATGCGATCCAGCAAGCTGGTACGTAGGTATGTAATTCCATTGTCTAATTTTAGAAGGCGATGTCGCATGGAAGATTTATTTTAAGAAACTAATGTCCACTAGAAAATCTAATAGATAGATAGATAGATGACTCCCGTTCGCCAACACAAACCGTAATGATGGATACCAAGTACCGGCAAATATCAAGCACCTTTCTATAAGTTGGGAAATCTCCACCACTTACGGTTTATGACATAGCGTAATGACAGTCATAGAACGAATTGACAAACTAACATGAAGTAATATCATACTCGCATAACGTATTGATAAGCTTACATTACGTAAAGACAACCTCGCATAACGTAATGAAAAGTCACATAACGTAATATCAAATTCACATAACGGAATAACAAACTCACTTGCCGTAATTACAAACTCACATAACGTAATGATTTGTCATATGACGTAAACGGGCCATCCCTACATATGTGGCGTCAGCCATAGTGACATAACGGGATGAAATGTCCATAGAAGGTATTAGAAAATGCACAAAATGAAATGAATAAATTCTACAATGTAATATTAAACCAGCATAAGCAAATAACAAACCCACACAGCGTAATGATAAATGCACAAAACGGAATTGCCAATTCACATAGCGTAACAATAAAGTCACATAACGCACTACTAAACCCACATGAAGTAACATCAAATTCATATAAAGGAATAATAAACCACATAAGGTAACACATTCTCACAAAACGCAAGGTATTTGCGCCACATAAGACAACCATGGCGTTCCATAACTGCATACTGGTGGTGATCTATGTGACATTAAACTGATAAGCATTTCTGCTTTTGATCAGTTTTGTACATCATTTTGATATAGCCAAAGGTGATTTTTTATTGCATAGATAAACTAAGTCAAATATCTTCACCTTATGTTCCTTGAAATACTCGTTTGATCGCATACCACCATATCTATACTAAATATTCCGACAATACAGACGGAGCAAATAGTGCAGATCCAGATAAAAATAGTTATATCAGGCCTGCACTGAGAGCTTTTAGACACAATACTAATTAGCCAAATGTGTAAGTTAAAAGTTTAGGATAGGTAAGATAAATAGTTAGAGCGACCGAATATTCATGGTAAATACGTTAAGCAAGCAAGTTTACGTAGAGGTGCCACTGTATAATATTGAAAATAATTAGCGTGTTGTATCATTGTTCTAAAATAAACAAAATAAATAAATAAATAAATAAATAAATAAATAAATAAATAAATAAGTTTTCATGTAAAGACAGAAGAAAGAATAGACCTGAGCATGACATGTTTGTTTACATGCAGTATGAAAAAAAATCTTCCTGAAAAGCGAGACTGATTGTAGAAAGCTCTTTTTCCAATATAAGCGCAAAAATCAGTTTTTCAAGATAAGCGCTGTTCTGTGTAGTACACAGTCGCCAGTGTTTCCTATTTAAGCGTATTTCCTAGTTAGTCGCTTCACATACGTTCGCCAAAGGACGGCGTCTGTCCAATTCAAGTCGTTACGCAAGATGCAGATATGGCTGAAAACATTAATTTTAATGGGTAAATCGTCCAAAAATGGCACCGAAGTAGGAGCGATTGTCGCCAGAATGAAACAAATTCCAGGAACCGTAGCTGTATTTTGACGTACGTTTTTGTGCTGGGTTTTATGGAATTTAATTCCGGGAAGTATAGCATTCTCCAACATTTAAAATAACGCCCTCCTAGACGAAAAAGCCCGAGTTTGTCGACAACACACCTGAAACGGCAACCTTTTTAGCCCGCGCCACTCGTGTCCGGATATTCACATCACATTTATTTGCATAACAATTGGCCATAAGTGACGAGATTACTGCCCGTATTAGTGTACTGAATTAGAAAAAAATATAGGAAAATCTAACTTTTCCGAGCAATTCAGAAAACCAATTAACCGTTATAAAAGAATTAGCTATAACCTGGATATTATGCGGCAGACTGCATGCCTAGTTATCACCCAGCCATTGATGATAGCTGTGCTTCACTCTTTAATTGCACGACGGCGGTTCGGGTCTCAGACTCAATGACGGCCTCTGCGTAAAACTTTAATCAGTAGGTTGGGTTTTGGCGATATTTTGGCTTGGCCCGCCGTGGTTCAACTATTGTTTTTTTTTTAATATCTAAAAGGGGAAAACATAAGAATTCGGCAGTTTACAAATATTTCCCTCATGGTAAAATATTATCATTAAATCCAAGTGGAAAGGGGGTTTGTAAACGCTTAATCCATTTAAGTTCAAGTTTGATGTCTTAAAATATTTTTGAATCTTTCGGTGGAATTGGACTTGTGTTCAATTTTTGTAACAGACTGAACCAAAACCTTACTAGTTGATCATGAATGACCAGCTCTCCAGAAACGTTTATAAAGAAAAGTGCAGTCGACTCGCGTTATCTCGAACTTCACGGTACCTGATGAAAATGTTCGAATTATCAGTAGTTTGAGATAACCAAATCGTGACGTCTTATGTATGACGACTGTTTGCCCAAATGTGCGTTTGTTTTTTAGCTCACCTGAGCTCTGCTCAGGATGAGCTATTGTGATCACTTTTCGTCCGTCGTCCGTCCGTCCGTCCGTCAGTCCGTCCGTCCGTGCGTCCGTCCGTCCGTCCGTCCGTCCGTCCGTCCGTTAACATTTTCAAACGACTTCTCCTCTGAAGCCGCTGAGCCAATTTTGCTCAAATTTCATATGGAGCCTCCTTAGGGTTGGGGAACGAAAGATTGCTAAAATGGTCGCGGTCCGTCGACCAAGATGGCCGCCATGCCCATATATGGTAAAAACCTTTAAAAATTTCTTCTCCATAACCGAGGATGCCTTGGGGCTGAATCTTTGCATGAATCATCGGGGACGGGAGGTCAACCAAAGTTGCTAAAAGAATTGTCGTACGTTGACGTTTGACCTTTTTACGGCAAGGTCAAGTTCGCTTCCCTATGCATTTATATGAGCTCTATACATTTGAATGGGAAAATTGTTAAGAGTTTCAAACGACTTCTCCTCAGAAGCCTCTGAGCTAATTTTGTTCAAATTTCATATGGAGCCACCTTAGGGTGGGGAAACAAAAGATTGCTAAAATTGTCGCGGTCCGTTGACCAAGATGGCCGCCATGCCCATATATGGTAAAAACCTTTAAAAATCTTCTTCTCCATAACCGAGGATGCCTTGGGGCTGAATCTTTGCACGAATCATCGGGGACAAGAGGTCAACCAAAGTTGCTAAAAGAATTATCGTACGTTGACGTTTGACCTTTTTACGGCAAGGTCAAGTTCGCTTCCCTATGCATTTGTATGAGCTCTATACATTTGAATGGGAAAATTGTTAAGAGTTTCAAACGACTTCTCCTCTGAAGCCTCTGAGCTAATTTTGTTCAAATTTCATATGGAGCCACCTTAGGGTGGGGAAACAAAAGATTGCTAAAATTGTCATGGTCCGTTGACCAAGATGGCCGCCATGTCCATATATGGTAAAAACCTTTAAAAATCTTCTTCTCCATAATCGAGGATGCCTTGGGGCTGAATCTTTGCATGAATCATCGGGGACGAGAGGTCAACCAAAGATGCTAAAAGAATTGTCGTACGTTGACGTTTGACCTTTTTACGGCAAGGTCAAGTTCGCTTCCCTATGCGTTTGTATAAGCTCTATACATTTGAATGGGAAAATTGTTAAGAGTTTCAAACGACTTATCCTCTGAAGCCTCTGAGCTAATTTTGTTCAAATTTCATATGGAGCCACCTTAGTGTGGGGAAACAAAAGATTGCTAAAATTGTCGCGGTCCGTTGACCAAGATGGCCGCCATGCCCATATATGGTAAAAACCTTTAAAAATCTTCTTCTCCAGAACCGAGATTGCCTTGGGGCTGAATCTTTGCACAAATCATCGGGAAGGAGAGGTCTACCAAAGTTGCCAAAAGAATTGTCGTACGTTGACATTTCACCTTTTTACGGCAGGATCAAGTTTGCTTCCCTATGCATTTGTATGAGCCCCATACATTTGAATAGGAAAATTGTTGAGAATTTTAAATTTCTTCTTCTCTGAAGCCACTGAGCCAAATTTGCTCAAATTTCATATTGTGCCTTCTTAAGTCAGGGGAATGAAAGATTGCTGAAATGGTCGCGGTAGGTCGACCAAGATGGCCACCATGCCCATATATGGTAAGACCCTTTAAAAATCTTCTTCTTCAGAACTGAGGATGCCTTGGGGCTAAATCTGTGCACAAATCATCAGGGACAGGAGATCTACCAAAATTGCTGAAAAGGTTATCGTACGTTGACATTTGACCTTTTTACGGCAAGGTCAAGTTTGCTTCCCTATGCATTTGTATGAGCCCCATAACATTTATATAGGAAAATTGTTGAGAATTTGACGACCTCTGAAGCCACTGAGCCAAATTTGCTCAGATTTTTAGCTCACCTGAGCATGAAGTGCGCATGGTGAGCTATTGTGGTCAGTCAGTGTCCGTCGTCCATCATGGGTCATGCGGCGTGAACAATTGCTTTAAAGGCCTACTCTTCCTACACCCCAGGGTCAGTTGACTCGATACTTGGTAGGAAGCATCAGGGTGAAATGTAGATAAAAAAATAGCTAAAATCGTTCCGATCGGAAATCCAAGATGGCCGCCATCTTGAAAATCTTTTTCGCTTCTCCTGAACCGAAAGGCCAATTGATTCCAAACTTGCTAGGAAGCATCAGGGTGACTTGTAGATCAAATATAGCTAAAATTGTGTCGGTCCAAATTCCAAGATGGCCACCATGGCAGCCATCTTGAAAATCTATTTTTCGCTTCTACTCCGAAACCCAAAAGCCAGTTGACTCCAAACTGGTTAGGAAGCATTGGGGTGACTTATAAATCAAAAATAGCTAAAATTGAGCTGATTAGAAAGCCAAGATGGCCACCATGGCAGTCATCTTGAAAAGCTATTTTTCGCTTCTTCTCCTGAACCGAAAGGCCAATTGACTCCAAACTTGCTAGGAAGCATCGGGATGACTTGTACATAAAAAATAGCTCAAATCGTGCCAATTGGAAATCCAAGATGGCCTCCATGACAGCCATCTTGAAAATCTATTTTTCGCTTCTTCTCTTAAAACTAAAAGTCAATTGACTTGAAACTTAGTAGGAAGCATCAGGGTGACTTGTAGATCAGAAAATAGCTATAATCATTCCGATCGGAAATCCAAGATGGCAGCCATCTTGAAAATCTATTTTTTGCTTCTTCTACTGCACCGAAATGCCAGTTGACTCAAAAGTTGGTAGGAGGCATTGGGGGTGACTTATTTTACTTGTAACGTTTTGAAAATTTCAGCATTTTAACCTTGTAAGCAAGATATTTCAAAAACTGTTTAAGCCATTGCCTTGTCATAACAGTATTGGAAAAATGTTGCATGCCATCTGCATATCTGCAGTGGCGGTTTCACTCAGGTGAGCGAGTTGTGGCCCGTGGGCCTCTTGTTTAATTCTTGCAAATATTATATCAATATTCTTTGCTTTTTTAATTTTAACAAATGTTCCGTAAACCTAGTTTTAAGTGCCCGTTTGGTGTGTTCAGCATACTGCATTCCTCAGCCTCCTTCGTTGCAAGTGTAAACATATATAACATCCTCTGATTTTCAGTCTAAATTAGAGTTGTTTACAACTGAAAATTGTCTATGATTAACTGAAGAAATAATTTTGGACCAACAAATGAAATGATTGCAGCAGATGCAACTTCAAAATCACCAACTGACTTGGATCTTGGTTAGAAGCATTATAGTGCCCGGTGGATCAAAAATAGCTAAAATCGTTCCGATCGGAAATTCTAGTTGGCCGCCATTGCTGCTATCTTCAAAATCGATGTTTTTGCTTGTTCTCAGAACCGAACGGCCTGTTGAAACTTGGTAGGAAACATCGGGGTAACTGTAGATTAATCATGATAATAAAAAAAAACAACAAAAAAAACGTCGTTCCGATCCGAAATCCAAGATGGCTGCCATAGCTATTAGCTTAAATTTTTTTCCGCTTCCTCTCCTGAACCGAAAGGCCAGTTGTCTTGAAACTTAGTAGGAAGCATCGGGGTGACTTGTAGATCAAATATAGCTTCAATCCTTCTGATCGGAAATCCAAGCTGGCATTATGGCCGCCGTTTTGAAAATCTACTTTTCTTTTCTTCTCCAGAATCGAAAGGCCAGCTGACTTAAAACTTGGTAGAAAGCATCATGGTAACTTATAGATAAACACTAGCTAAAAATCATTCTGAGCAAAAATTCAAGATGGCCTCCCTGGCCGCTATCTTGGAAATCTGTTTTGCGCTTCTTCTCCTGAACTGAAATGCAAACTTGGTAAGAAGTGTCTGAGTTATTAAAGATCAAAAATAGCCAAATTTGTTCTGATCGGAAATCCAGTATGGCCGCCATCTTGAAAATCTATTTTGAACTTCTTCAGAACAGAAAGGCCAATGACTCAAAATTGAAGTATCAGGGTATCTTGTAGATCACAAATAGCTTAAATCATTCTGATCTGAAATCCAAGAAGGTCGCCCTAGCAGCCATGTTGAAAATCTGTTTTGATTTTTTTTTATCCTTAACCGAAAGGCCTTTTGACTCAAAACTTCATTGGAAATAACGAGATGGCTTATAGAACACTGCATTCAGAGAATTCTGGTGGAAGGCATACTGGCCATGATTACGTCTTGGCATTGTCTTTGAGTTTTGGGCCACGAATTTGATCCACACCTATTGCATTTTATCAAGGGAACAGCGATAAAATCAGTTTAATGAATAACGCCAGTTGTATCAAATGTGATATTGTTGTTAATAATGCTTTTAAGGAGCTGAAAAGTTTACTAAGTTTGGCACATATATGCTTAAACTGTAAGTAGCACAGTAAGTGTACCCACCGATGTTGCAGATGTGTACCTTGAGGACTACCCTGACTCACTACCCTGTATGTTTCGCAGCTAATCCTTTACAAGGAGCAGAAATGAGGCAGAATATTGTGACGGGCATTGAAATGTTAGTACAATTTTAGTTTCATGCACAACGCAATGAAAGTGCGCTTTAACATGATTTTAATTGTTTGCTTAATTTTGTAGTAGAGGGTCTAGACCTTTGGAGAGATACTGTACTGTAATCAGTGACGTATGAATTTAATGTAACATTCGCTATAATTACACATACACTGTCCGTTTCGAAACATGCGTTTTGACATTGGTATATATTATTAATCGACACAAATAGTGTAGAATTTTGATATTCTACAATTGTTTTTCTAAGTATATATTACTGTAAAGTAATGATTTATAATGTTGGAATAGTACAGGTCTTCATAATTCAGTTTCTTGAACGTGAACATCCGTATCTTCCATATGGCGTTGTCATTTTAGGATGGTCATCAGTTATAGCGTCGAAGCGGTGCCTAAGTGGCGTTCAAGAAGCATCGAAGCAGCGTCAAGCGACGCCAAAATGGCATCGGACTGCCATAAAGCGGGACTTAAAAACATATACTGAAAGGAAAAAGAAACGCAGGGTAAATTTTATTCCTAAATTTCATTCAAGTTTGAAAAAGTTTGTTAAATATTTTACTATGGTTACAAAACGGTACATGTATGGAACAAAAGTTCCAAATTTCATTGGTTTGTGATCAACAAGTCTCGAGTTATTTTGTTCATTGGTAGCTACCCCCCTAATATTGAAATCAAAATCAAACTGAAAATCAATATCGGGTGTGCCCCCCTCTTGCTGCCGTTGCTGCCCTAATTCTCCTTTGGATAGAGTTAACCAAAGCATTGACAGTTCGCATCGGGATGATATTCCATTCATCGATCAACGCATTCCTTAGTTGTGCGAGAGTTGCGGGGGGATTTCGGCGCTTCCTAACCCTTCTGTCCAGTGGCCATGCTAGTGGTGCGATGTTATTGTTTGCCAGGAAATCCTGAAAAACTCGGGCAACATGTGGTCGGGCATTGTCCTGCTGCAGAATCAGATTACGTTGTTGCACAAGCGGGACTGCAACAGGACGCAAGATCTCATCCCTATACCTTACTGCGGTCATATTGCCCGCAACAATAATCAACTGTGATTTTATCCCGTGAGCAATGCCTCCCCAGACCATAACGGAGCCACCCCCAAACCGATCCCGTTCGACAACACAGGCGTCGGCAAAGCGTTCTCCGCGACGTCGGTACACACGACGTCGACCATCTGCGCGATAGAGAGTGAACCTAGACTCGTCCGTAAAAAGAACTCGTCTCCACTGCCTCACCGGAAATAGCCTGGGCGCATGCGCCGTCAACCACGCCATACGACGCAACCTACGTGCCTGGGTCAGAGGCAGACCAACGTATGGACGACGAGCTCGAAGACCAATCTCACGCAATCGACTTCCAACAGTCTTCGGAGAAATTTGTCGATTATGCGTACCTACTGTATTAAGGGCAGTTTCGGTAGCAGTGAGATGACGATTCCGCAAATGTGCCAGACGGATTGTCCTGTCTTGACGTCGCGACGTCACGCGTGGACGCCCAGACCGCGGTCGGTCTGCTAAATGCCCTGTCTCCCTTAAACGTATAACAAGACGTTCAATTGTTGAGACGTTAACCCCAAAATGATTGGCAACTTGCTGTTGCCTCAGACCCTGCATCAGCATCGCAATTGCCCTACCCCTCTGAACATCAGTCAATCGTACCATGATTGAAAAAAAGTTCAAAGTAGCGTAAAAATGAAAAGAAAAATTGGTAAAAGAATCGAAGAGCGTTGTGTATCGTTGAAGTGTACCAAATGGTGTGAGGAAATCTTGTGCTGAAGGTTTAAACATGCTTGTTTTGCACGAAATTTTGGCTTTCCGTATTGTCCGTGCAATGCACTGTGTAGTGCACGGTTGAATGATTTCACACACTGGGTAGATAGCACATCAACCAAAGACTCATATACCCGCGGTTCACATTCACAGGACAATCTGTAAAAGTGTATGGCTATAGTAAACACCGTAAAAATGGTTAAAATAAGAAGGAAAAAACTCTACCCTGCGTTTCTTTTTCCTTTCAGTATATATCAGGTCCTAGAAATCACGATATTAAACATTACATAGTATTATATCATATAAGGCCCATTATATGGCTAAAGTAGAGTTTCTTTAAACTTTGTAAAGTCAAACTATAATGCGTTTACTGTGATTTAGTTAAATATTTGGTTGCTCAGTCATGTATTTTCTTGCTATAGGCATGGTAAAAGTGAGTTTTTTTTTTCAAACGTGTGAGGATTTCAGTACGTAAATGCAATTACTTTCATTTGAGCTCAGTACTGGAAATCAGTTTTCTCAGTACGATACAGACATCAGTAAAAGTAGCAGCTCATGTTCATATTTATATGGAACGCTGACAAATGCAGGCTTTATACTCACTTTTTATTTTATTTTCTCGACTTTAAGCTTTAATAAAATGTTATTTTCGAAGTGATTCCAAAGATATCATGCAGTTATAAAGCAAATACAATAGTTATTCCAAAATTATGGAAGAAGTTTTCTATGTTGAATAATTCTTGAGTTATCTGCCCCTGAATCCGGATTTTATTTTTCAAAGGGCCAGTCTCAATACGGTAAATTTCACGGCTAGGTATATTTTCTTCAAATTTCATAACATGGACACAAACTGTTATATATTGGCTGTACTTTGGTGAAGTAATATGTCTGTCGGTTATGTTTTTTTTTGCTTTGCGCATGGTTTAAGTTGGTGGTGGTTGGGGGTGCGGGGGTAGAGGTGGGGGAGAGGGGAGTGGGGTAATGCTACATAGTTGGTCGAAGTATGCCAATGCTATTATTTTCACTTGAGATAATTACTGGAAATAAATCTTCTGTATGATACAGACAAAGGAGCAGCTGATGCAAAACCTTTTGTGGAATTCTAGTAAATACAGGCTTCATTTATAATATGCAGTGCTTTTTGTTTATTGTTATGTAGCTTTTCAGTTTGTATGGGTTGGTTATATATTCAGTTGGGTTTGGGTGGCAGTGTTCCTGCCATTTTTTGGAGGGAGCTGCCAGCTCTACTTGCCGTCTGTTTGTTTTGTGGTTGCTTTTGTTGTTTTGTTTGTCTTTCAGTTTAGTGCTTGGGGCTTGGTCATTTCTCCACATCATGTGAAATACCTCTGTCAGTTTCTTTGCAACTGTAGGACCTCCTGCTTTGTAGATCTCTGCAGTTATTGCATTTGATCCTGGAGTCTTGCCAGTTGACAGGTGTTTATTGCTTTCACTGTTTCAGGGACGGTTGGTAAGTCATCAAGCAGCGAATTTTATTCGACCTGTGGTAGTCCGTTGATATCTTCAGCATTGATAGATGGTGGCGGATTAAGGACACAATCAAAGTGTTCAGCCCATCTTTTCAAGATAACTTCCTTGTCAGTCAGACGAATAGCTCCATCTGCACTAAGGAGTGGTGTGGTTCCCTAGCTCCGGGGACCATATACTGTCTTAAGTGCATCAAAGAACTTCTTCATATCCTTTCTGCCTGCAAAGGACTGGATTTCATGAGCCTTTTTGCTCAGCCATGAGTCTTGTATGTTTCTGAGCCTAGTCTGGGCTGTCTTACGTATATTTGAATAGGCAGTCTTGCTAAAAACTGCACTGCTATCACTGTGGTATGCCTTGTGTGTTTGGTGTTTCTTTTCAAGGAGTCCCTGGATTTCTTTGTCATTTCTCATCAAACCAATCTTTGCGAGGTACTGGTCCTAGGAGATCAATTGCTTGGGATGAACGGTGTCTCTGAAGACTGTCCTGTCCTGTCCAGCTCTCATCTACATCCTTTGAACTGTGCTCCAGTGCATCTAAATGGCTGCAGATATCACTGACGAATGCTTGTCTCTTGCTGTCTTGTTTCAGCTTGGAGACATCAAATCTCTTTGGCACTTTCTTGCCTCGTGGTTGTCGTACAGGCTGAATGCGCAGGATGAGTTTGCTGACAACAAGCCTGTGATCTGTCTAACACCCTGCACCACACATATATGACAGAAAATAATTCTCTCTTCTCTCTTGTATTGGATAATCAGCATAGTTTCCACTTTATTAATATAAATGTCTGTTCCATTAGTGATTGTGATGGCAACATCTGACTAAGAGTCTCATAAGAGAACCCTTGCAAACATAGCAGTGTGATTATTTATTTCTTCATTTCTGATAATATGGGGCAAAATCATCCATTAAGGAATTCATTAATATTTTTTTAGTGGAAAGAATAGCTTTTCTACAATTCTTCTTTTTACACTAAATATCGTTAAAATTACCGAAAGGATAAATCAATACGAAGTTTAACAAGAAGAGCTAACAGGTTCGACTGCTCCTCACTGATGAGATCACAATGTGGAAAAGTGATCAAACACATGTAGTTGGAGCACCATTTGAGTAAATTTGCTGAAAAATGGGTTTACTCTACAAAGAGCCCTAAATATTTCTGGTGCAATCGAAGGAGACAAATATGGTGATATTTAAGCTAGACTGTGCGTGAAAGAAACGAAATTTCATTTTTGGGTAAAGTATTGATAATTTTAATAAAACTCCCGAATTTCTGGAATTAATTTTTTTTAAAAACGTTTTTCTTAATCTTATGCCGACTTTCAGAATAGATACTAGTCTACTAGTCCGTATGTATCATGATAAAATAGCTGTGATAATCAAATTAGAATATTTTTGGGGAGAACATAGTTTTTTTTAAACAAAAATAACTATTTCTTTTTTAATTATTAAAACAAACATAACTGACATTTTTTGTTTTGATGCGATTATTTTCATTCACTACTAGAGTAAATGTCTTTTTTTTCCGGGCATTAATCAATATTCTAATTAAATTTTGGTTCAAAAACTGTTATATTTCATAATAAAATCCAGCATTTTCTGTAATTTTATCACAGCACAGGGAATAATTGATCGGCTTTGAGGATTTTTATCTATTACTGTTCTGAAAATTATAAGCTAACTTGATAATAGACGCACACATATTTTAGAACATCTCTTTTTTTCACAGAAAATCTTACATTTTTAAAAAAAAATATATACAATTTTATGTGGTATACAGTTTGATATCGTCCAACACGTATCATTATAGAAATATTGTCTTTCTATTCAGTAGTTTGTATTTTAAGGCCACACGTAGGAAAACGTAAAAAGAACTGTTACATTTGCATTGACGTCGGTAATATCTTTGGTATTGGTATTTGGTATTCCACAAATGAGCATGTTTTAAATCTAAAACATGCTGTTAAAAAGCGTTTGTTTGACAATATTCATGATTGGGATGCTGTTATATATTGGCCCAAAGCAGTATATAAAAAATTCTTATCCTGGATCATGATTAAAGGTCAAGATCACGCCTTGCGACTTTTATGTTGTATGTATATGTGTGTAAAACCTATATCTCCTGAATGTCTTAATGGAATTAGTAGTTACATGTTTTTTGTTATATTCTAATCCAGTGTTTTATTTGTTGCAAGTTTAGTTGCCTTTGTCATCATTAGGTCAAGGTCATGAACTTGAATGGTTTTATATCTCCTGAATTCCTAGCTCGATAAGGTAAATACGTAGACTGCTGTTGGATGCTGATACAAAGATTTAATCCGTACAATGCGTGACCCATTTCTGCTCTATAATCTGGAGGTTAAATGTTGAACAGAAGACACCCAGGAAAAGCCGCAGTCAATAAACACATCTGTCTCGAGGCAATAAAAATAGAGAGACATGAATTTATACACTGTACAACACTTAATAAGAAACACAACAAACCTCAATGAAGACAGTAGACTTACCAGTTAGACAGATGCGTATAAAAACGACAAGAGAGGAAACGTTTTGGCGAGTCAATGCAATATAAACTGATATGGGGAGAGATGGCTTAAACCAGTTTTACTCGCCCTTGTACCATTATCTCCTAATGCGAGAGAAATATGCCATTTATCAAGGTATGAGTTAACGGTATGCTAAATATTGAAACCAGGCTGTAATCTGCTATACAAACTGGTTGACAAACTGCTACAGTCTGAAGTACAGCAGATGTTTTATTCAAATGTTTACAGCAGATGTCTTTAAGAGCTTATGTGGAGGGTGTTAAACCTCGCCCTTTATTTCGTTACGGTGCTAATTTCTGGCCACATGGGACTATTTGGGTTACTGTTGTTTTATGTTTGACTATTCTTCATGAATTGACTCAGTCAAATCGGGTATGCTATTTTCTTTTCTTTCTGTTTTTTTTTTGGATAAATATCTAAAGTATATCGTCGTCTTTCATCGTGCGTCGTCAAGATTTGCTTTAAAAGTCTACTCCTCCTACACACCTGGGCCAATTGACGCGAAACTTGGTAGGAAGCATCAGATGACTTGTAGATAAAAACACTAAAATCGGTGCAATCGGAAATCCAAGTTAGCCGCCATGGCGGCCTTCTTAAAAATCTATTTTTCGCTTCTTCTCTTGAACCAAAAGGCCAATTGACTCGAAACTTGGTAGGAAGAATCAGGGTGACCTGTAGTTCAAAAATGGCTAAAATCGTTTCAATTGAAAATCCAAGATAGTCCTCTTGAAAATCGATTTCTTGCTTCTTCTCCTAAACCAAAAAGTCAGTTAACTTGAAACTTGGTCGGAAGCATCGCGATGACTTGTAGATAAAGAAAAATAGCTTAAATCGTTCCGATCGTATATCCAAGATGGCCGCCATGACCGCCGTCTTAATCTATTTTTTGCTTCTACTACTGAACTGAAAGGCCCATTGACTTGAAACTTGGTAGGAAACATCGAGGCTACTTGTAGACCGCCATGACCGCCATCTTTAAAATCTATTTTTTTCGCTTCTACTACTGAACTGAAAGGCCAATTAACTTGAAACTTTGTAGGAAACATCGAGGTTACTTGTACATCTGAATAGCAAAAATTGTTCTGATCGGAAATCCAAGATGTCCGCCATGACTGCGATCTTAAAAATCTATTTTTCGCTTCTTCTCCGGAACCGAAAGGGCAATTGACTTGAAACTTGGAATGAAGCATCGGGGTAACTTGTAGATAAAAAATAGTTACAATTATTCCAATTCGAATCTCAGCTGCCCTGGCCGCTATCTTTAAAATATACTTTTCGCTTCTTCTTCTGAACTGAAAGGCCAGTTAACTTGAAAATTGGTAGGGAACATCAGGGTGGCTTGTAGATCAAAATAGCTTAATTGTTTCAGTCGGAAATCCAAGATGGCCGCCATGGCCACCATCTTGAAAATCAATTTTTCTCTTCTCCTTTTGACCCGAAAGTCCAACTGACTTGAAACTAGGTAGGAAGCATCGGGGTGACATGTTGATAAAAAATATCTATAATATTGCTGATCGAAAATCAAAGATGGCCGCCAAGGCCGCCATCTTGAAAATATATTTTTCGCTTTATTCTCCTGAACCGAAAGGCCAATTGACTTGAAAATTGGTAGGAAGCATCAGGGTGGCTTGTAGATCAAAATAACTTAAATTGTTGCAATCGGAAATCCAAGATGGCCGCCATGGCCACCATCTTGAAAATCAAATTTTCTCCTCCTTTCGACCCGAAAGTCCAGTTGACTTGAAACTAGATAGGAAGCATCGGGGTGACTTGTAGATCAAAAGTAGCTAAAATCGTTCCGATCAGAAATTCAAGATAGCCGCCGTAATCGAAAGCTTTGAAATCTGTTTTTGCTTAACCGAAAGGCCAACTGACTCGAAACTTAGTTGAAAGTATCGGGGGTAAAAATAGCTAAACTTGTTCTGATCAGAAATCCAATATTGCCGCCATCTTGATAATCTATTTTGAACTTCTTCAGAACAGAAAGGCCTAAAGACTCGAAACTTGATAGGAAGTATCAGAGTGACTTGTAGATTAACAATAGCTAAAATCATTCTGATCGGTCGCCTTAGCAGCCATGTTTAAAATATGTTTTGAACATTTTTATCCCGAATTAAAAGTCCGGTTGACTCGAATCTTCATTAGACGTATCGAGGTGACTTGTAGCTCTACCATCGCCCTTGCGCGGGCGGGGGGCTTAAGTAGCTAAACCCTCGCCTTCATGAATCATTTAGGGCAACAAATAAATCACAGATAAGGCCTATAATGAAGCAAAGAAGAAAACTGAACAGAAACAATGTGTTGAGACACGTGGAGATCCTTGGGTTGTCAAACAATACTACCGGAATACTGGGGCAAAAGGCCACCAGTTGAACACCGGAGAGCCGAGAAACAGACATAAACAATTTCGGCCCTGCCCATCTTATGAATAGTTTTTAAGTCGGGGCCAGCATAGAATTTGAACGCCGGCGCTACACCGGCCCACCGGCATCCAGTCAAAGGGGTCAACCGTGATTGGATTAACCCCAAAGCAAGCAGACTGTTTTACTTCATCAATGCTATACACCTTCCGTTTATAACATGACAATTTTACTAAAATAATCAGAAAATTCAGGTTTTCCTACAATTTTTCAAAGCTTATAAACTAACTTGCCATAAAATTCAGGTTCCGATAAACTTGCAGCAGAAGTGGTTTTAGTCCGGTATCGTATTTAGAGACCAGTTCGTAGTGTCGGCGATAGAAATAATTTTCCTAAGTTTATTCTACCGATACATCTGTTAGAGAAGTTTGGCAGTCAAAGTTTTGTTACGAGCATTGAAGTCAGCAAAATGACTAGACACTTTTGCAAGCCGAATTGGCTGAGAACTGTAAACAGCATAAGAGGGGGCACGAGGAACCTCACCACCCAGAAACATGAATTTAACAATGTCAAAATCAGAATTTGCGCTTGTCATAAGTTTTAAAGGAAACAAAACCGTCAGAAATTAGTAAATGCATATCTAAAAATGCGGCTTCGGTATCAGTAGAATTTATCTAATATATTTTTTTTTTTTACAAAAATCAACAATTTTCATTAAAATTTATCGCTTTTTACTCCAAAATTGCGTAAAGTGATTTCTAATAGGGACAGCAAATTCTATACATATTGACCAGTAAAATGTCAGTGCATAGAAAGCATTTAATTTTAGAAAAGTTCATTTATTAAAAAATACATAGATTTGAGATTTCCTTCAAAACCTTTGACTTTGACCTCCCAAATAACTTCTTTCGCACCATTAGTCTTTAATGCACAGTACTGTTCCTTTATCAGCATATTTCCCCCCTATCACTTATAATGAAAAACATGAGGGTGTGTGTGTGTGTGTGTGTGTGTGTGTGTGTGTGTGTGTGTGTGTGTGTGGCGGGATGGGGGGTCCGTGTAGCATGAAGCGTATTTTTTTCTGGGTTGGTGCTCCGAGTATTGGTTAAATTGTTATGCCGTCTACATAAAATGTTATGAACATACTGTACCCAAACTCTGTACGGTAACAAGTAAAAATTATACCTGATTTGGTCCTGTGCTCAAAATAATGTAGAAAAAAAAAAAAAAAAAAAAGACTTTTGATCAACGTGTCTGTATTTATCACATATAATTTACCTTCTAGAAGGCGCTCAAGCACTTGATATGCCCGCTTTGATTTTTTTGTTATAGTGTTTCAAAATAAATGTCCACGTATGCATTAGAATTGCTTGGCACAGCATTATAGAACTTTTCTTTCAAGATGGTCATCAAGAACTTTTCAAGAATTTTTCTTTCAAGAGGGAGTCATTTTTGCCTAGAAACATTTACCACGAGCCATATTTTCTTTGACTTTTGACCTTATGGATGGTTTAAGACTTTGTAAATTAAGTTTAACCCCCCCGGTGGTTTGCTCTACAGACCGTTCTAAGGCGGTGGTCCCGGTGTTAATCTTACTCTTTGTTGCTTTGTGGTTTATTCTACGATGCGATTTGTTGTATGTCTTTCCGTGTGTCATTTTGTTCTTGTGTTTTTCAGTCCTTTTAGTATTGCGATTACCTCGCTTAGTGCTTTTCGTACGTTTGTTCGGTTTGTGCTTGTTTAGATTTATCGGTTTCCTCTTCCTCTTGGGGTCTGGGAAGGGCTGCGGTTAGTGATTATGGCACTCCCTGGACTTTTCTCTTACCTTTTTTTTTTTAATTCACTCTATATAGTGTTGCCCAATTATTAAAGCTTGTCCCACAACCTATTAGCTCCCTACAGTTAGGAATGTTGATATCTGTTATTTGACAGATGTTCAATGCAAACTTCAAAACATACAAAAGTTTATTGGCTTTCTGACTATAATGTATAATATAAAGTTATTCGTTTTCTTTACACACAAAGATAAAGATAGTCTACAACAAAAGCTTAACATAAAATCTATATCAAAGGTCATCATGTATAAAACAGTTGATAATAAATTGACAATAAAACATATGCACTCAATAATCTGTATATAAGAAGAATTTTCTTCTTAAAGTTTTGGTATACAAACATGTTATACTTCTAAAGAGTACATCTGATACAAACTCAGAGAGATATCAGTTTATTACAAGTCTGTTAGCTCAGAGAATGAGAACCTGATTTTATTTGAAATGAAGCTGACTGTAAATGACTGCCTTTTTTGACGTGTTTTCACGGAAAAATTTCGTCCTTTAAAATAGCGATGTTCAGACGGGCAGACTTCTGGCGTCGGGCGGGCGCCGGGCGTCGTCTGAGGTTTACCATTTGGTTAACCTTTTTCAAAGTGATATGTTACCTTTATTCATCAGTGGCTTGTTTTCTAAGTAGGACTGTTACTGCATTGGAGAGATCCGTTTCGTCTGCCTTTTAAGCGGGTTTCACGGAAAAATTTAGTCCTTTAAAGTAGCGATATCCAGACGGGCGGGCGTCTGACGTCGGGCGGGCGCCGGGCGTCGTCCGAGGTTTACCTTTTTGTTAACATTTTTCAGAGTGATACGAGTGTTACCTTTATTCATCAGTTGGTTGCTTTCATAGTAGGACTGTTACTTCATTGGAGGAACCCGTGCACTAACAACCAAAATTGCGCGACCTTTATGCGTCGACCAAGGATTACTTTTCGGTTTACCTTTTGGACAGGTTTCTCACGTTCTCACGGAAACATTACGTCATTTTAAATAGCGATGTTCTGCGTCGGACGTCGCACGAGGTTTACCTTTTGTTTAATTTTTTTTAAGTGATATATGTCACCTTTTTCCTCCATGGTGAACCCGTCTATAATGCCGTTAGGCATTCTTCCTGTTAAACAGTTGTGCAGCAGTTAATGAATACACGGTTGTAGAATAACCTGCGTTAGCTGTAGGCCATCTTTGTTTACCTTGAAACATGATTTTTAAATATTTTTTTTTTCTGGGTATCTTAGTATTATTTGATATATATTCTTCACAACTTTGTTGCATGATTTGCTTCAAAAGCATTAAATGATAAAATCGTACAATCATAGTTAAGTAGTTGTTGTCATGGTACCCAAGCCATAAATCAATCTCATAAATCCGTAAACGAATGACGAATCAGAATGTTCAGACCAACAGACATGGACCCCAAAATAAAGGGTGTAATCAGGCGTCCGCGTATAGTAAGCATTACTTGGTAAGCAAGCTTTGCCCACCATGCCCACAGGCCTGAACGAAGGAAATGTAGGTAGAAGCGTATGTCCAGGATTTTGGGAGTGTGCTTTTGGCTCGTCAGTGGCAAAAACATCAGAACAATTCTGGAAACTGCCACATTGTAGGGATTGACCAGATCATGATGTCTCCCATGGAACTTCTTAAGTGTTGCTACCTGTTTGGTTTTTTTGATACCCCTGGCTCAACAACTTTGTAGTGAGCACTTTCCCACGCTCCATGAAAACCTGATAATTTGAACAGGCTCTGGCATAACGGTAACGGATTAACTGTGATACGTAAACGCCGTGCGCTGGTGCAGAAGGGATATTGATGCTCAGGGATGGAAAGTTAACAATGGGAAAATTGAAGTCATCCCGTTTGTCGTAAAGCCTAGTAGCAAGCTTTCCACTGTCAATGTAGAGATAACAATCCAAGTATGAGGAGGAGGCTGCACTTTCAGTTTTCCTTTATCTCAAGTTCGCGTGGATAGAATGAACTCCAACTACTCTGCAAATTTTGTGTTTTTCAGAGACAATACATCATCTGTATATCTGTAGGTGAAATTGAGTTGTTGTGCGAGGTGTTTCTTGCCTGGTTTTTGGAGACTTTGTACAAATTCCGCCTCATACGAGTATAAAAATAAGTCGGCAAGCAACGGTGCATAGTTAGTACCCATCGGTTTACCGATTGTTTGCTGAAATATCCGTCTGCGGAACTCCACAAAAATATTGTCGATTAGATATTCCAGCATCTTTATGACATCTGCAGCTGAGTATTTTTGTGGTACATCAGAGTGATCCCGAACGAAGTATGTGTTTTTGTAGCCAATGACAACATACTGAAAGCGACGGGTACCATTCTTATGGAAGAAACACTGGTTGATAATTTCCTTTAATTTAGATTTCAATTTATCATGAGGAACAGTTGTATAAAGAGTAGAGAAATCAAAAGATTTTATACTGTTGACAGACTGAAGAGATTGTGCCTCTAAGTTTTCAAAAAAGCTCTTTGGAGTTTTTTAGGATCCACATCTGATTAACACCACTCCTGGCATATGCAGTATCACAATACGTCTCAAGGCCTTCTTTAACTGTGATTAGGATCGTGTTAGAATCTGAGAAAGAGGCATGGTTGAGCACTTAGCCGAACATGCAATATATCTCTGCTTGTACGGATTCTTGTGAAGTTTAGGAATCTAGTGCAATTTGGGAAGGTCAATATCTTCCTCTGGAAGGGATATTCCAAATGTCAGCATCACCGAATGATGGTTTTGTAGAATTTCGTCCTTGGATATAGCAGTAAGATTATATGTAGGATTTCCAGTATTGGTACTCATACGAAGTTCTTCCGTTAAGCAGTTTATATAGTGTGTTTTGCAAACAAACACAATGTTTTAGATGCCTTTTCGGCTGGAACAACGACAAACTTTTCATGTATTTCAGCTAACTCAGCAGCAACCTCTGGATCATCAAACACCGATTCATGTCGGCGAGACATAGTTCTGTTTTGTACTGAGACACGTCTGTTTACCAAGGACATTACCGTTTTAACCGATTCAGACAGGGTATCAACCTCCACGTCCTTTTTCTTGGCCCAGCGTCGTGCATACTTTTCCACAGAATCCAAAATAAATTTGAATTGGAATTCTATTTCCAAGTAAAAGACCTGGGTTCCCTGTATTTAGGACCTTTGGAAAGAATGTCCCTGAGTTTACTAATCCTGACTATTGAGGTCTCCTGTTATGAGGTGACCGGCTGGATTATAGCAGAACTCCGAGGCTTTACAGGAACACGCTGAGTAATGTTCTCAGTATTTAGCCCTTGCTACATTTTTTTAAATGAAAAATTTAGGTGCAATGGGAGACGAATAACTGTAGGGGATGATAGGTGGGCTCTGGTTTTTTAAAATTGACCTGTATGGTTGTTGTCACTTGCTTATGGTTCAGGATGTTGCTAATGTTAATGGCGTCAAGACCTTTGTTTCTGAAGTCAAGTTTCAGAAAGTCACGAGTGGGAGTCTCTCGTGGAGAAACTCTTTGAACAGGCTTGTACAGCCTAAACTTAGCAACATTCAAAGTGATTGCAACCAGCTTATATTCAGGAGAATTTGGAACGTACGTTTTTGTATCCACAACTTCCTTCTGCAAAGAGCGGTTTAGTTACCGGCACCTTATACAGTTTGGTGCGAATATGATGATGTCCTAATGGTTGCAGTACATGTAGAAGGAGAGTGTCAAATGCGACATCAGCATGAAAATTAGGACGATTGTAGTGCCGATGTCCATGACTTCTCTTACGTGCTTGAGAGCTGCCAAAGGGCCTCATCACATTGACATCTTGGGCTGTTAAGATTCCCTACAGAATCTATTTTGTCATTGCAACCGTATGGTGCTGCAGTGTCTAGTTCTCTGATCCAGAATTCCTCACGCTGTCTAAGAAGTGGCGTGCTCAGACTGGGATTGTTAGTAGGGTGCTATATTTTTTCTAGTATTCTTACCTTGAAGACAAGATAGAATGATCTGGTAGATTGAAATGTTGATAAAGCAACTGATTGCTCCCATAATTTATCTCATATCTGTGACCAGACATTCTATTACGTAGTTGTCCTTTCGTCTCACCTACGTATATCAATCCACAGAGCGAACACTCCACACCATAAACAACATTAGAGGACTTACAATTGAGATCGTCCTAGCACCGTGAACATTAACAATAAAGAAAAGCTTACATATGAACTCCTGAAAATAAACGATTTTTTATATTATAGTTAAAAGGAAACTATATGTTAACTTGAAAAAACAAATTGAAAAGCAAACAAACAGGTTTCAGTGGCAGATCATTCTAGAGTTTAATCAACAATTGAAACATTCTACCATAATTTCAGAATAACTAGTATATTTCCCTTATAAGTACCTGATATCTTTGGAATCGCTAGGAAAATAAACAGATATGTGGTTTTTCGTAAAGTCGGGAAATGTAAATATATAAACTTTAGAGTTAATTAATAAGGGAATTTAAAGCCTGTTTTTCTCAGAGTTCCACCACAGGTTTTGCATCAGCTGCTTCTTTACCATTGTCTGTATCATACTAAGAGACCTGATTTCCAGTAATGAGTTCAAATGAAATAAACGCATTGGCGTGTTGAATTCCAAGTAACTAACCACACATACAGCAAAGAAAACATAACTGATCATCTAAGTAATTCACCAAATCACAGCCAATATACGATAATTTGAGTTTACAAAGTTTGGGGAAAATCTGTTATAGCCACGACTTGGGCCTAATGCAGACTGATACTTTTACTAAATCATATGCCTGTCGGACGTGTCTCTACAATATTTACTAGTCTGACTGAGTTTTTTCAAGCATTTGGGCTTAGGACTACCGGCCAAATTCAAAGACTGGAGTGTGGTATCGTCATATATTTTCAGGTTGTCCGCCAACATCTCAGCGCCACTATGCGAGACGGATGACAAATGTATCCTTTCACTTTAATGCCACGATCCCAAACTCTGGTACTACAATTTATAGTGTAATTTTAAACAGTACCATTCCAATATTTTCCGTTAGTTATATAGGAAACAGACCTTTTCATGTTGATGAATCATTGCCTAATCTGACATTTACTGGGAACGCAGACAACGGAGACTTATCATTTACTATTTCCAACATTGGAGTTGGCAGAGAGGGCCTATACAAACTGATTAATAGTAGAACCAATAACACAATACAGTGTGCGAGGGTCTATCTTCTAGGTGAGTAATACAAACCTTTTAAATGATTGTTTGTAATGTCGCTGCCGTTGAATGAAATTCTAAAAGGTTGCCTTTTTAAACAAAGAACGCATTAGAGGTAGAAAATTGTAGTCTCAGTTTTGTTGAAACTTCATAAGCAGTAATGAAGTTTGAAACAGTGCTTAAGCTCTCTAGCGTATACATAGCAGAACTCTATTTTCAAGGATACCACATTCGGCCCAATGAGCCAAAAGGAAATGAAAACATGATCTGCACTGTGGTGAGTCTAATGTCGGAGAACAAATTTTATTCTCCTTGTGAGGCATCATTGGCAAAAAGATTGCAGAACTTTTGTTTTCGACTGTTTCGGGTAAATGTGTATTTACTTTTTGTTGGCAATATATAGCTACTAATAAAAATAACATGTGCTTAAAAATTCAGACAGTTACTTTTTATATACTTTGCTTGTAAATCCAAATTGTTATATGACCATCAGATAAGTAAATGCAGTATTCAGACGGCATCCGAAGAAAAGCCTTTCGACGTATATAAATTAATTGAGAGCAGTGTTTTTTTCAGAACGCGTTTTTACGCTATAGCATTATTAAAAAAAGGATATTACAAGTATATTCTAGTCATTATTATACCGTAAGTTAAGAAGTTGTGAGCCTGCAACTGATCCATATTAAGCAATGGAAACAAGCAAGACGCGTCAACAGTAATGAATGACAAGTTATAAAACAGAAGAAACAAAATAGACTACAGGAGATTTCACTGAAATAGAAAATCTTCGTTGAATCATTTACGTATCACAGAGATGCATTTTGTTTGAGATGTTAGCATGCACTGCAATATCTTATATATAGTCAGACCTTATATGTTTGTCTGCGGCAACAATTCTTTGCTGATTACGATTACATAACAGATACAGCGTGCTATAGCAAAACAGGTACTAAGGATTCATAAACTCTATGATTAAAGGAGATGCAGATGTGTTTGATACCATATTTTGAAAGAATGCAATAAAATTTTGTATATCATTTCAAGCGCTTGGACGTTGTTGATAAATTCAACATAAATATTAGTGTATCGAGCATAAATGCCCTGTAAATTTCAGTTTTCTCTGACATCCAAACCATGAACGTATACAAATTAGTGTAGCTATCGAAATAAATCATTCTTGGAAATTGTTGATAAATTTAACATAATATTATTGTATCGAGCATAAACGCCCTTTAAATTCCTACTTTCAACTGATACAAGGGTCCTGCAAAAAGTTTTGTCACTGGGTTCGGATTACTTAAGTGCTACGTTTTATCAAACATATTTTTATTACAAACCTTCAAAGTATTTCCCCTTTACAGAAACACATTTTTGTAACCCATTTACCCAGTCGCGAAAAGCAGATAAATAGTCTTCTTTTTGGTATCTGTTGGAGATACTAATAAATAGCGCTGCGAAGAGAACTTCTAGGCGTATACTTTCCAGAAAGCATTTTCATAAGCCTTGGAAATAAAAAGAAGTCACAGGGACTCAGGTCAGGTGAATAAGGTGGATGGTTAAAACTTTCACCTTTTCAGAAGCCAAAAAAAAAAAAAGACTTAACAAACTCACACTTATGAGAGGAGGCGTTGTCATGTAAAAGGTGGACTCCTGACCATCCTTTGCTTGGTCGTTTCTTATTGTAAAACTTTTTCACTTTCTTCAGTACAGAATTCTTGTAGAATCGGCCAGTGACTGTATGACCAGATTGACAAGGCACTTGAACGACTGGCCCACTTGAATTAAAGAAAATTGCGTACATCTTCTCCGAACTTACGGTTCTCTTGGCAATACATGGGCGTTTTTTTTATCTTTTCGCTTCCATTGCTTATTATCAGCCCTTCTTTGTGGCTCAAACATGTGCACCCAGGTTTCATCACCTGTTAGCAAGTTAGAAATAACCCGACTATTACAGCCTTTGTATGTTTTCAAAAGTTCCCGGGCACATTTAAGGCGTTGTGTCTTTTGCTCCTCAGTGAGCAAATGAGGTATCCACCTAGCGCAAACCTTTCTCAGGTCCAAACCCTTTTTTTCAGAATTGTTTGCACACTGCCTTCTGATACGCCAGTACAACTAGCTATATCTTTGACAGGCAATCGCGCATCCTGTACGACCACAATCTTTATAGCAGCGATGTTAGCCTTGGTAACAGGGATTTTAGGCCTTCCAGGACGGGTATCGTCTTCAACAGAAAATTTCCCAGCTTTAAAAGCTTTAACCCATCTAAAGACTGTGCGCATTGAAATGGTCTGAGGTCCATATATACCACACAATTCATTAAATATCTGCTTTGAATCTATATTAAGCCTAATGCGGCATTTAATATAGCTACGAATTTCAGTCTTCTGGTCCATGTTCCAATGTAACAAGTAAATTGGTCAGTGTATATGACTGCATCTATTTCAGTTTGAAATAACTCGGTCAGTTGGAAAGCAATTTGAACGAAATAAACAGGTATCGTTAGCTATTCAACACACCATTCAAGTGCAGTGCACCATTTTAAAATATACTTGGGCTAAAACTTAGGAAGCCTACTAGTGACAGAACCTCGTATCAAAACCATGTCAGACGTATACAAATTAGTTGAGATATCCAAATAATGCATTAAAATACAATACCTTATCAGTAATAACATTTAACAGCTCAGCAATACGAACGATACTGCTTCTGCCACTGTAGGGAGTTCTTATATGCAATGCATGCCACCGGTAGTTTCAAAGGACCAGAAAACTTAATGATATCAGCTGTCTATCGAAGTACGCCCGCACACAAGCATTTAAAGACAGCTGCTGCGATCACAAAACATTTGGAAGAAAGGTTCTTTTGGCAATACATAACAAATCAAAACTTGACAATAACAGATTCAGGGGTTGTTTACAATCGTTTTTAGCTCGCCTGAACGAAGTTCAGAAAGAGCTATTGCACTACCCCCTGGCGTCGGCGTCGGTGGCGGTGTCGGCGTTGGCATCCACATTCACTTTAAAGGTTTTTAAGAGCTTATATTTTCCCACCATTTGATAGATTTGGTTCATATTTGGTATGATGATAGATATAGTTCTAAAGTTTTATTCAGCAGTACCCCAGACCATGATCTCAATATCAAGATCAGGTTAAGGTCACAGACTTAAAAGTTTTATATTAGAGTTTTCTAAGAGCTCATATATATAACAACAAAAAACAAATGTCGTTCGGGTATACACTTCCACTACCCCAGGGATAGACGCAGATATAAATTCAGAACAAAACCGCATACAACCTGAATCGAAAGTGATGTCACTTAAACTCAAAACAAGTGATGGAAGTGAAGTGCCAGAAGCTTTCTGTTGCAATAGAATATCTCTCCCGTAGGTGCTGTCTGTCTTACCCCAGGCTTAACTCATTATACGTATAAAATCATGAAAATAATTCACATAAAATATGTTTTCCTGAAATTTACAAGAAAGAATGCTGGTGCCAAATAAGTGGATATAGTCTTACTTATATAGCAGTCAAGCACGCGCAAGTAATCAGGCATGACATCAGAATAGTAAAACCCATTGAGAGCATCTCGGCTCCGTCCGCTGAAACACGGACATATCCGAATTTTCTAACCAAAAAACAACACGTTCCCGAGGTTCTTCGAATTAGCCGCAGATTAAAAAGCGATGACGGATGAATTTACAATAGCGTGTTGACTCCAATAATTATGAAATTAAAAAAAGGGAGAAACTAATGATAGAAAAAGTCATCGATTGAAGGCTGAAAAAGAAAAAGTTATCGATGGAAGGCTGAAAAATAAACTATGAAGAATTGAAACAAACCGGTAAATCATTAAGCGGCTCTGGTAGTGCCCTCTCTTAATACTCACTGACCTAATTTCTCATAAATAAATGACTTGCTGCATGCTCAAATCAGCATTTGACAACGAAAACCGATTTAATTAGACTATCTTCAAGCAGGTGTCCTGCGATGCTACCGTATGTTCTTTATATTTCATACTGCATTGGCTCCGATAACGTTGATACTCTTCATCGGTGACAGATAAATAGATAATACAGCGTCCCCCTCCCCCTACGGTTTTGTTGCTATTGAGAGTCCTAAGGACTCCCTGGTGTATAATTAAGAGGCCATTTAGTAAGATTTATGGGTTTATAGTCTGAAAGAGGTTTACGCTAGAGGGCATTAGCAGTGTTGCAAACTTCATTACTGCTTATGAAGAGTCTAAATATAACCGAGACTCCCATTTTCTAATCTGTAATATGTTTTGTTTCCAAACGCAATCTTTTGACGTTAATTTTACTATTGCCAAATACTGACAATTCGTTCCTTTAGATGACAAATAGATTATAAACACAGCTAAAATGAGACCAAACATGGTACCAATCATTTATGATTTTATTGCCTCTACCTCGACGATGTACAATAGAGATCAAAGGCGTCATATAGGGGTAAATATAAGATCCCATCGGAGGTTATAAAGAGGCCTTCTGAAAAAGTAATAAGGTGTGTCGAACTATTCCGTACCTTGCTAAAGTAGAACAGATAGGTAAGCCAGTACTAAATTCTCCTGTTAGGCCCCTACCTGTCTATCATTCATTGGTAGTATACTACTATGCTTTCGACACCCTTCGGAAAGACGTTTTACATTCGGCTTATCAGAAACCATTTGTCGTTTCTGTTCCTGTGTTTTATTTTCCATTATGAACCATAAAATTAATTTTCTGGCCAACCATGGTCTGACCAAGAGCTCATCACAAAGAGCTTTTAACTTTCTCAATAGGATTTGTAGTTCAGGTCTGTCCGGGAACTTTGATTTGATTGGTCAAAGATAACAAAGGTTTACTGTGAAACAGCATTTTATCCAGGTTCATTAAAACCCCATTATTCCATCATGCTGCTGGTCCTGCTGAGAGTTTTATAGCCCCCCGCGCCACAGTATTTATTATTATAAATCTGTATATTGCAGAAGGACTTTTTCTTTGTCAGATATTTTTTATAAAGGATTAAAAATGGAAATGACAATGAAAATGCATAATTATTCTTTATATGAGTAGATAGTTGTTGAGACTGTTGTATAAATTTAACTTCAAATGCTGTGGATTTGAGGATACTACTTGATTTTATATGTATTTAATAGAACTGGAAACACTGATGACCCTGATCAGACTGACTGCCTTTACCTATTGTTGACCAGTGGATTTGCCCATTCTTATCAATTAGGCCCATTTTCAAGTCTAGGGGTGTCCAGTGGAGTAAATACAAATTTCTGTGAGAAACAGTGCAGATTCTGATCAAACGTTGCAGACACTGATCAGACGCCGCATTCTGATCTGGGTCCGCACTGCTTGCCTGCGTCCCTTAAATGGGCAGCTAGTTGATTTTGCCTGTGCACCAAGCAGAGACTCAAATAAGCCTGTACATTCACTGAAGCACGGAACTGTTAGGAGTTATTTGGTAGTAATTAGGGAGCTTTATAGTGCTATAAAACAACCAGTTTATCTCATTCTAATTACTGGTCGCATTCTGACTGATCCCACTGCTTTGGAATAATAAGAATAAGGTTATAAAGGTGCCTGACCAATCAGCGATTTTTTCCCGGAAAGACCTGTGATAATACTTCATAGCTCTGTGTGATGTGCTACTTGGTCTTACCTAGGAAATGTCAGTAGTAAACTGGAGGTTTAGAAATCGTTTATTAAAATATGTTTTGCTTTTCTGCACTTATTTTGAATTATTGGTGTTCCATAACAATATCATGAAAATGTAAAAAAAATTAAACAAGTAGAACGTTTTGAAAACTTACATCCAAACTACCTATCCTATTGGTTTTTTGCATATTGCGCAGCCGTTTTTATTATGGGAAAATGAAAATATTTGATTTGTTTAAAACCAATGACTGGAACAAAACGTTTTGTGCATAGGTAGTTACTACAAACGGTTTAGCATTAAATCATGTAAATGTTACTTCTTTTGTGTAAAGTGTCAGGCAAAAACGACTTTCCAAAAGATGTTGCAAAGAGGGTAGGTTTTGTTATGCCTAGTTTCTTATCAGTGATGAGACTAATGATCAAGATACATCTTATTTTGTGTCTTAAAAAGGCAAAGCAAGAAATAAATCAGTTTTTTATTTAGATTTATCATATTTGCATCACCCAGGACCCTTGTCCAGAACATGAACTTGCGGGCAAAACTGCCAAAATACGAGTTAGGGAAACCCTGGATATTTAGTAACTGAGATCCAGTGTTTTACATTTGGACTATAAGAAGACATATTACAATGGCTAGCTCGGGCAATTTGCGTAAATGTTAATGTTTATTGGTTTCGTATACACACATATTTATTTTTATTTGAATGAACCGCTTTGAATCATTGTTCAGTATGTATGTTAAGGACAATTTTACCAGTCTGTCTTTGTCTGTCTGTCTGTCTGTCTATCTGTCTCTCTCTCTCTCTCTCTCTCTGAAGATGTATTGTTTTTGCAGGTAAGCCTACAGTCCAGCTTAAACAGACTTCAGAAAAACCCGAAGAAGACGGAAGTGTCGTGTTTGAATGTACTAGTACTTCTTCTACTATTCCTAGAGATCATAGTCTCGGAATGAGATACATCTGGTATTTTGATAACAGTAGTAACCCAACAGAAACGAGGTTCCAGTACGTTGATAATACTTTGGAAGTCTCTAGCATAACCAGATTGGACCAGAACAAAGTTGTAACATGTTCAGCATTCGAAAATGTGTATCAGGGCTTAACATCAGATCAAAGTAGCCCCCTGTCCATCGATGTAATGTGTAAGTTTTAAATATATATTAAACGTAAATGCAAGGGGCAATAATGTTGTGTTTAGCATTTTAGCTTACCTGAGACGAAGCTCAGGATGAGCTATTTTAATCACTTGCCGTCCTCAGTCGTCGGTATATCCGTCCACACCTTTGAACGTCTTCTTCTCTGAAGCCCGCGGGCCAATTTATCTAGATTTTATGCGGAACCTTTCTGTCATAGGAGAATTAAAAAAAAAAACAAAAAAAAAAAAAAAAAGAAAAAACTAAAAAAAAAACAAACAAACAAAACAAAACAAACTGTACAAATGGTTTAGTTCTGTGATTCTGTTAAGGTGAATAGTTAACAGATATTTTCATTTACCTAACATGTCTGGTAACGTATGTTACACAACTGTGACTGCTATTCTTAATCAGACACTTTGCATATTTTTACTTTGACAGTTACAACTTATATTGTGGTTCTAAAGACAGGCCCTACCAAAATAAGACAAACAATGGATTTTTCATTACTATTATTAAAGTTCCATATTCTTTAAGCCCGTTTCCTTCCGTCCAGACACTGATCATATTTGAGACATACTCTGGCGCTTAGACTACAACTTCTGCAGCTCAGAATGCATATTCTGACACTAAGAATAGCTTGTCTATGTCCTCTCATAGAGTTAAAACCAGCCATGTATAAGTATGTAATGCTAATAGCTAATTATATCCAACAATATTGATCTGGTTTTTAATCATGAGTTTCAGCTAAGTACCGTTAGTTTATATTATAACAGAAAAATGAACAAAACTATATGCATTAAATAGATAAAAATCAGGTTGCATACCACTTTTGTTTTCAACATAAGAGTGGAGTTAATCTCTAAAGGTGCCTAAGTCACTGGATTTCTCTTGTATCTAATTGATTTCATTGGGCTATGTACGTTTCTAAATTTGCCTAATGTTACACACTTATCTAAAAGGATAGTTGTTTTCTGTATATTTAAACGATAAAGTAACACTGTTTGGTTTGGGGAAAAATCATATTACGGTAAGACAAAGTGTTATATGATTTACTTTATATAGTCTTAATGGACCAGTCTGATCAGTCTTTGCAGTCTACTTGAAGAAAGCTGAGGTCCTTTGCTGTTCATTGAGCACACAGGGAAGACATAGACCAGTTATCACTGTGTTCACAGGCCCTGTATGTACTGCGGTAGTGAACAGTTTGTTTTCATGATAGTTAACATTTTGTTATAATCAAAACTCCATGTAAATGCTACTCTGGTATTAGATACATGCATCTCTTGGCATGAGACTATGCTTGTACCAATATTGTTTAATAAGAAATAATGTTTTATGTTACATACATTAAGCATGTAACAAAAAGACTTTGTGGTCAACTGCATAATGTGCAATGTTTTAATATAGATTTGAAGGTCATAAACAAAAATCATAAACAAAAATCAATGTAGCGAGCTATAATATGGACTTCTTACCAATAAAATTCTTGATTTGCATAAGTTAGTTAGACTGCAGACAAATGCTTTATCTTCATAAACACCTGATAATGTAACAGAATAAATAAGGCGAAAGTGCCGTTTATTTCTTATTCTGAAAATATGAAGTTACAGAACTTTATTATGCTAAAACTGAGTATTAATTAAATAATGAAGGTATAGGTAAAGACCTTTACAGAGACAAAAATCCCTTAAAAAGATAGACCATTGATAGGTTATTAAGCAAAGTCATGTGAGGGTCTGACATATAATTCATTTGTAAATATTTTAGCTAGCCATGAAGAAATTATAATCATTTGCCATACATTAAAAACTTCAGGACAGTATTCAGTATTTTATGCAAAAGTGACCATAATGCAGATAGCAACTTTAGTGTTAACACTATGGAATGTATATAGCTGACGAATGTATATAACTGACAAAGATTTGCTGCATTAAATTTAGAGTTTAAAAATGCTTACAAAAACTTCAAAAACAAAAAAAAAACAAAAAAAAACAAAAAACAAAAAAAACAAAAAAAAAAACAACAACAAAAAACAAAAAAAAAAAAAAAAAAAAAAAAAAAAAACAGAGGCACGAAAAAACTGATGCAGAATACCATACAAAAACCACCAAGGCCCGCAATATGTAGATATTTTAGATGTTACCTATGTTACTATTGGTAGAATAATATGGCAGAGACAGGTTTTAATGAGCCTATGTATCTCATATTACTAAAATATAATGAAATATAATGGTACAAATAAGAATTCACTTTATTTGTACAAGTCCTAGGCTGCATTTGGCGTGATAATATGTAAAAATGATTTTTTGGATGGTACATTTTACAGTGTGATGACATTGCTTAACACCCAATAACTAACAAATTAAAAAGCTAGAGAGATCATTTTTAAAGCTTTGGAAAGGGAATTTAAATACCTTGTCACAAATTACAAAATTAAGGTCAAAGGGATAATGTACACTACGAAAATGAACTATACGAGTTAAAATACTCATTTCTAAAGGGTACCATAGAAAATGTAACATGTGTAACACCATGTAAGGCCAAAAAAAAATTTTAAACATCACATTTTGTAGCTTATGGACTGTTCTGTAACTTCATATACTTAATTGGATCATATAATTTCCTTTTGCTTCAATTCTCATAGTTTTCTGTTGTATTATAATTTTTGTAGGGATAACGAATGTAACAGACTGTTGCTAGGTAACGCCCCGATCGCCAGATGGCTACCATGCTGAAAATACTACTTGCAAGATAATAGGCTATAAGAAAAACGCGGTCGACAAAATTCGCCTTGGGCCGGCCATAGACCCCCTGGGGGAATTCGGTACACTATGAGTTTCTGAAACTACATTATATAAGTAACAAAATGACACATGTTAGCCCTCTGGCGTTGAGGGTGTTTGCGTGTTACAGTCTTGTTACCAACGTTACCATCAAAACAATGTTAATAATTTGGTGTAAATACTAAAGTATCCATATTCTTGCTTACTAGCATGATATTTGTCACCAATGCATGTGGTTTATAGAGACAGACATCTTAATATGTTGAACTGTCAATGACTTGTTTTATAACTGTTACATACGTTACTAAAAGTCATAAACCTCATATATATGTTTCCTGATACAACGTTTTGGACAGTTATAACCAGTCATTGACTAGAAATTTAATGGAATGCTGTTGTTCGATACGAAAACACTACTTGTCCTAGTTTATACCCCAAGACATAACCAAGACATAAAAACAAACCAGCTTGACTAAGCAAATGACAAAAGGAATGATAGCTACTTTAAACAGCCTTAACTTCTTTTTCTGAAAGGTATCATTATTTCAAACTTCTTATTTACTGTGGCTGCATTTAGTACGATGTATCTAACTATTATGATTGGTAAAATGAATTATATACTGTGAATAAATGCTTTATAATATTCTTAATGTTATATACGTTACTTTTTAAGTGATACTTTATCTACATTGTTTAAAATGGTTTTTGAAACTTTGTACACAAAGATGAAAGGAAATCAGCTGTATAATTCTTTGTATAACAAACATAGTAAATTATTTCTCAGACACCTTTATAGTTTGGTGAATTAAATGAAAGAAAACTCTCGCCAGTCTTCTGCTGGTGTATCCGATTGATAATTTTATATTTAGTAATAGTAACAGGCCCTATAACAAATACAGAAATATCCCCTTGTTCATAATACTTACGTTATATGAGCTCTTTATTGCTTAAGTTCTATGCATAAAGCTGATTCTCTAAAACTTAAATCCATCTAGACTTCCAGAAATATTGCATACTTAATACTGTTACTCACGTTATATGTCAGTTTAAGTGCTGTGCTATTAGAACACTGTTTCCTTTAGACAGTGTTTGCAGAAGAAATCTCTTTAGTAAAGCTCCAATGAAAATACTGTATACTTTCCGAATATCATCTTAAAAGCATAAATAAAGTGAAAATAAGCATTCTGAGGGACAAATTATTCTAGGAGAAATATTTCAGTTCACATAAAAATGCAGTGGTAATAATCTCACTGACAATAACATCACACATATCAGCACTACACTGCAATTATAAGGCATCGCTAAGATGCAGCCAAATACACCGCATGCACACTCTGGCACTTCTCTGTTGCCAAAGTGTATAAAATAAAACATTTTATGTTGGCTGCAAGACCTTTTGCTTTAATAAAATCTGCTTATTGTGAAATACAGTGTAAAAACAACACATACAAGTAAGTTATACATTATAAAATTTGATGATAAACAAATTAAATAAATGATTAATTTTGTTTATCATCTATAGAGTGAGATGAAGGCATTTTAGATATAAAATTTTACAAAAGCCTTGTTATAACTTATTATTGATATAAATATTACGAATAACACACAACAACATTAAGCTTAACGATTTCAGTTCTCTTTGTTACTTTATCACAGCCCTTAAAACTTATACTTGATTGTCAGAATGGTGATATTATAAAATAACTGATAAGTCTGGTTGTGTGTTTGAGTCTTATATGGCTTACAGCAGAGCCTGAATTCTTGTTCGTCTGTCATTACTGACAATGACCAATCCTAATCAACTGTGTGATGTGTTATTATTTGTGTGTTCGAAGATGGCTGATGAGACCAGTCTTAGCTCTAAACTGACTGTTGCAGATAGAACAAGAGAGAACAAGAGAGGTCTGAGGAAGAAAGCTCTGTTGGTGATGCCTTAGCGCTGGCTTTCCGCTGTGCACGTTTCTGCTCGGCTTCGCTGATTCTTTTTGCTTCGTATTCACCAGCTCCCCTTTTTATGAGGCATCGCCACTTTGTACAATCTTGTGCAATCTGTTCCCATGACTCTGTTGGTATGTTGAAGTCTTTAAGGGAGGCTTTGAGGGTGCCCTTGTATCGCTTCTTCTGACCACCATGGGAGCGTTTTCCTACTTAAAGTTCTCCATAGAGGATATTCTTTGGCAAACGTTCATCATGCATTCTGGTAACATGGCCTGTCCATCTTAACTATGCCAATTTCAAAAGAGTATGTATACTCTACATCCATGCCCTTTTCAGGACTTCTGTGTCTGGAATCCTGTCTTGCCACTTGATCTTTATAAGTTTTCTAAGACAGCTTGTATGGAAATGGTTCAGTCTTTTGGCATGCCGTTGGTAAACTGTCCAAGTTTCGCATGCGTATAATAGTGTTGGCAGCACTACCGATCTATATACTTTCAGCTTTGTGTCAAGTCTGATTCCACTTCAGTCCCAAATACTTCCACGTAGCCGGCCAAATGCTGCACTAGCTTTGGCAATTCTAGCATTGACTTCATCATCAATGTGCACAACTCTAGACAATGTGCTTCCAAGGTAGGTGAACTTGTCTACCACTTGCAGTCGTTGACCTTTCACTGTGATGGTAGGCTCCTTGTAGGGCTTTCCAGATGCTGGCTGATATACTACCTCATTCTTTTTGATGCTGATTGTGAGATCATAGCTGTCACATTAATCAGATACTTGATCCACACCTTTTTGCATTTTCTCTTCTGTTGGAGCACCCTTTGCCATGTCATCAGCAAAGAGGAACTCGTCTAGCATCTCTGTCTGCACCTTAGATTTAGCTTGCAACCTTCTTAGGTTGAAAAGTTTCCCATCAAAGCGATACCTAATAGGTATACCATTGTTACCATCCTGGAAAGCATCAGTAAGCATGGCAGAAAACCTCGTGCTCAACAGTGTTGAAGCTAGTACACAGCCTTACTTAACTCCATTTCTCACAGGAAATGGATCAGAAAACTCGCCATCATTTTGGATCCTTGCAATCATACCATCATGGAACTGCCGCACCATTGCTATGAATTTGGCAGGACAACCAAACTTTGCCATAATTTTCCAAAGTCCCTCACGACTGACTGTGTCAAATGCTTTTGTAAGGTCGACAAAGGTCATGTAGAGGTCCACATTCTGTTCCTGGCATTGTTCTTGAAGCTGTCGTGCTGTAAAGATCATGTCTGTTGTTCCTCTTTTTTTTCCTGAATCCACACTGGCTTTCTGGTAGAAGCCCTGACCGTTCCAGGTGTTCATTCAATCGGTTCTGTAGGACCCTAGCAAGGATATCCCCAGCAATTGACAATAAAGAGATGCCTCGATGATTGTCACAGACTTGAGGATCCTCTTTCCTTTTGAATAGGTGGATAATTGTTGCATCCTTGAATTCTTGAGGGATTGCTTCTTTTCTCCACATAATGTGAAATAACTCTGTCAATTTCTCTGCAACTGGAGGACCTCCTGCTTTATAGATCTCTGCAGGTATTGTATCTGGTCCTGGAGCCTTGCCAGATGACAGGAGTTTTATTGCTTTCACTGTTTCAGAGACGGTTTGGAGCTCATCAAGCAGCGGGTTACATTGCACCTGTGGTAGTCTGTTGATAGCTTCATCATTGATAGATGATGGCCGATTAAGGACACCATCAAATTGTTCAGCCCATCTTTTCAAGATAGCTTCTTTATCAGTCAGAAGACTAGTTCCATCTGCACTAAGGATTGGGGTGGTTCATGAGCTCTGGGGACCATATACTGTCTTGAGTGCATCAAAGAACATTTTCATGTCCTTTCTGTCTGCAAAGGACTGGATTCCATCAGCCTTTTTTCTCAACCAGGGGTCTTGCATGTCTCTGAGCCTCGTCTGAACTGTCTTGCATATGTTTAAATAGGCAGCCTTGCTAGATACTGAGCTGGTATATATGAGGTAAGCCTTGTGTTTTTGGTGTTTCTCTTCAAGGAGTCCCTGAATTTCCTTGTCATTCTCATCAAACCAATCTTGGTGTTTGCGAGATACTGGCCCTAGGGAATCCATTGCTGAAGAGTGAACGGTGTCTCTGAAGACTGTCCAGCTCTCATCTACATCTTCTGAACTGTGTTTCCAGTGCATCTAAACGGCTACAGAGATCGTTGACGAATGCTTGCCTCTTGCTGTCTTGTTTCAGCTTGGAGATCTAATTTCTTTGGCACCTTCTTGCCTTGTGGCCGTCGTACAGGCTGAATGCGCAGGTTTAGTTTGCTGACAACAAGCCTGTGATCTGTCCAACAGTCTGCACCACACAGTTTTAGTCACTCTGACATCCTGTCTGTCCTTCCTTCGCACTATGACATTGTCATAGTGTTTGGAGCGAGGGTGCATCCATGTTGTCTTTCTGCGAGTTGGTAGACGGAAGACTGTGTTGGTGATCAGTAATTCTTGCTCTGCACACTTCCTTAAAAGGAGGAGTCCATTGCTGTTGCACTTCCCTACACCTTCAGATCCAATCACTCCTTTCCAGGTCTGGTGGTCTGTGCCCACTCTGGCATTGAAGTCCCCGAGGAGGATGAGTTTGTCTGTCCGGGGTGCTGCATCAGAATCCAAATCATCATAGAACTTGTCTTTAACCTCATCTGGGTTGGTCATTGTGGGTGCATAGGCACTTACAGTTGTTGCATGCCTCTTGCCAGATAAGGGAAGTCTCAGCGTCATCAGGCGGCCATTTATGCCTTTGGGAAGTTCTGAGAGCTTGCTGACGAGGTGTGACTTGATGGCGAATCCTACTCCTGCTTCACGCCGCTCTTTTTTCTTGCATCCACTCCAGAAGAAAGTGTAGCCAGCACCAACTTCTTTTAAAAGCCCTTCTTCTGCAAGGCGAGTCTCACTCAGAGTTGCAATCTCGACTTTGTATCGGTCAAATTTTCTACCAGCTAGAGCTGTTCTTCTCTCAGGTCTGTCAGAACTAGAACTGTCCATTAGGGTGCGCACATTCCAAGCGCCGATGGATAGAGGTATCTTCTTCATCTTCTTTTTTCTTGTTTGATCGCTAAGTGGGATTCCCGCTGATCGCGGTTAAACAGCCAGGAGTTTTGAAGCAGGCAATTGTTTAGGGCACCTTTTCTAGCCCCTTCCCGATGCTACGGGGGTGAGCAGTGCGATCCTAAAAAGGTCTGCTCAGTCGCTCAGTTCGGCTGCCGAATTCCCCATACTGCTTCGCTGTTAAGGAAAGCGACCATATACAGTGGAACCTCGACAATTCAAAGTCCAAGGGACCAAACAGTTTTGTTTGAATCATTGAGACTTTGAATAATTGAGGGTTAAAATGCATACATATACTTCAGTTGGGACTGCTATTCTAAATCAGACTCCTTGCATATCTCCATTTAGACTTCTACAACTTTTATTGTTCTTGTGAAGACAGACTCTACGAAAATAAGACAAAACGATTTTTCATAACTATTATTATAGTCCCATGTTCTTTCAGGACGTATTCCTTCTGCCAAGAGACTGATCAGTCTTCAAATTTACATATTTGAAACGTTCTCTGGTGCTTTGAGTACATCTGCTGCTCAGAATGCATTCTGATATTAAGAAGAGCTTATTTTTAGGTCTATTCATAGAGTTAATTTCAAAGTCATCTGTAATGCTGATTATAGCTAATTATATCGGACAATATTGATCTTATTTTTTGTTCATGCGGTTTAGTTAGGCCTCGTAGTTTGTTATGATAGGAAAATGTACAAATATATGCATGCAACAGATTAAAATCAAGTAACATACCATTTTTTTGTTTTCAGCACAAGAGTGGAGTCAATCTCCTAAAGGTATTAAAGCACTGAATTGCTTTAATATGCTTAATTTCGTTATGACATGTATGTTTGTAAATTTGTCTAATGTTACACACTTATCTTTAATGATTATTGTATTCTCTACATGTAAGGGATAAAGCAACACTGTTTGTTTAGGAGAAATCATATTACCGTAAGGCAAAGTGTTATGATTAATTTTATTATCTTAATGTATTTAAGCCGCAGTATGACAAAACTAACAATTGACTTGTGCACCTGGCGAGGACTCGGATCAGCCTGGTTGTCCACTCAGTTTGATAAGTCTTTGCATTTTGCATGAAGAAAGCTGAGATCCTTTGCTATTCATTGAGCACACAGGGAAGACATTGACCAGTCATCGCTGTATTCACAGGCACTAAATATTCTACGGCAGCTTATGATAGTGATAACATTTTGTTTTGATCAGGACTACATGTAAATGCTATTCTGGTATTAAATGCATGTACTTCTTGGCATGAGACGATGCTAATACCAGTATTGTTTAATCAGAAAAAAATATTTTATGTTACATAGATTAAACATGTAATAATAATAATAAAAACAACAACAACAAAAACCTTTGTGGTCAGCTGCTTAATGTGCCATGTTTTTAAACAGATTTGAAGGTCATAAATAAAAATCATCAATAAAAAATAGTGTAGCAATCTATAATTTGGATATTCTTAATATACCAATAACATTTCTTGAATTGATATGCATTGGTTTGCTAGTCTAAATATAAATAAATTATCTACGAAACACACCTGAATAAATAAGAAGAAAGTGTCATTTTTAGCTCACCTGAGCTCTGCTCAGGATGAGCTATTGGTATCACTTCGTCACTTCGTCCGTCCGTCCGTGCGTCCGTCCGTTAACGTTTTCAAACTTCTTCTCTGAAGCCGCTGAGCCAATTTTGCTCAAATTTCATATGGAGCCTCCTTGGGTGGTGGTGGTGGTGGGGGGGGGGGGTGCGGGGGGGGGGGACAAAAAAATTGCTAAAATGGTCGCGGCCCGATCACCAAGATGGCCGCCACACCCATATATGGTAAAAACCTTTAAAAACCTTCTCCTCCAGAACCGAGAATGCCTGGGGGCTGAACCTTTGCAGGAATCATCAGGGACGGGAGGTCTACCAAAAGTGCTAAAAGAATTGTCGTACATTGACGTTTGATCTTTTTACGGCAAGGTCAAGTTTGCTTCCCAATGCATTTGTATGGGAAAAAAATTTAAAAATCTTCTTCTCCAAAACCGAGCATGCCTTATGGCTGAATCTTTGCATATATCTTCAGGAACAGGAGGGCTACCAAAATTGCTAAAATAATGGTCGTACATTGACATTTGACCTTTTTACGATAAGGTCAATTTTGCTTCCTTATGTATTTGTATGTGAAAAATGTTCAGAATTTCAAACAACCTCTGGAGCCTCTGGGCCAATTTTGCTCAAATTTCATATGGAGCCTCCTTAGGTAGAGGGAACAAAACATTGCTAAAATGGTCACGGTTCGGTGACCAAGATGGCCGCCATGCCCATATATGGTAAAAACCTTTAAAAATCTTCTTCTCTAGAACCGAGGATGCTTTGGGGCTGAATGTTTGCCTAAATCATCGGGGACAGGGGTCTACCAAAGTTGCTAAAATAATGGTCATACATTGACATTTGACCTTTTTACGGCAAGGTCAAGTTTGCTTCCTTATGCATTTGTATGGGAAAAAACATTTAAAAATCGTTTTCTCCAAAACCGAGGATGGCTTGTGGCTGAATCTTTGCATATATCATCTGGAACGGGCGGTCTACCAAAATTGCTAAAATAATTGTCATACATTGACATTTAACCTTTTTATGGCGAGGTGAAGTTTGCTTCTGTATGCATTTGTATGGGCCCCATACATTTGTATGGAAAAAATGTTGATCATTTCAAATGGCTTTTCCTCTGAAGCCTCCGGGCCAGTGTTGCTCAAATTTCATGCGGAGCCTCCGTGGGCAGGAGAATGAAAGATTGCTAAAATGGGTATGGTCCATTGATCAAAATGGCTGCCATGCCCATATATGGTAAAAACCTTTAAAAATCTTCTTCTCCATAACCAAATAAGCCCTGGGTCCTAATCTTTGCACAAATTATGGGGGACAGGAGATCTACCAAAATTGCTAAAATGATGTTCTATGTTGACATTTGACCTTTTTACCTCCAAGGTCAAATTTTCTTCCCCATTTGTATGGGCCATATACATTTATATTGAAAGTATCGAAGTGACTTGTAGATCAACAGTAGTTAAAATTGTTCTGATTGGAAATCTAAGATGGCCATCATCTGGTTTATATTTATAATATTTCCCTGCCACCGTGCTGTTTACATGTATACAATCATGATTCTTCAGAAACCACTTAGCCAATTTCCACCAAATTTCACATTGATCCTTCTGTTGAAATGTGATTGATAGTTTATTCAAATGATCATGCTCCATTAATTGTCAGGTCCATATATTCTTCTTCAAAACTAAGAACTACTCAAATGATGATATTTTCATTAGTTGCGATGATAGGATTGGAAAAATGTTGCATAACATCTGCATGTCTGCAGTGGCTATGTCACTCAGGTGAGCGAACCGTGGCCCGTATCCTTTTACTCTGACAAATCTGATTTTATGTTTCATTTCACAGTGGTGTGACTTTGCTTAACAGCCAATAACTTTCAAAGTATAAAAGCTAGAGACAAAAATTTTGCAGCTTTGGAAAGGCTATTCAAATACCTTATCAGAAATTACAATCTCAGGATCACAGAGACAAGCAAAGAACAATCTATGAAATGAATTTTATGAGTTAAAATACTCATTTCTAAAGGGTACATCAGAATATGTAACATGTGTAACGCCATGTAAGGCCAAAAAGAAGTTTCAAACATCACATTTTGTAGCTAGTGGACTGTTCTTTAGCTTCGTATATTTAGTTGAAATATATAACTACTTTTGCTCCAATTCTCATAGGTTTAATTATTATCTATGGTACTATAAGTTTTGTAGGGGTAACGAATGTAACAGGCTGTTACTCTGTAACGCCCCCATCGCCAGATGGCTAACATGCTGCAAAATAGTTGAAGATAATAGGCTTTAAGGAAAAAAATGGTCTACAAAATTTGAGGTGGGGGTGGGGGGGGGGGGGGGGCGGGGGTTCGGGGTGGTAAACCATAGCTGGCCAGCGGCCTGTTAGACCATATGCGGGCATCGACGGTCCTGATCATTGCACATTCACATAGCCAGATCTGGATCTTCTTGGCCCCCACACAGAATCACTGGATAATGTAGACTATATCGACGAGCAAGAAAGTCGTGTTCAGATGCGAATTCTGATCATTGTTATGACTGGAGTAAGGACCCTTTGAAGTGAAAAAATATCGTTTTACTGCATATTACTTGTGACACCGGACCAGGGTATTGATAAAGGCAGTGTCCAAGCATTTCGTCGTCTTCTTCTTCTTATTATTATTACTATTATTGTTATTATTATTATATGCCCTAACAGAGAAGACTTATATATGACTGTGCAGATGCTATTGACTTATAATGGCATAAAGAAAGGGGCCTGCTCTACTTACCTTGAGTTTTCAGACAAATATGTCAGAACAATGTAGATCCATATCAACCATCGCTCAGTGATGAGGTTCTTCATTGTTTGCTCTTCATTCAGCAATTTTATACATGTTGTAAAATGGACCTTTATGAATAAGCTTTGTAACGAGTTACTTTTCTGAATACGGAAGGTAAATAGCGGATTTCTATGTTTAAGTAGCCAAGGCCCATATAAGATAAAGAAGGTTCAAGATGATCTATTGTGATCACTTACCGTCCATCGTCTGTCGTCCGCCCGTCCGTCCCGTTCACAGCTTTGAATGACTTCCTTAAAAATCCCTTGGCCGATTTTCTTCAAACCTTGTGTTGAACTTCTGTTAAAAGGAGATTGAAAATTTCTACAAATGGGGATGGTCCATTAATTAAGATGGCCGCCATGCCTATTTATGGTAAAAGCACGGAAATATTACCTCTAGAAGCAAGAAAGCTTTGAGGCTGATTCTTGATGTATAGCATCCGTGACACAAGTTCTGCTAAGTTTGTCCAAATGATGATTGTATGTTGACCTTTGATGTTTTTAAGGTCAAATTTGTGTCCCCATACATTTGTATATCCTGGGTAAAATGTTGAGAAAAAGACATTTATTCACAACATAATAAAGACTAAAGGCTGGAACTTACAATGTATCAGTTAAATAGGAAATGTTTTAGTAACAATCAAAATTTTGTCCTAGGGGTTTATGTGTCCTTGCCTCTGGGGTATATACATATGTAAAATTGTGTGATTTCCAAACGTCCTATATTCTCAGAAACTGCCTGACAAATTTTCACCAGATTTCACATAGATCTTTCTGTCGAAGGGGCATTGACACTCTTTCAAATGGTTCCGCACCATCGAACAAGATGACCGCTTTGACCATACTTGGTAAATACACTTAAAATATGTTCTACAGAACCAAGAAAGCTTCGTGCCTGAATCTTAGTATATAGATAGTATCGCGGACTCAAGATCTGCCCAGTTTATTCAAATGATGATACTAGGAGGACCCTTGACCTTTTAACGGCATGGTCAGTGTATATCCCTGTACATTTGTATTGGGAAATTTGAAAAATCATTTTTATCAAATTGTTTTAAAGACGTGGCTTAGACTTAGAATGTATGACCAGAGTAGCAAAACCTTTTAGTAATAGTAACAGTTGTGTTCTCCTGGGGTTTTCTGCCCTTCCCCTGTAGTATGTACATGTGTAAAAGTATGAAATCTTTAAACGAATTCCCTCTGAAACCACTTTACTAATTTTCTTCCAATTCCACATTTGGTGTTCTGTCCATGCGATGTTGACAGTTTGTTCATTGGTTCCGAATCATTGAACAAGGTGTTCACCACGACCATATTGTTAGAATACCTAAATATCTTCTTGTTTAGCACCACGAAAGCTTTGGGGGCCAAATCTTGGTATATATAGGACCCGGAACTCAAGATCTGCCAAGTTTGATCAAATGATGATCCTGGGTTGACCTTTGACCTTTTTACGGCAAGAGCATTTGCTTCGTCATACATTTGTATTGGAAAATGTTGAAGAATAATTTTTTTCAAAACATTTTAGGAGTAATGGTTGACATTTGCAATTTATGATCAATGTAGCGGAACCAGTAAGTTACAATAAAAATTTAATCCTTCTAGAGGTTATCTGTCCCTGCCACCTGGCCTGTATACATATATAAAATCATGGAATCTTTAACAACTTCACCTGTCAAACCCCTGGCTTGGTTTCATCAGATTTGTTTGGCGCTTGTTGTCATTGGATGATCAACATTTTGTTGTAATGATCACGCTATGTTGACCAAGGTACCTGCCATGTCCTTATACGTTAATGTTACTTATAAATCGTCGTTTATCATAACCAAGAAAGCTTTGATATATTGGGATTTTCAGAACTACAGGATTTGTTCAAATGATGATCTCGGGTTGATTTTTTACCTTTTTAGAACAAGATCAAATTTGTAAGAGGGGGGGGGGGGGGGGGGGGGTGGGGGGGGGAGGGAATGTTGAAAAATTATTTTCTTACAATATATTGGCTACAAATACTTAAATCATATGATTAGAGTAGCAAACTCTGAGGGTTATTTACCCTTTGTCTTGGGCTATAAACATGCATAAAATCATGAAACAATGGGAGAAAGTAGCCAGTTAACTCCCTTGATTACTTTCTGTAAATAACCAGGTCCAATTATTTGGATTCCTCTGCTTTCATCATAGTGTTTCCATTAAGTATCACATCCTTTTCCTTAATAAATCTAGTTTTTTCAAGGTCATATGCCAATACAGCTTCCAAAATATTTAAAAGAAACATTTTCTGTGCAATGATATATATTATATTAATTAATCTTCCATGTGGATATGGAGAAATTTAAAGTTAAGAATTTGTTAAATTCCACTGATGACCTATGATAAAAGCAGAGGATTCCATTTAGAAGGACCTGGTTAGTATTTGATCTACCTTGGACTTTACCTGTCAAGTGTGATAATAGAAATACTGCTGCTATCTCTCGTTAAATGTATATTTCTCTGAATTCACTGGCAGGGCCAGTTTTCACCTAATTTCACGTGGAGCCTTCTGTCAAAGAGCAAGTGAAAATTTGTTTTTGTAATCACGATGGCTGCTATAACCATAGAACTTAAAAATCTTCTTCAGTGTCTTAGTATAAAGCATTTTGGCTTAGAAATCTTCCAGCTTTGTTACTCCTAGGATTACCGTTGAACTTTTTATGGCATAGTTAAATATGATTCTCTCTATATATCTATGGAAAACTGTTGGATGAAAATTTTGTTTTTAAAGACCATCGACAAGTCTGATTAGTTGATGTGGTAATACTTGAAGAATGTTGAATAGTATATGCAGACATGCAATGGCTGTTTTACTCATGTGAGCGAATCGTGGCCTATGGGCCTAGTGTTTATTTTGCGATTCCATCCAAATATTCTGTGATGCTCAAAAACGGTGTATTTGTAAGTGCATTTTCTCCGAACACGATTGTTTCTTTAAGATTAAATTTCTTTTTGCTTTATTTAAACCATTTTATTTGTTATTAACTTTAAACTATAATATTTTCTTACTGTAGTCATCTTTCAAACTTCTTTGATATGAGACGATTTTTTGTCCCTGTTTGTTCCTCACCTTTCCTTCATTTGGTGCCTTGGGAGGGCTATGCTTCGTGATTGTGGAATTTCCTGGGTATTTTCCCATATATTTTGCATTTTCAGTGCCATAACTTACAACAGGGACATACATGAAAAGCAAATATCAAGAATGCTTTCAGATGGTAGTCAGGTTTCTTTAATCTCTATTGAAAGTGTTTGTAGGTAATTAGGAATATTGTAGTATAAGCCGGCCTTGGTGGCTCGGATGCGCGTCCTACTGGAGACCAGGACGTTTATTATACTACACTGCAGCTGGTATTAGTGCCGTGTGGCGGCGGTAGAACGTCTCCCCGTACTTTACGATAGTGCAGATTATATTTCATTTCCTTTGGGGTCATTGGGCCCACTGTGGAATCTTTGAAAATGGATTTCTGCTCATGTATACGCTAGAGGGCGTAAGCAGTGTTGCAAACTTCATTACTGCTTATGAAGAGTCTCAATTAAAAAACCGAGACTCCCATTTCTTATCTGTAGTGTGTTCTTTGTTTCCAAAGACAGTCTTTTTGACGTTTATTTTACTACACTGCAGCTGGTATTAGTGTCGTGTGGCGGCGGTAGAACGTCTCCCCGTACTTTACCATAGTGCAGATTATATTTCATTTTATTTGGGATCATTGGGCCCACTGTGGAATCTTTGAAAATGGATTTCTGCTCATGTATACGCTAGAGGGCGTAAGCAGTGTTACAAACTTCATTACTGCTTATGAAGAGTCTCAATAAAACCGAGACCCCCATTTCTTATCTGTAGTGTGTTCTTTGTTTCCAAGGCAATCTTTCTGACGTTTATTCAACCCCGCCGAGATCGGCAACATTCAATCGTGGAGATCGATCATGAAATATTTTCGACGGTCATTCTGTCCCTTCCGCTGATTCAAGAAGGGCAGTTGTCAGTTTCTGGCGAAAGAATGTGCACAATACCGGTTAACCGCTTAGAGGACAAAGCCTGTCCAGTGAACGTGTGGTTAGGTAAACTGACCGCGCTCGACATGACCCCATTGGGTTGACAGGGCCGTAAAACTTAACTAACAATATTGTAGTATAAACGTGATCATGTAATCTCTTGAAAAGAGGTTTTATTTAATAACTGCAAAAAGAAGTGTTTAAAAATTGTTTTACTTAATAAGAAAGGATTGCAGAATACCCTTTGGTAATAAAAAATGGTGATATACAAGTCAGAGCTCTTTCTTTCTACTTTTCACAAATAATTTCTCCCTTGTCCTTTCACAATGTTTCTTTCTTTCTTTTTTGTGCAAATTTCTTTCTTCCTCTCTTTGTCACAATTTATAATTCTTTCTTTCTTTCTTTCTTTGCAGTTATGTTCTTGGAAGATAACTTCATTCACTCATTCATTGTAGAGAACATCCATATGCCATTTATTTATCAGATTTGTTATATAGTACTAGTTTGACACATTTTGCAGAAAGACATGGTGTGAATATTAATAACAAATCAAGACTTTGTGGTGAACTGTAGCCTGCTCTGTGAGTTAGTTTTAGTGAATAACATGTCTAAAGGTATTGCAACCCCTGTGAATAGTTTGATACGTTTGGTCTTAGCACTACTGTATTTTCACGAACGTTTACGCTTTCAGATGGCCCTGAGAATATTACATTTGATCCGCCACTCACAGAATATATTAAAGAGGTAAACCAAGTGCTTGAAGATGTCAGCTGTGAGGCAACCTGCCATCCTTCTCCATGTGGCTTTGTCTGGATCAAAGATGGACAAAGAACTCCTGGTCAGATATTGTCACTAAAAAGCCTTAGTAGTACAGAGGCTGGTACCTATACGTGTAAAGCTACGAGAGAGTCGTCTGTGGAAACGAAGAACCTCACTGTTAATGTGATATGTAAGTTTTTTTAGCTAACCGCATTCAAAGATTAAGGACGAGGCATTATAATCATTTTTTTCTCTTACTGCATGATACTGTCGCCTAACTATTACATTTTCACATTACATATCTGAAACCATAGGGGATATTTTGTCTTACGATCATCAGGTGCCCTCAGTCGGGATCATAAACGAATTTTCGTTTTCTAAGTTCCCTCGATTTTCTTCCTGACAGTTCGGTTGTGGCTAATAGAAAATCTTTCTAGTCTTTCGACCATAATGGCTGGCAGTGGCTTTTTCGGAATTTTGATTATCACATCTACTATAGAACTCAGTTTACATATCCAATAAAGCTTACTGAAGGAGTGTTGCTGAACACGCACGCTAATGATTGTCCGGATTCATCCAAACGAAAAGAAGTCCAAAATTACCATATAATAACATTCTTCTCATCGTCACAGTGCAGGTTATATTTTATTTAGTTTAGGATCATTGAGCCCATCCTATTTAATTTGAAAATCGAATACCGCTTAACTCTTTTTTCACTGCCACAGGCGATGATAACTGGCTTTTGCAAACAGCATAGATCCAGATGAGACAGCTCATAATAAGCGCTCTCATTTGGATCTATGCTTTTTGACGTTCAGTATTTAACTTTACGAGACATATAAACTTTTTTCCAAGCGGTAGTTTGTTAAAGAAATAAAAATAAAAGCGGACGACACATTTCGTCCGAAATGTGGCACCCAAAGAGTTAAGCCGGCGCTAGGGGCGTATGCAGCCTTGCAAATTACAGTGTTGCATATGAAGGGTCTCAGTCAAACCGAGTCTCTGATTTTCATGATTTTTGTATGTTCTTTGTTTCCAAAGGCAATCCTTTTTGACTTTTATTTTACTCTGCTGTAGCTGGTGTTGTGCCGTATGGCGGCCGTAAAAACTCTCCCCGTACGTCATCATACGAGGAATGTTCGAAATGAATTGCTTATTTCTATCTGGAGTCTTCAAATTTCAAGTTAGCCCAAAAGTACTCATTTCATGCCCTCGAAGTACTCCCCGTGGCTAGAAATGCAAAGTTTCAGCCGATATATCCACTTCTTGAAGGCGTCACGGTACGCTGATTTGGGCACAGTAATAAGGTACTGATGAATGGCAGATCCAAGTGCCTGTCGGGACTGGTATTTCCGCCCAGCAAGGAATGCTTTCAATTTCGGAAACAAAAAGAAATCACATGGGGCAAGGTCTGGGGAATACGGGGGGTGAGGCAAAACAGTTACTTTTTCTTTCTTCAAAAACGCCGTAACTATTGCGGAGGTATGAGCTGGGGCATTGTAATGTAGAAGACGGACATGTTTAAAACCAGTGGCAGGGCGTAGTTTCTGATAATACTTTTTCAGTTTCTTCAGTACTGCGTCTTTGTAGTACTTTCCGGTGATGCTTTTGCCCCTTTTTCACTGGCACTTTTATTGCGACTCCTTCACCAGAGAAGAAGATTGCATACAAAACCTTCTTTGTACTCAAAGAACGTTTGGCAATTATTGGGCGTTTGCTGTGTTTAGTGGCCCAGGTCTTATTGCTAACCTTTCTGACGGGCTCAAAATAATGGACCCAGGTTTCATCACCTGTGACGACATTGGCAAACTGCTTTTTGTCATATTTTGGAAACATTTGAAGCAGCTTTTTGGCCACTTTAACCCGTTGCCTCTTTTGCTCGTCAGTCAACAGATGTGGCACCCGTCTAGCAGAAATCTTTATGACTTTCAAATGCTTCTTCAAAATAAGGTGAACCGTTGATAGTGATATGCCTACCTTTCGTGCAGTATCACGAACTGTAAATCTAGCATCTCCTTCAATGATTTCCTTTATTTTGGAAACGATTTCTTTACGAGATGCAGATTTTGGCCTACCTGATTTCGGTGCATTTTTGATGGACTCTACACCAGACTCAAATTTCTTTTTCCACCGCCGAACTGTGTCATAAGATACACAAGAAGGTCCAAAAGCAGTAGAAATTTCAGTCATCAGCTTCTTCAAAGAACAACCAAGTTTTGAGCGAGCTTTGATGTAAGCCCATATTTCATCTTTTTTTGTCGACGCTTCTACCAACCATTTTTACTGCAGTGGTCAATGACTGCGTGTATTCAAATGGCAAATTTTATGTCTTACACTTAGTCTAACATGTACATTTATACACCATTGTGTAGATATTGAATATCCCTATACAGGTATGTATTGGTTTTTATCGTGCCCGACGTGGATATCGAGCTAGAGGACAATAAGCAATTCATTTCGAACATCCCTCGTAGTGCAAGTTATATTTTATTATACCCCCGGCATACGAAGTATGTCGAAGAGTATATAGTTTTCGTCTTTCTGTCCGTTCGTCCGTCCGTCCGTCCGTCCGTGCGTGCGTCCGTACGAATGTTAACATTTTGCGTCAAAGTTTTGCGTGATTGTTTTTTCCTTTTGCATATATTTTTGAAAGCTTACACTTTAGGATGTTGATGTGTTTAGTGTTACTACTAGATGATTACATAATAGCTGACATAATTCTGCTGATGCCGCTAACCAAAGGTCAAGGTCACGGACTTAGAAATGCCGCCGACCGGGGGTATTCGTGACTCTCTGGGCGCTTGCTCTAGTTTCCTTTGGGATCACTGAGCCCATCCTAGTTATTTTGAAACTCAAACACGGCTTAAGCCGGCGCTAGGGGCGTATGCAGCCTCGCAAACTACAAGGTTGCATATGAAGAGACTCAAACAGTCTTCGATTTTCGTGATTTTGTGCGTTCTGTTTCCAAAGGCAATCTTTTCTTTTAAATTTTAGTTGTCCACCAAGTTTAACAACTGTAGGTTATTCAAACTATATCATTATTTACCATTTTCTGTTCCCCTCTGGAACATTAAAAATCACCCCTTGCCGTGCTTGCCAGCTACCCTGATACGGAATGTTATCTGAGTCCACAGGGCGAATTTTATTGAAAGTAGCTAATGATGTTTACCGTTTCATTTCTTTCAGAATCAGTTTATATGGGTCTTATACACACCTTCTCTGCCCAGATCCCAAAAGGGGGTCATTAGGAGACCACCCAGCTCATAATATAGCTACGGTCCATCGTCAGTTTGTCCGTCGTCCGCCCACCCGACCTTTACAGTATTTGCGGAGTTATGCTTTTTTAAAATAAAAAATAACATGATATCAAAGAAAGTACTTGAACTAGGGCTTTAATATTTACCAAATGTCTTAGAACGAATTGGTCTAGGACTTTGATATCTGGCATACTTTTTTGGCTGAATATTAGCTCGAACATGTTTTGGAAAAATCAGACATTTTTGTTGAATTATGCCCTTTTTCCATTTCTGTCATTTTTTAAAATCTTTATCTGTTTTATCTAGGGAGCTGAATTTTGGTAAACTGGAAGTATATGGCCTATGTATTAATTTGGTAAAATATTGAAGGAGCTTGGGGCTATATAAACATAAAGTTGAGGGGCATATTGTTTTTGCTTTGAGCGTCTGTTTGTTCGTTTGTCACGCTTCACCATCTGTACATGATATCTTAGCAAGTATTTAAGCTAGGGCTTTGATATTTGACTGACTTATTGGAGCTGAAGATAAGATCACCTGATTAACTGATAAAACAAAAAAACAAAACAAAAAAAAAAAAAAAAAAAAAACAAACAAAAAAACAACAACAACAACAAAAAAAAAAAAAAACAAAAAAAAAAAACGGATTGATTTTATGCCATTCTGTAGTGACAAGCATAAAGTTTGGTTTGACAACCACACATATCATATTACCTGGTCTTCACTTGAAGTTTTCGTTTTATTAGTGTTTAACTGTTTAGACTTTGTTTGATTGATTTGGACTTTTACAGCCCAATCAACACTTCTTAGGTCATGTCGTGGCGTTAACGTTCCCAATCCTTTTCTGTGCATGCATGATCCTCTAAGCTTTTCCAGTAGCTGTCGACTGGCTTTTTTGAATCGTCAGAGGGAGACAATGACCTTAGAAATGATTACATGATCAATCTCCTCGAAAGTTTATGGCGGAGGTTGGATTCGAACTTGCAACCCCCAGATCTGCAGTTTAGAATTACATGTTCTTTTTATATTTTTATAGATGGTCCTACCAATATTCGTCTTTTACCAGCACAAAAGAGCTATCGTCAAAACGAGTCATCTTTTCTAGCCCCAGTAAGATGTATGTCTGATTGTTGGCAGTGTGAGTACACATGGACAGGTCCACAAGCGCAGCCTGCTGGTGCTCAGCTGTCACTAAGTACTCTACAGAGACGTGAAGATGGAGATTATACTTGTACTGCAAGAAATATAAGAACGAATTTCAAACTAACAACGAGTGTTACAGTAGAAGTAAGATGTAAGAGAACAAGTATGCTTTATATTATGCTTTATGAAATTTATGTGATATGTCGTATTACATGTTGTGAAAACTCTTGCTTGACAACCTCTAGCTTGCTCTGAGCTTATCCCATAGGGGGACTGTCAGGGGTCTGTCTGTCTATCTGCCGTCCTTAAACAATTTCTTGTTATATACCCCGGCATACCAAGTATGCCAAAGGGGTATATAGTTTTCTTAGGTTCCGTCGGTCCGTTCGTCTGTTCGTCCATTCGTCTTTCCATCCGTCCTCCGTCCGTTCATCCTTCCATCCATCTGTGGGGTGTTCAGGTGTGACGTAGGTGTCGTGTTTCTTACGTCACCGGTTTGTCCAACAGATATTGGCTTACAATTGGGCAAGGCTTTCTATCCTTGTAGCAGGTAAGGGGAGAGGGGGATTTTTTATGTCTTCTGTTTCTTCTCTTTCATTCCTCTTTCTCCTTCTTCCCTGTCCCTTCCTTTCATTTCCTCTATTATCTCTTTTCTCCCTCTCTCTGGGAGACGACACAAAATGACCCACAAGAGTTGACATGTCTTTAAACCTCAACACAATCAACAAAAATCCATCCGTCGATGATTCCGAGACTTGTCTCCTCCGTAACCAGTCAAGAAATATCATAACAATTTTGCATATGGATTCCTGTCAATTCCTGAATATGTCTCCGCAAAAATGATTCCAGTCCGTCGACTCTTATGGCCGCCAAACGACCATTTTAGAAGTGGCAGTATCCCCTTTACATATCACTGTTTCAATATCGTTATCACATCTCCACAGAGACCACTGGTCAGATTTCTTCGAAACTTATCTGGGATGTTCCTCTTGTGGTCTAGGTGTGCACGCCCAAATTAAGTTCTGGTCTGTCGTAATTTGGCCGCCATCTGTCATTTTGGATTTTTCTTGTTATTGCTACACCTCCATAACCAGTAGAGATATGCATATGGATTGCTCTCATTCCCTGGATGCACAAAAATGATTCCAGTCCATCGACTTATATGGCCGCTACACGGCCATCATAGAAATCGCGACTTTCCCTTTTCTTAACACTGTTACAATCTTCTTTGAGACCACAGGGCAGATTTCTTCGAAACTGGTCTGGGATATTCCCCTGATCGTCTAGTTGTGCTCACCCAAATTTGGTTTTGGTCTTTAAACAAATGTGGCCGCCATCGGCCAATTTAAAGTTTTCTTGTTTTTGCATTTCCTTCGTGATCAGTGGAAAAATTTCATCAACATTTTGCATATGGATTCCTCTCAATCCCTTGATATGTCCCCGCGAAAAATGATTCCTGTCCATCGACATATGGTTGCCAGGACCATCTCAGAAACTAGACTTCCCCTTTACTTAACACTGTAATAATCTTGGTATCGTTTCTCCTGTTAGACCACAGTCGGATGTTTAGCTAACCGTCGTACGTGCGTCTTGCGTCGTTAACAATTACCTTGTTAACACTCTAGAGGCACCATTTTGCTTCAGTCTTCATGACACTATACCAGAATGTTTGTCAAATTCGAATATGGGTCATGTCGAGTCAAAAAATAGGTCAATAGTTCAGATTTCTTTAAAATCTTGTTAACACTAGAGGTTTTGCTTCAATCTTTATGAAACTCCTCCAGAATGTCTGTCTTGATGATATCTCGGTCAAGTTCGAAAATTGATCATATCGGATCAGAAACTAAGTCACTGTGTCAGATTTCTTTAAAAACTTATTCACCCTTTAGAGGCCACAGTTCTGATATAATCTTCAAAGAACTTTTCCAAAATGTTTGGTCGTTGTAATGTGGGTTATGTTGGGCCAGAAACCAGATCAAAAGCTTGGTCACTAGTTAATAATTGTTCAAAACCTTGTTCACCCTGTGCAGGCCCGATTTTTGCTTCAATCTTCATAACTTTTTATCAGAATGTTTCTTTTGATGATATCTCGGTCAATTTTGAATATGGGTCATGTCGGGTCAAAAACTAGGTCACTAGGTTAAATTTCTTTAAAACCTTTTTCACCCTCTAGAGGCTACGGTTTTGCATGAAACTACACTAGATTGTTTGTCTTGATCGTATCTTGGTCAGGTTTGAAAAGGGGTGATGTCGGTGCAGAAAGAAGGTTCAAACCCTTGCCCACCCTCTAGAGATCACAGTTTTGCTTCAATCTGTATAATTCTCTTAATGATATCTCGGTCAAATTCGATCAAAAACCAGGTAACTAGGTCAAATGTCTTTAAAAACCTTGCTTACTCTCTACAGTTTTGCTTTAATCTTCATGTAACTTTACCAGAAAGTTTGTTTTGATGATATCTCGGTCAAGTTCGATATGGGGCATGTTTGGTTAAAAGTAGGTCACTTGGTCAGATTTGTTTAAAACATTGTTCACCCTTTAGAGGCCGAAGTTTTGCTTCAATCATGATACATTTTTGCTAGAATGTTACTCTTCATGATACCTTGTTCAAGTTTGAATTTGGGTCATGTTAGGTCGAAACTAGATCCGTTGGTTTCTTTAAAAACCAACCATTTTTTAAAACCTTGTTCACCTTCTCGAGGTCACAATTTTTTAACCTTTATGGACCTTTACCAGAAAGTTTGTTTTGATGATATCTCGGTCAAGATCGAATATGGGTCATGTCGGATCAAAAACTAGGTCACTGTGTCAAATTTCCTTAAATCCTTATTCACCCATTAGAGGCCACAGTATTGCTTTAATCTTCAAAGAACTTTACCAAAATGTTGATGTCTTAGTCGTTGTAAGTTGGGTTATGTTGGGTAAAAAACCAGATCACTAGGTCACGTTTCTTGAAAACCTTGTTCATACTCTAGAGGCCACAGTTTTGCTTCAGTCTTCATGAAACTTTACCAAAATGTTTGCCTTTGTGATATCTTATTGAAATAATCATCATGAATCTTGCTCAAAATTGTTGCCATGATGATTTCTAGGCCAAATTTGAAACTGGGTCTATTGGTGTCAAAAACAAGGTCACCGGGCCAAATCATAGAAAAAAACATAAACAAACACGAGGTCTCATTTTTGAAGTAATTATCATGTATCTTGACCTATATTTCACGGTCCACTGATTGTATTAAGTTTTTGTGTTTAAGTCAGGTTATCAGTAACGATTGGTCCAAACGGCGCAGTTGGATGCGCGTCCGACTGGAGACCAGGAGGTCGCGGTTTCGTAACCCCGACGAGGTCGGCAACATTCTTTCGTGGAGATTGATCATGAAATATTTTCTACGGTCATTCTCTCCCTTCGGGTGATTCAAGAAGGGCAGTTGTCAGTTTCTGGCGAAAGAATGTGCACAATACTGGTTAACCGCTTAGAAGGACTAAACCTGCCCAGTAAACGTGTGGTTAGGTAAACTGACCGCGCTCGACATGACCTCATTGGGTTGACTGGGCCGTAAAACCTCAACACAACAGCCAGTGATGCTTAACACATGCCTTTATCTTAGCATGACCTCTTGAGTGCAGTCATCCATATTTGACCTTGACCTACCTTTAATAGTCCAGTAGGCATGCTACATTGTCTTGTTTATTAATATAATCATTATGAATCTCGGCCAGAATGTTTCCCTTGATCATTTATAGGTCAGGTTCAGTAAATGTTATGATATTCAGGTGAGCGATACAGGGCCATTATGACCCTCTTGTTTCAAAACTTGTGTGGGATGTCCTAGTTGTGCACACCCGAATTTGGTTCCGGTCCATCAACAAATATGGCTGCCGTTGGCTATCTTGGATTTGTCCTGTTATCGCCAGTGGAGGAATTTCGTTGAAACTTTGCATAATGATTCCTCTCAACCCTTAGATATGTCTTCGTGAAATCGATTCTGGTCCATTGACCTATATAGCTACCAGACGGTCATCTTACAAATACTGACTTCCCCTTTTTTTAATACTGTAACAATCTTGTTATCGCACCTTCTCCAAGACCATTCTTCAGACTTTTTTCAAAACATGTCTAGGGTGTTCTCTGTGGTCTAATTGTCCGCGTCCGAGTTTGGTTCCATTCCGCCGACAAATATGGCCGCCATCAGCCATCTTCGATGTTTCCCGTTTTCGCATCTCCTCCCCAACCAAAGGAGGAATCTTGTAGAAAGTTTGCAAATGGACTCCTCTCAACCCTTAGATGTGTCTTGGTGAGAGTGATTCTGGTACATCGACTTACATAGCCGCCAGACGGCTATGTTAGAAATTTTAACTTTCACTTTATTCAACACTTACAAATTTGCTATGGCATCTCCTCCAAGGCCACTCTTTAGATTTTTCCAAAGCTTGTCTGGGATGTTCTCTAAATGGTCTTGTTGTGCCCACTCGAATTTTGTTCCAGTCCGTCAACATGTATGCCGTCGTTGGCAATCTTCTATTTAAACTGCACAATACATTAACCTATAGATAATGTGCTATATCCTATTCTGTCCATACCTTCCACAGAAAAAAAACGACAGTAACGTCGTCCCATACGGTCTTAATCTGAAAGTCCCTTAGGCAGTCACCTGTGTGACGTCGTTCCTCCCGCTCTTTTGATCACGTGTCAGTTTGTTTTCTGTGGACAAAGAAAGTAAACATGGATTTTTTTGTCTGGGTGAAAAAATTCTATTTTTCTTCCTTTTTCTCCGGTTGAAATTAATTTTTTTGTTTTTTCTTTTGTTTCTGCCTTTCACTTTTCTCACTAATTTTGTTTTAAATCATTATTTTCCAATTCTTGTAATTATTCATCGCTCGCTCGCAGTAATGAGTTTCGTGACTTTCGTGACGATTCTTTGTGGTGAATGTGGTCATATAAACTCACGTTTGGATAATTATGACAAATGAATTAAATGCTCTTCTTGTTCAAGGAAATCAACCTGCTATGTGTGTAGCATCTGATTGATATAACCTGGAAACTTTCCGAAGAACGAAGAAATTATTCTTCTAGAAGTGGTTCATGGCTAAGAAGAAGACGAGATTGCAAGCCAAGTCTGATTCGTCATACAAAAAAAAAAAAAAAAAAAAAAAAAAAAAATGATGGGAACACTTCCCCACATGGCCCTGCTGCCCGGGGGAAGGCCCATCAAGGTGGCAACTCAAAGGGTACTTGTACCCAGAGGAGTATAAGTCCAACGGCCACTGGTTACCGGTCACCGGTCAATCGACCACCGGTTAACCAGCCATCGGCCATTTGCCCAATGGACAAGGAGACATTTCAGAACGACTGGTGACCAGTGACCAGTCACCGGTCACGTGTCACCGGTCATCGGTAACCAGTCACCAGTCACTGGTCAAATTGGCATTACACAAGAATTTTCAAGTCAGTAAATCACGGTCAACGGCCTTCCAGCCACCGGTCATTGGACTTAGAAAATATCAACAAGGGGAAGTCAATATTCACCAGTCACCGGTAAGCCGATATCCAGTCACCAGTCATCGGAATTTATATCAACCTACAATTAGTGAAACTCATGTCATGGGCATGGAGCTCACTAATAATAATAAGAAATTATCCCTGGAACCGGACTTTAATAATAAATGTTGTAATCAAACTTCGGACAACAAATGGAGATAGGACAACAGACTTTACAGACTTCCCTCTGTGGACGTATTCCAGGAGGGATCAGTCTAGAAGTAAATATAAATCTAAGAAAAGAAGTAGATCGTTCTCTACACCCTCCTACTTTAAACCTGCATCTCCAGACTTTCGTTGAGAAACAGAATGTCTAAAGATCCAGACAATCTTACTAGAAAGGAGAAGAAAATAACCATCTTCTTCTTTTTAATTATCTGATAATCAGTCCCATGATTATGGCAGATACAAAGAAGGAGACATAGTCCACTGGCTGCACGGAATCCAAGTGTACTACAGCCTATGGGAATAACTTATGTCTTTACAATATAACCTGAACATAAAGGACTCATGTTTAGACTTTGAAATCGAAACCTGGTCCTTTGGAAAGACAATCAACGAATATTAGGCTTTGCCTCTGGAGTTAAAGGCCAACCTTGTAGCATGTTCCAGTGAAGCCTTTATCCGGTATTGTACTCCTAATGGAAAAAAAGCTAAGAGAAAAGTCATGGGAGTGCCACAATCACAAACCGCAGCCCTTCCCAGACACCAAGAGGAAGAAGAAACCGACATATCCAAACAAGCACAAATCGATCAAACGTACGAAAAGCACTAAGATTAGCTCTCTCTTCCCCAAGCGAGGTAATCGCAATGCTAAAAGGACTGAAAAACACAATAACAAAATGGCACAAGGTAAGACATACAACAAATCGCCTCGTAGAATAAACCACAAAGCACCAAAGAGTAAGACTAACACCGGGACCACCGCCTTAGGTCGGTCAGTAGAGTAAACAACCGGGGGGTTTAAAGCACTTTTACAGCTAGCTAACTGCACCCTGGGTCCCGATGCTACTCTTAAACCAGAAATACATAAAAATTCGGTTCGCATAAAGGCTCCCAACTCAGTCTATGCATCAAAGCGAAAACATAAAAATAAAATTAATCACTATAATAAGACACAGACGAGTACTCATGGCTAATTCTACTGTATGCCATTTTCAATGAAAACCAATAGTTGAACCACGGCTTTTAAATACTGCCAAATTTCTACAAAGCAACTGACAGGAAGAAATCGGCAGAGAATATAGGCTCCCAAAAGTTTAGTATCTTCCGCGACACGAACTAAATTTTATAAGAGCCAGAGTCACTATTTTCCGACCGATAATATCATTCTTTTAGAATCGGAGGCTTTCCTGCTAGAATTAGCTCGCAGAAAAATGCTCCTTTCAAAATAACATATTAAATTATGGTAAAAGAGCCGCAAAATTATAGCAATAAACTTGCATATCTGTTCTTCTGCTGCTTATTTACGCATGCATCAGCAGACAATATCTGTACCGGCTCTTCCGAGGCTGAATTAAACTACCTAAATCTATAAAGCCGTGATAGCTTGGTCTACGATCTTAGCTATGGAGATTTTAAAAAATAGCCGTGATGCGGTGATGGCATGGTTTAAAACTTTACTGGACAATTTCCAACCAGGAGTTGCGAAACGTTCCAATTAATTCTAAACTTTATTTTGTAACAAATTTAAGGAATTGCCAAAGGCAAAAAATTTAGGTCCATTAACAAGGTCCTTGGCAAACATATGCAGGAATTCTCGTACTACAGGTACTAATCCGCACCAATCGGTCCCTTCTGTGACGTCACTGCCTGACGCTAATTCTCAGACAGGTAACAGTTTGGAAATGTATAGAATTATATAGGAGCCCATCATTTAACTAATAAAATCATTTATTTTCAATAATACAAGATATTATTATAACCTCGCAATAGATGGAAAAAATGTATCTGCTTCAATTTGATACCAAATTTGTTGAAATAAGATAAATTTTAAAATGGCCCAGATTGTAATGAATGCTACAAGGGTTTTTCCTTATTAAGTCTTTGTATTTTACAACAAAAATGAAAAATAGCCTTGATTCAATCGCCCAAAAGTCATATTTTTTAAAATTTCTCCGTTCGCTATAACCTCCCATTCGATAGATCTATTTAATATCTATAGTTATGTAGTAAAATATTGAATAAATTATTTTATTAAAATGGCCCACAGGTTGCAGAATATAGCTATATTTGAAAAATGCGGAGCGAAAATGTGTAATGATATTACACAGACGCAGGTCTTGTGTACACATGATACTAGAATGAATTGCAAAAGAGGTTGTAAGACTCGGAAAATAAAAAAGAAATTGGTATCCATTGACAGTATTATAAAGATTATTTAGCTTCAAAAAGGAAAAAAAAATATATATTTATAACAATATAAACTTATTTATTTAATTTTTGTTTAAGTCGAATTTTGTTTTAATTCGGCAACTTATTGAAGCTTTAATGAAAATTTGATATAATTACTTTTGACCATAGGAAACCTACAAACTGCTTAATTACTTGTTTTTTATTTGTTTAATGACGAAACAAAAATGCTTTTTCGGGATACAAGAAAAATATCTAAATGCGCGGCCACTCTTGCGATGTTTTCTTAATAACAATTACTGCTAATGAATGCCAATTATGTCCTTATCTTGACGAAAGAAAACAACGAAATCACTTTTTACATAATTGACACACATGCTTATGCGCAATTTTAATTGCACAAACAGAATCAAATCCAACATTTGATCTTTTTGCATAAACTAGCACTTTAATTGACACGATTTGCTCATTTTAGATTCCTGTACATAAATAAGGACTACATGGTTCATAATCATGGCTTCATCTAAGTGCGTGCGTGTACAAAATAAATTTGACTATAAAAAACTGAATGAGGGTGAGGCTCTCTCTCTCAAACGTTGTTCTCTAAATTTGTGAATAACACGAGTCTCTCCAAATAAAAACAGCATTAGATATGACGTGCAACCGTTGTAGTTCCAGATCAGCATGTGCATACATTTTTTCTCTGATAGAATGTGCAAGCTCTATTCAATATCCGGTGTTAAGTATGTATATTTAATAAATAATTTATAATATTAAAAAAAATACATTAAAACAAAATGATAATTGATATTATTTTCAGAAATAATTATTGTAGTAATCTTTAGCTGTATATCATAATTCGGAAAATAAATATTCCTATGCTGGTACTATTTTGTTTCATAAAATGGTTCTCTATCTAGGAAATTAAAACATAATGATACTAATGATATTATTATTATTATTATTTACTACTACTACTACTATTATTATTATGTTGTACATCACAATTCCGAAGAATAAATATTATTATGCTGGTCATATTCGAAATGTTTTATTTGTAAAATAACCACATGGACAGTTTATACTATCGTACATGTATATTTAGGGGTAAAATATTACTAATTATCGTATAAACCCTATTAGACACATTAAATAACTATCATACTGAAATTTGGCTACCTGTTGAACCAGCTTATACCTGCTATCTGAGTGGCAAACAGTGCACATGTAGATCTTGATAAGATACTCTTTGATGTAATGTCTGATCAGGGTCACTGCCTTTTGTTATGGAGTGTTTATCAGAATACTGATGTTAAATACTATAAACCACTTTCTCAGTCAGATTCAATAAATTGTTCACACCTTTTCAAACATTACCCTAAAGGCAATTGTTTCAAAAACAAACCTGGGATACCAGATGATTCGATTCTACTCTTTACAACACTTGCCCTATCTTTTTAACAAGGCCATTATAGAATCAGCTGATTTGTCTAAACATTGCTGGGTAAGTGTAAAATAGTGTAGACCCTGAACACACAATGCGTAATGTGACATCTGATCTGGGTCAACACTGTTGGCACAGACCTCTCTGTCTAAAACCCTAGGATTGTAGTAACAGTCATAATCCCAGGAAAACGACATTTTATCCATATTTGCTAACTACCCAACACAGAAATAACACGAGTCTCTCCAAATAAAAACACCAACCATTGTAGTTCCAGATCAGCATGTGCATACATTTTTCTCTGATAGATTGTGCAAGCTGTATTCAACATGCAGTATAGACTCTGATCAATATATTTCAGCGGACACACAGACTAATTGGGGTCTGCATTGATCGCATAATTCATAAGGCCCATTTTTTGAAAAAAAAAATTCAATCATAATTGTTTCTTATTTTACTTGAAGACACCTCAAAGTTCTTGAAACGATCAATAAAACATTTTTCTTTCATTTATATTAGCATTAAAACATATATAATACACGTTGAATAACAGCATGGTGTTTATTTTCTGGTTCCATTTGTCTACTCTTATTATCATTATCCAGCTGGGAACTAGAAGCCTCGTTAATAATAGCTTTATCTATACCTCATGCAATAAAAACAAAGTGGTCAAAACATCAAATAAACATCAACATTTGAAAGTGACCATTATGACTATGATGTAGGAATATGGGCAAACAAAGCGCCATCTTTAACTGTGTAACTAAAGAAACACTGATTACTGTAGAATATATCGATTAAGAGTTAAAATCCTGATCAGAATGTGCAGATGCGCAGACTGATCTGGATCTTTAGTGTTTGCATAATACACAATGTAGATAATTTCCCTTTTTTCATAATCTGACACACCTGCCCTTTTTCTTAGACACGTCACGGGGTCCTGCAATTCTTGAGGTGATAAGATAAAACTAGAAATAGCATATGCTACATTAATTTTTATGTAAGTTTTTTTTGACAGTTTGTCTATTTTCTTTTTTCTTAAGTTTTAATGATTGTTAACCAACGTTCATGCATCAAGGGAAAAGTGATGATGATATTCTTATTTTTCCCAGACAGTAGGCTTTGACATGCCATGCAAATTGTCTCCAACAGAGACAATTCTTTCTTTCTTTCTTTCTGTCTTTCTCTTTCTGTCTTTCTCTTTCTTTCTTTCTTTCTTTCGTTTGTATTGTAACAACAAATGTCTTAGGATAACTTAATAACGGAGGTACGCTGACTGTCCTATGATGTTAAGAAGTGGATGACATAGGTCTTTCTCCTGTATTCATTATCCTTAGGTTTCTTTCTTTCTTTCTTTCTTTCTTTCTTTCTTTCTTTCTTTCTTTAGTTAATGGTTATCATAAAGTAATGTTTTTTTGTTTTTTTTTGTTTTTTTTTTATTCATTCATTCATTTTTTTTTTCATATTTAATTAAATTTTCCCATTTGTTATCTCCAGGTGAAATGATCATTTTTCTTTCATAAATTGTACCGAACTATCATCAGTAATTAAATACAACCTTAATTAACTCATTTGTTTTCTTAGATTAACTATTGTTCTTCATTTTAAAATCTTACTGAATTACCATTCATTAAATATAACATTTTTTTAATTTATTAATTACTTTTGTTTTCTTAGGTTAAACTATTGAAATTCGTTTAAAAATCATATTGAATTATCTATAACTAAATACAACACTTTTTATTTAATTTGAAATAATAATAATAATAATAATAATAATAATTGATTTTAATCAATTAATTAATAATCTGTTATTATCATTGTTAATTAATTCTTAGGTTAAACTATTGATATTCTTTTGAAAACCATACTGAATAATCTGCTGATATTCATTCAGTCATTCATTCTAACTCGGACCTAGTCGAGTGTATATTGGATCCAAGATTCTAAAGTGCATCCATACATGATTTAATCTGAATTGTAGTAATACTGTAGGTGTGTGTGTGACACTGAGCTGATTACACACCAGCTACACAGGTAAGACGACCGGTCAAAGGGAATTAACCGAAGCCTATCTAAAATGGAATATCGATAACCTGAGTGACAGTTCCTGTAGTACGATAATTCCTGGTAGTGATTCCTCTGTTGCTAATAACATACAACAACAAAGTGACGTATCTGGTACCTAAGGTCTTTAAGAAACTGAAGAAGCCAAGGCCTCACCAAACGCAACGGTATAGGCCTAAAGTCAAACACAGTCATACTTATCAAGTAGAGGAATTATGCTAAGAGAAGTGGAAATCGGACATTTCCCCTCCTCTAAGTAAGCCTCATCTTTAACAAATTCTGAAGTCCATCTCTTCCCACTGCCAGTCCTACTATGTCCAGACTTTCCAGTGGGAGGAAGATTGACCCGATTTGTGGAATAACGGCAAGAATTGACATACAACAAATGGATCCTCTCTGCCTTTCAAAACGGATTCAAGATCTTAGAGATCGCAAAAATTCTCAAGAAACGAGTAGTGGAAAGGGTATGGAATCCGAGAACTCCCGGCTTTTACTCCCGGGTATTACAAGTGCCGGCTTTTACTAGCGCAAAATGGAGAACGGAAAGGTATGGAATCCGAGAACTCCCGGCTTTTACTTCCGGGTATTACAAGTGCCGGCTTTTACTAGCGCAAAATGAAGAACGGAAGTTACGCTCAATAATAGATATTTCCTACTAAATCTGTTTATAAACACAGCATTTTAAGTATATTCACCATTCTTGTGTCATGTTTTCTACCGACAATACAACAGTGGTATCATATATCATTAAGCAAGGAGGAACATATTATTCCCAACCTATGCGTAGAGGTATGGAATATCCTCCAATGGTGACTAAAACATCATATTGTCGTCAGGATTCGTCATATACCAAACAAATTCAGTGTTTTGGCAGATACGTATCGACTTACGACAACCAGTCAAAACAGGGTGGGAATTGGATAAATTGATATCGAATTCAATTTCCAAATGTTCAAACATTCCAATCTGGATCTGTTTGCGATACGTTTTAGTCAGTGACTTCCATTTTATGTGTTCCCAGCTCTGGTCAATCAAGCCTTTACGACAGACGCATTTTCCATGAACTGGAACAATATTCATGCTTATGCATTTCTAACAACATACTGACTCCATCTATCCTGAACAAGATACGCCAATCTCAGTGCGAATGGTTTTTATAGCACCTCTTTGGCCGCAACAAACATGGTTCTCATGGGTTCTACAACTATTTGTCTCAGCTTCAGTTAGTCTTCCACTCTTTCCAAACAATTAACACAATCATTATTATAAGGTTTCTCAGTTGCTGCTTATTTATACTTCTCTTAGGATTTAGTTTTATTCGAAAAAGGATATGGCACAGTGGCTCAGTTGGTAGAGCGTTTGCTTTGTGAAATCTTCCAGTACTCAACCGTCACGTCTGGGAGTTATCAAGCAATCAGTTAGAGATAAAACTCTCGCAAACGTTGCAGTTTTTGTCTCCAAGTCAAGGCGCATATCAACTCAGAAGCCCTATGACGCGAAATGGATCGTATATACCACTTGGTGTCATAGAAGGAAGGTTAATCAAGTCTCAGTCGTAATATTTTGACAGATAAATTAATGATAAATTCTTCAGCTGCATGTTACTATATGCTCATTTCATTGACATATTTATGTCTGTCTCTTCTCAGCAGGCCCGGAGACATTTGTGCTAGGCTCGGCCATCTGTGCGTCTGTCTTCCCGTCACAAATAGTGCCCTATTCATAACTTTAAAGCCCCTGAAGGTATTTTTCGACAAACATTGCATAAATATAAAGCATAATCAGATGATTCGCAGAGAACAAGAACTCTGTATTCTGTTTGAAAATACTTGTGTCCGTCTTTAAATTGTGCATATGGAAAATGTTTCCAGTTCGTAGCTTTAAGGGATTGAAGGTATTTTTACAGGACATGGTACATAGTCATGCTTTTATGTGTTGATTGTTTCCAAAGGCAACCTTTTAGATTTTTATTATATTTCACTGTAGCTGGTGTTAAGCGCAGTATGGCGATCACATAAAACGTCTCCCCGTACTTCACAACAGTGAAGACTATACTTTTATTTGCTTTGGGATCGTTGAGACCATTCTGATGACTTTGACCTCTTAAGCCGGTGCTAGAGGGCATATGCAGCCTCGCAAACTACAGTACTGTATATGAAAAGACTTAAAATCGACTCCGATTTTTGTATTTTGTGTTCTTTGTTTCCAAAGGCAACCTTTTAGATTTTTTATGGAAGAAGTGTAAAGTATAATAAGATGATATGCAGAGCAAAAACACCCTAATTGTACTTTCCTATTTAACTGAATTATGTCCGTTTGAGTTTTTAACATGGAACTGTTGTCCATTCCAAAACTTATAAGCTACTGATGGTGATTCAGGAAACCTGGTGGTACAATTCATCAACTAAATAATATTTATAGTTAAAGGAGTATCTGGAAAGAAAACTATTGTCTGTTGGAGATCTCTGTGATCTACTGTTTTAGGATTGTTTTTGCATCGCATCTCAAAACCAGAAAATCATGGATAGGAAATTACATACTCTGAGGTATTTGCTCTATTAAGAAACGTACCGGCAAATGCGGCTTTAATGTTATTGTCGGTTATAAGGTTTCTCAGTTGCTGCTTATTTATACTTCTCTTAGGATTTATTTTTATTCGAAAACAGGATGTGGCACAGTGGCTCAGTTGGTAGAGCGTTTGCTTTGTGACCGGGAGATGGTGGGTTAGATCCCTGGCCAAGTCCTACTTAAGACTTTAAAAATGTACTAGCAGCTCTTTCGCTTGGCGTTCAACACTTAAACAGTATAGGTAGAACTGGTCAGCCCGGTATCAGTATAATGTGACTGGGTGAAATATCATGTCATGTGAATGGGGCGTGATATTTCAGTGAGGCAGTGCTCTAAAAGTGAGCGTTGAGCTCCCTGTCACATCCAGACACCGTAGCTTTATGACTGAAAGACTGTTGAAAGTTACTTAAAACCAGAATTAAATAGTATCCAAAAAAGGAATTTAGTCCAGCCAACTCATAGTTCGTTTTAAATAATAAGACACTTTCACACATGAAAGGTTTTCTGAAATGGATTTTGTTGCAGTGCAGTGTACTGCCATTTACCCTGCATCAACCGCGATTTTGCAAGGTCGTCCACATTATAAAAATAATGTTCATATTAGAACTAGGCAGTAGTCAAGAAGGCTGAACTGCATTCTCCTTTATCGGGTGAAATGCGTAAGAAATTAAAACTAAAACATAAGCGACAACTGACAAATATGTCTTTTCTCCGCTGATAGCAATAGCCGATATAATGTTTTCTTGACAGGGCAAATGGTTCCATGTATGTAGTTTCAGACCCATGAAAATGCTTCCAGAATTGGACTGTATCAACATGGTGTACGTTTCGAGCCACTGTGCTCGGTAGAAGAGAAGTTTACTGTTGACCCCTTATTATTTAAGATAATAAAGACAGTTTGCTATTACCTACCTTATAATCCGAGTCAATACAACAATTATGAATAAAGAGTGTTGAATGCAACACTACGTCGATCACTTACCCAAACCAGTTATAATAATTAAGAACTGAAGAATGTTGACTATAAAATGAGTCAGTGTCCTTCGATATTGCTTGCTGTCACTCACGGCCTAATATTCGTCCATATTATCGTACAATATCCCGTGTAAATGTACTTTATACTTACTCTTGGCTTTATATTCTAACCCACATCACTCTCATATTTCATTCATATGCAAGTTTTAACAGAAAACCCATTACAGCATTGAAGTGAATATTTTGCGCATCTGATGGATATATGAGAAGTTTAGTAGAATACGTTAGAACTTCTTAAGCAGATATGTATGTTGGTTAATATTCAGATGGTCCTGATTCGGTGTATTTGGTACCAAACAAGTTGTTTATTGAAGTGAATGAAACTGATCAACTAGATGACATTTCATGCCAGGCTGACTGTTTTCCTGAGTGTACATACATTTGGAAGAAAGAAGGCCTACAGATTCCTGTGGCAAACAGTCACATCCTACAGTTTAGCTGGAACATTTCAAGAACATATGCTGCTGTTTATACATGTGTTGCCAGTAACCCTGAAATGACAAGGACAAGATCTGTACAAGTCACACTGCATGTGAACTGTAAGTTTGTTGAAATTTGTAGATTTTCCTTTTTCAGAAAAAACAATAAAAAACATTGCCTTCTCTCAGTATTGTAGACTGCATTCATAAAGCTGCAGTTTAGACGGCCATCATTTCGACACAGATGTTTGCAACATTAATCTGTTTTCGGAACATATTATTTACAATGTTTAAATGGACACGAAGACATGGAGAATCATTGTGCATCTTTCAGAACGAAACTGTTTAATGAAGAAACAGCTTCCAGCAAACTGTATATTCATTCAGCCACCTTCGAACACGAACTGAAGCGTTCTATGGCCAAGTGGTTAGCGTTTCCGACTTCAGATCATGAGGTCCCGGGTTCGAATCATACTTGAGGCAGAATTCAGCTCATTTCATTGTAGTGAGCCTTTTATTATCACCCTTACATAGCCTTGATAATATTGAAAGGGACGTAAACCACCAAAACATCATCATTATCATCAAACACGATCTGTTTTTACAGATGCATTATTCATTTGTGTTTAACTGAACATTCTCTAACGGTATCGCTATGTATTCTTTATAGATCAGACAGTGTTGTTCTAACACCTTCAATAAATATTTTGTCTGAAAATTAAAACCTGTTTAAGAGTTCACGAGTAAGTCATTTGGTGAATTTCAGTCATTTATGATTTATCTTTTGAAAACAAACACTTTGTTAAAATAATCGGGTTAGACATTTATTGTGGCTTTGTAGTCTCTAATTGTACTTCTGTCAAGGCATGTTTCCCACCACTCACAAAACCAGGTAGCTAATAACTCCTTTTGCAAAGTAGTTGTAAATGTTCAGTTTCTGCCTAATACCTCCTCGTCAGATTTTATCAGTGCATGTATGCGCCACACAACATTATCGTCGGCTAAATAAGTTTGTTGCAACCTACTTTTGCAAATATAAACTCAAACATTATGTTTTATGGGGAGTGGCATACAATCCATAGCCATGGCCGCCGTCTCCCAAATAAAATATAAGTCATTAACCCTACTTTTATGAGATAACACGCGCTGAAACTTTCGAGGTCACTTTCAAATTTAGGCTTCAAATTTCACGTCAACGTCTGTGAAGCGACTAACTAGGAAATACGCTTAACTAGGAAAATGTGGCAACGTGTACTACACAAAACAGCGCTTATCTTGGAAAACTGATTTTTGCTCCTACATTGGAAAAAAGCGTTTTGCAATCAGTCTCGCTTTTCACGAATATTTTTTTCAAACTGCACTTAGTCAGACATACCCAGTCTATTCGTTCATCTGTCTTTACATGAAAATTTATTTATTTATTTGTTTATTTATTGATTAATTTATTTATATTTTTTTTACTTAATTTAGAACAATAATACGACATCTAATTATGTCCAGTATTATACAGTAGCATCTCTTCTAGCATTCACCTTTCAACAACAGCCACCTCCCTCAAAATAGTAATTTTTCTGATAAAATTACATACTTTTTCTATATGTTAAACCTTTCTATAATAGCCACCTCCCAACAACAGCCTCTTTTTCCAAAGGCTATGTTGCTAAAGCACAAAAACTAGCCTTTCATATCTTAAACTTTTTGTGCGTAACGTATTTAACTTTAATATTCGGACGCTTTAACTATTAACCGTACTTATCCTAATATTTAACTTGCACATTTGGATAACTAGTATTGCGTCTGAAAGCTCCCAGTGCAGGGGCTGATCAAACTGTTTGTATTTTGATCTGGGTCTTTGTTGTTTGCTCAGTCTATATTGTTGGAATATTTAGGGTAAATATGGTGGTATGTGATCAAATGAGTATTTGAAGGAACATGATAAGGTAAAGACATCTGACCTAGTTCATCTATGCAATAAACAATTACCTTTGGCTCAATCAAAATGATGTACAAAACCAATTTAAAGCAGAAAAGCTTATCAGTTCAATGTCCGACATAGATCACCACCAGTAGGTAGTTATGGAATGCCATAGCTGTCTTATATGGCGCAAATACCTTGCGTTTTGTGAGAATGTGTTATTTGGTTTATTATCCCTTTATACGAGTTTGATGTTACTTTTAGTATTGCATTATGTGGCTTTATTGTTACGCTATGTGAATTTGCAATTACGTTTTGTGCATTTATCATTACGCTGTGTGGGTTTATTTGCTTATGCTGGTTTAATATTACGTTATTTATTTTTTCATTAGGTTTTGTGCATTTTCTAATACTTTCTATGGACATATAATTCCGTTATGTTACTATGGCTGATGTCAGGTATGTAGGGAAGGCACATTTACGTCAACTATTTTCGTTATGTGAGTTTGTCATTACGTTATGTGAGTTTGATATTACCTCATATATCACACAGTACCCTACTGGCCTCTGTAGCTCAGTTGGATGCGCCGTCCGACTGGAGACAAGGAGGTCGCGGGTTCAACCCCCGCCGAGGTCGGCAACATTCTTTCTTGGAGATTGATCATGAAATATTTTCTACGGTCATTCTCTCCCTTCCTAAGGGACTAAGCCTGCCTAGTAAACGTGTGGGCAGGTAAACTGACCGCGCTCGACATGACCCCATTGGGTTGACTGGGCCGTAAAACTTCAGCACAGACAAACACTACTGGCCCAAACAACAGTCCTACGGATACCTACTTTGTCATTACGTTATGTCATAAGCCGTAAGTGGCGGAAACTTACGAGATTTCCCGATTTATAGAAAGGTGCTTGTTAATCGCCGGTACATGATACCCATTATTACCGTTTGTGTTGTCGAACGTGAGTCATCTATCTATCTATCTATCTATCTTTTTATGTCTGTCTGTCTTTCCGTCCGTCCGACCGTCCATCCATCCATTTATCTATCTATCTGTCTATCTATCTATCTATCTATCTATCTATCTATCTATCTATCTATCTATCTGCGACATCGCCTTCTAAAATTAGATAATGGAATTACATACATACTGTCGGGAAACAAACTCCGTGGTAGCTACCATTTGTGCTTACATCACACAATGGGAAGTGTTGTCGGATGAGATTTATGTTCGGAAAACAGGTACAGTCGACTCTCGTTATATCGACCTCGCTTATCTCGAATAACCGCTTATCTCGAAGTGAAAATCAGGTCCCTGTTTTAACAGAGATCTACCAACAGGCAACAAAATATTTTCAATATATCTCTAACTTAAGAGTCAAATACATAGTCAGTATGTTAAAGGTGGTTGTTCGATTAATTGTTTTTCTCAGTTCCGCAAACTTGATATGTCGAGGTACGGATATCTTGAAGTGTTTCATAGAATCCCTTGGACATCGAGATAACGAGAGTCGACTATATTTCCATTTCGCGATTTATTGCATTCCAACCGAAAATTTTGACACATGCCACAGTTGGTGGCGCATAAATTTCTCTTTCTTAAGCTACTTTTATTATCTGCGTGCTTACCATGGTTACCGAGAACACTTGGGACAAAATCCCGAAAAACTGACTGGTAACGAACACGGACAATACAATCTTGTAACCAAAACCTATTTTATTGCAACCCAACTTGAAATTAAAATCGAAAAAAAGCTTCGCCTGGATGCATAATTATAAAGTACTCATATCTAATCCTTTGGCGTGGATGAAAGCTCGTCTTTGGTTGTATGAAAGAGAAAAACAAAAGAAATGTTATCTACCACGGACGTGAAAAACATGGTAGCTTCCACGTTGAATATGAAGAGTCGATTTTGCTTTTTAAACTTAAAATTATACAATTCGGCTTTTGCCTTCCAGAAGATTATACAAGCTAAGGAATTGAAAGAAATACATCCTATAGTTTCCATGCAGTGCCGAATCATGCAGTAAGATAACAGACATGACGCGATCAAGTCCAAGAAATTGGAAACTTTACCAGGAAATTCAGCGTTGTCTATCAAAGATCAGCATTGTTTAGCACCGAAAAACAATTTTCAATTTTATTTTTTTATTTATTTATTTATACTGGTGAGGCTAAATTAAGAGAAACTATACATTGACAAACATGGCAGTCTATGCAGCAGGCAAAAATCTGAACATCCCAATATCATATAGACAGGGTGTGGTTAATCAGTACCGAAATCGCAGGCATTGCATCTGAATCCGGTGACGGGAGAAAACATCCTCCAGTTTGTGACAAGACCCACACCGTACAATGTACGGAAAACGACTGGAGATACAGAAACGCCAAGTGAACCTCGGGATATTAGAATCTTACCTTTTATAATACGGCGTTTTGAGTCTTAACGAAAATGAGCAGGTAAAGAAAGTAACAAAATGTATTAACTAATAATTCTAATGCTTTGGGTCTAACGTTTTTCGCCTTTTATGTGGTGTCTTTTGGGTATTTACCTTTTTTCGGATGTCGTTTTCTTCGTCTTGGTAGTTTGTTCTCATTGCAATCACCGCTTAAAAAAGTAGATGGGGCTGATCGTTTTACCATATATACATATATATATATATATATATATATATATATATATATATATATATATATATATATATATATATATATATATATATATATATATTTATTTTTTTTTTCTCATATCTTCTGTTCCTTTCGATTTTTTGGGATCAGTTTTTATTTTTGTTGCTTTTGGGGTCTTTCGCATACAAGGCTTCCAGATGACTATCAATTAATACAATATATGTGCTCACGTTACAAATGCACCAGAGGTTATCAGCAATTTTTGGCTGAAATACTTTTGGACGCACACATCTCTGGATAATATGGAAGCTGGAAAGAATTGAAACGCTGTATTATCAGAACCACAATTGGCGAAAAGAGTAAGATTTCAAATTCTAGCAATTATTATTGTAAAAGTTATTCCTGCACCCTGACCATCGTCTACTGATGATTCGCACTTCCTAAGAACAGAAGACAGGATTTGTGATGTACATACTACTAGCAGGCAGAAAGTCAAACATATAATCTTGGATACATGAATAAACTAGACACCCAATCGGACCAGAAATCGCTTACCTGGATGAGACTGATCATAATATGTTACATATACTACAGCTCAACTCATTGTGTAATAGATGAATGAAAAATTGAAATGCCTGGTATAAAAGCAGATCATATATTAAAGCAATATCTTAAAGGTAAAGAGTTTTACCAGGTAAAGAGTTGTCGATATCCGACAAAGGACCCTGCATACGGGCAATACCATAAGAAATGGCCAAGTGATGGGGCTGCAAGGTGAAACTAGGCATTATGGTAGCCATTTTGTCGGCCAGGATGTTGGGAAAATACATAGTTAAACTCGTACAAGACGTTGATTGCAGAAAGGTATCTCCAGTCGTTTTCTGTACATTGTACGGTGTGGGTCTTGTCACAAACTGGAGGATGTTTTCTCCCGTCACCGGATTCAGATGTAATGCCTGCGATTTCGGTACTGATTAACCACACCCTATCCATATGATATTGGGATGCTCAGAATTTTGCCTGCTGCATAGACTGCCATGGTTGTCAGTGTATAGTTTCTCTTAATTTAGGCTCACCAGTATAAGTAAATAAATAAATAAATAAATAAAAAATTGTTTTTCGGTGCTAAATAATGCCGATCTTTGATAGACAACTCTGAATTACCTGGTAAAGTTTCCAATTTCTTGGACTTGATCGCGTCGTGTCTGATATCTTACTGCATGATTCAGCACTGCAAGGAAACTATAGGATGTATTTCTTCCAATTCCTTATCTTGTATAATCTTCTGGAAGGCAAAAGCCGAATTTTATTAATTTAAGTTTAAAAAGCAAAATCGACCCTTCATATTCAACGTGGAAGCTACCATGTTTTTGCGTCCATGGTAGATAACATTTCTTTTGTTTTTCTCTTTCATACAAGCATCGTTTCCAAAAGATAAAAGGGAAAAACCTCAAACATGAGAAGGGCCAAATACGTTACTGCTCGCGTGGTTAGAGCATATTTAGAGTATATTTAAAGGCAAAAGAAATAACAGTGTTTTTAATTGCTTGTCATCAATTAGACGGGCTTTTGAGTGGGCTTTTGGGTGAATTTGAGTTTGAAATTTGTCATTAAATTAGAAAAAATTACACCATGTTCCTTTTTATGTGCTGTGTTTAAGTACTTGTTTGTCAGTCAGCCTGTCCGCTATTCATTAGTTATTGTATAATAAAACAATTGTTGACTATTAAGTTATTGGACATGATGTGACGTTGACCACAGAATACCAATATTCGCCTCGGTCAGTATTGGTATTCTCTGGTCGACATCACATCATATCCAACGACACAATAGTCAATAATTATATAATGTTTACCTCAGGAGAATGCATCAATTGTTTTGTTAAATGACTGTTTTTAGCTGTCTAGCAACAGTGACAGGGGGTGGTCGGGTGGTGCGAAGGTGCTGTGTATCTTGCATCACTGGGGCGTCCAACTGATATTGGCTTACAGTTGGGCAAGGCCTGCTATCCTTGTAGTGGGTAAGGGTAGAGGGGAAATGTTTTTATTTCTTCTGTTTCTTCACTTTCATTCCTGTTCCTCTTTCTTACCTGTCTCTCTCTTTCATCTCCTCTACTCTCTCTTCTATCTCTTTTCTCCCTTTCTCTGGGAGACGACACAAAATGACCCTCAAGGGTTGACGTGTCGTTAAACCCCAACACAATCAAAAAAAGCAACAGTGACAAGTGATGTTGGCCGTTCCTTGACCAGACCCGGGCTATTTGTTATAGGACTATTTTTAGCAACAAAAAGGAGTCAGGCTTTATTTAACAAGCACCATCTAATATAAGCAAACATCAGGATTTATAAGAACCTGTTACAGCCAGTTTCTGCCAACCAGAGAAGTCATATGAGAAAACAACTTGTCAAATTACGTATGTTGTACTGTTATCCCGGTAAAACGCTTACCCAGGCAACAGCAGCGACCGGAAAATGTCTGTTTTCCCTTGTGTAACTAAACTTTTGCTTGTGCGTACTTATCTGTACTGCATATTCTCATTTCTGTCAAACTACCAGTCCTACTGAAATGACATGGTTTTCTACTGTCCACTGGTACGACACAGTCCACTACTATCCAAGTATTTGTCCTACTGATACGACACAGTCCACTACTGTACCAGTACCGGTATGATAAAGTCTACTACTGCCCCAATACCAGAATTGTTGAAACGATAATCCACCTGCCGAAAGACCAGTCTTACGAATACTCTACAGTCCCCTACTGCTTCTACTGCTCCAGTGTTAGTCTTATTATTACCCCTCAATCCACTACTGCACAGGATCAGTCCTACTTGTCATCTGCAATACTTCTGTACGAGTACCAGTCCTGCTGATATGAAATAAAGCCTTTTTTTGTCCCAGTACCAGTCCTGCTGATATGATAAAGTCCACTTGTACCCCAGTCCTAGATTAGTTGATACGCTAGTCCACTACTGCCCCATTACCAGTCCTACTGATACCTTACAGTCTACTACTGCCCAAGCCCCAGTCCTACTGATGCCCTACAATCTACTACTGCCGCAGTACCAGTCCTACTAATACGATAGTGTACATTACTGTCCCAGTACTAATCTGACTTTTAAGCTATAGTACACTATTGCTTCAGTACCAATGTTATTAATACGTCACAGTCCACTATTATCCCAGTACTATTCATATGACACAGTACAGTACTGTCCAGAACCAGTCCCACATATACGATAAAGTACATAACTATCACAGTACTAGTTCTGTTGATGTGACACAGTACACTTCTGTCACAGTACCAGTCCTACTGATACTACACAGTCCACTATTGTCCCAGTACCAGTCTTACTGATATGATACAATCCACCAGTGCTCCAGTTTCAGTCTAACTGATATGACACGGTCCAATTCTGTCCCAGTACTAGTCCTGTTGATATAAAACAGTCTGCCTCTGCCAACGACCAGGCGACTGATACGAAAGACCAAGTCTGTCCCAGTACGAGTCCTGCTGATATGATACAGTCCACTACTGCCCCTTTACCAGACCTAATGATACAATAGTCTACTACTGCCCAAATACCAGTCCTAAGGTTACCATACAATCCACTACTGCACAGGTCCAGTCCTATTTATAAGCTACAGTACTTTTGTCCTTGTACCAGTCCTGCTTATATGATATGCAGCCCACGTCTGTCCCAGTACCAATCCTGCTGATATTATACAGTCCACAACTGCCCAGTCCCAGACCAATTAATATGGTAGTCCAATACTATCCCATTACCAGTATAGCTGATACGTTAGTCTACTACTGCTCCAGTTCCAGTCCTGTTGATGCCCTACAATCCACTACTGCCGCATTACCAGTCGTTTTGATACTATAGCGTACACTACTGCCCCAGTACTAATCAGACGTTACGCTACAGTAGACTATTGCTCAGAACCAATCTTATTAGTACGTCGCAGTCCACTACTGCCCCAGTAACAGTCCTGCTGATACCCTATAGTCCACTACTGCCCCAGAACTATTCTTTTGACACAGTACACAACTGCCCTTGTACCAGTCGTACCCAGTATCAGCACAGTGCCCCAGTGTCAGATCTGTTGATATGTCACTGTCAACTGCTGGCGCAGTACCAGTTCTAGTGATATTTAAATAGTGCCCTACTGCCGAAAGTACTATTCTTATTGATACGATACAGTACACTAAAGTCCCAGGCTGAGTCTTAGTTATACACTTTAAGACAACTTCTGGCTCAGTACCAGTCGTGTTGATACGTCACACTCAACTACTGCCCCAGTATAGGGGAGACTGGTACTGGGTCTGTAGTGGATTGTAGAGTATACACATGTCTGGTTTTATGTCTGTGGTGAACTGTAGACTATACGAAGGACTGATACTGATGTGTAATGGATTGTAGAGTATACGGTGGACTGGAACGTATTCTAAAATGGATTATGGAGTATACAGAGGACTTGTTCTGTGTCTCTAGTGGATTGTAGAGTATATGGAGGATTGTAGGGGACTGTAGAGTATACGTAGTATACGGAGAACTGGTACTGGGTCTGTAGTGGTTTGTAGATTATACGCAGGTCTGGTTCTGTGTCAGTGGTGAACTGTAGACTGTACGAAGGACTGATACTGGGTGTGTAATAGATTGTAGAGAATACGGTGGACTGGAACGTATTCTATAGTGGATTATGGAGTATACGGAGGACTTGTACTGTGTCTCTAGTGGATTGTAGAGTTTGTGGAGGACTGGAAGTTGGTCTGAAGTGGACTGTAGAATATACGGAGGACCGGTACTGGGGCTGTAGTGAACTGCAGAATACGAAGGACTGGTACTTAGTCTGTAGTAGACTGTAGAGTATACAGAGGAGGACTATAACTTAATGTGGAGTTGACTGCAGAGCATAAGGAGGACTGGTACGGTATCTGTGGTGGACTGAAGAGTATTTGGAATACTGATACCGTGTCTGTAATGGATTGTAGAGTATACCGAGGACTGGTGCTGGTTCTGTGGTGAACTTGGGACTGACACTGGATCTGTAGTGGATTGTAGAGGATACGGCAGTCTAGTACCGGGTCTTAAGTAGACTATAGAGTATACGAAGTACTGGTATTGGGTCTTTAATGAAATGTGGATTATAAGGAAAACTAACATTAGGTCTGTAGGGGACTGTACAGTATACGGAGAACCAGCACTGTGTCTGTAGTGGACTGCATAGTATACGCATGACTGGGACTGGTCTGTCCTGTACTACAGAGTATACGTAGGTCTGGTGCCGGGTATTTAGAGAATTGTAGTGTATACGGAGGGCTGGTACCTTGACATTAGTGGAGTGTTAAGTATTCGGAGGCTGTGTCCTTGTCTGTAGTGGACTGCGGATATACGGAGGACTGGTACTGGGTTGTAGTGGATTGTAGACGACTGTTGCTGGTTCTGTAATGGAGCTCTATAGAGCTCTGAAGGGACAGGTTAAAGGTTTATCTAAATGACTCAGTTCGTTTATTGTTCTTTATTATTTTCAATCCCTCGGATGTGACTTTTAGCAGGTATTCTACCACAAAATTGTCCCCGCAGTGCAAGGCGTTTACCAGGGCTTTGCATTTGAAAATATGCAAACACCACTATTTCCCGACCCCGTATGCCCGGAAGTCTCAAATGACTTGTGCATTAGTTTGTTTCATATTTTATAGTTTGACTATTTAATTACCCCATTCTCATGATTCTTGTATGGATTTTGACTAATAAAATATGCAGAGTGTCATGTTATGTTTTGTCTCTACAATCTATTTTTATGAATTTGGCCAATAAAAATTTACTTAATTTGACTTGATTTGCTTTGAGAATTATTTCCTACAAGTACAGATTATCTCCAAACACATTGCTCAGACTGTTATAGAAGAGAATACAAGTTTAGTATGATTTCATTATGAGAGTGAGAGAGAGAGAGAGAGAGAGAGAGAGAGAGAGAGAGAGAGAGAGAGATTATAATTAGAAACAGCTGGTATGTAAATACTGATTAACTTACATCAATTCCAAGACCTCATTAACAAAACGGAAGCTAGAAATGCAAGAAATTATAAAACTCTACACCAGGCGGAAGACGCCGTTGCATTTTATCTTAAAATTAATGACCACTCATACTCTTAGGGTGATATGTATATAAAACGATGCCCATGGCAGATATTGATTTTCCAGCTTAGTCGTTTTCCTTATTTAGTCGTTTTTTAGCTCACCTGAGCTATGCTCAGGATGAGCTATTGTGATCACTTTTCGTCCGTCCGTGCGTCCTTCCGTTAACATTTTCAAACGACTTCTCCTCTGAAGCCCCTGAGGCAATTTTGCTCAAATTTCATGTGGAGCCTCCTTAGGTTGGGGAAACCAAAAATTGCTGAAATGGTCGCGGTCCATTGACCAAGATGGCTGCCATGCCCATATATGGTAAAAACCTTTAAAAATCTTCTTCTCCGGAACGGAGGATGCCTTGGGGCTGAATCTTTGCAAAAGTCATCGAGGACGGAAGGTCTACCAAAATTGCTAAAATAAAGATGGTATATTGACATTTGACCTTTTTACGGCAAGGTCGTTTGCTTCCCTATGCATTTGTATGGGAAAACCTTTAAAAATCTTGTTCTCCAAAACCGAAGATGCCTGATGGCTGAATCTTTACGTATATCATCAGAAACAGGAGGTCTACCAAAGTTGCTAAAATAATGGTCGTACATTGACATTTGACCTTTTTACGGTAAGGTCAATTTTGCTTCCTTATGCATTTGTATGGGAAAAATGTTCAGAATTCAAACGACTTCTCTTCTGGAGTCTCTGGGCCAATTTTGCTCAAATTTCATATGGAGCCTCCTTAGATTGGGGGAATGAAAGATTGCTAAAATGGTTGCGGCTCGTTGACCAAGATGGCCGCCATGCCCATATATGGTAAAAACCTTTAAAAATCTTCTTCTCCAGAACCGAGGACGCCTTGGGGCTGAATCTTTGCATAAGTCATCGGTGACGGGAGGTCTACCAAAATTGCTAAAATAAAGGTCGTACAGTCAAACCTGTCTTAAGCAGCCACCCATGGGAAGCTTAAAATGTGGCTGCTGAAGGCAGGTGGCTGCTTAATACAGTTCAAATATATAAGTCTATGAATTTTTGACAACTTTCCTCTGGCGGCTTAATACAGGGTGGCTGCTTAATAGAGGTGACCACTAACACAGGTTTGACTGTATATTGACTTTTGACCTTTTTACGGCAAGGTCGTTTGCCTCCCTATGCATTTGTATGGGAAAAACCTTTAAAAATCTTTTCTCCAAAACCGAGGATGCCTTATGGCTGAACCTTTACATATATCATCGGAAACAGGAGGCCTACCAAAGTTGCTAAAATAATGGTCATACATTGACATTTGACCTTTTACGGTAAGGTCAATTTTGCTTCCTTATGCATTTGTATGTGAAAAATGTTCAGAATTTCAAACGACTTCTCCTCTGGAGTCTTTGGGCCAATTTTGCTCAAATTTCATAAGGAGTCTCCTTAGGTTGGGGGAATGAAAGATTACTAAAATAGTCGCGGCTGGTTGACCAAGATGGCCGCCATGCCCATATATGGTAAAAATCTTTAAAAATCTTCTTCTCAGGAACCAAGGATGCCTTGGGGCTGAATCTTTGCATAAGTCATCGGGGACCGGAGGTCTACCAAAATTGCTAAAATAAAGGTCGTATATTGACATTTGACCTTTTTACGGCAAGGTCAAGTTTGCTTCCCTATGCATTTGTATGGGAGAACCTTAAAATCTTGTTCTCCAAAACCGAGGATTCCTTATGGCTGAACCTTAACATATGTCATCAGAAACAGGAGGTCTACCAAAGTTGCTAAAATAATGGTTGTATATTGACATTTGACCTTTTTACGGTAAGGTCAATTTTGCTTCCTTATGCATTTGTATGGGAAAGATGTTCAGAATTTCAAACGACTTCTACTCTGGAGCCTCTGGGCCAATTTTGCTCAAATTTCATATGGAGCCTCCTTTGTTTGGGGGAATGAAAGATTGCTGAAATGGTCGCGGCTCATTGACCAAGATGGCCTCCATGCCCATATATGGTAAAAACCTTTAAAAATCTTCTTCTCCAGAACCAAGGATGCCTTGGGGCTGAATCTTTGCATAAACCATCGGGGACAGGAGGTATATTGACATTTGACAAAAAATTGTTCTGATTGGAAATCTAAGATGGCCGTCATCTTGTTTATATTTATTATATTTCCCTGCCACTGTGCTGTTTACATGTATAAAATCATGATTCTTCAGAAACCACTTAGCCGTTTTCCACCAAATTTCACATTGATCCTACTGTTGAAATGTGATTGATAGTTTATTCAAATGATTATGCTCCATTGACTGTCAGGCCCATATATTCTTCTTCAAAACTAAGAACTGCTCAAATGATGATCTTTTCATTGGTTGCGATGATAGGATTGGAAAAATGTTGCATAACATTTGCATATCTGCAGTGGTTATGTCACTCAGGTGAGCGAGTCATGGCCCATGGGCCTCTTGTCTAACTTAAGCGCGTGATATACGTTTTCTAAGATAGTTGTTATTTTTCCCACTTAAGCGTATTTCCAACTTAGTCTCTTCACAAACGTCTTTAGTGCATGCAATCACCACTACAGGTCACCTCCACCAAATTTGATTAAATTTACATCTGGTTAACTTTCCTCGGTGTCAACTTTAGGTTTCTGTAGGCCAGAGCCGCAACAAACAATGTGTAGGCGCAAGAAACTTCAATTTATACCGGAAACTGTATCAGCACTGAGGGCGCGAATTAGACGTTCATAAAACTATATTGAATTCCCCGGCTCAAACAGACTGCTTTTCGTCATTCCAAGACATTACTTCGATTGCTGGTCCTATTCACTTGCTCATTCTGATACGATAAACTGTTGTTTTATGTTTTTAGTCCATGTGTTCTCAATCCGTGTGGTTAATGATCTCAGTCCTTATTCGGTTTTTTGGAGGATTATGTTCCGAGATAGTGGTTTTCCCAGAGTATTTCGAAATGCATTGTTTTCGATTCATGCACCCTCCACTCCAGGACTGCGCCCACAATACGAGGCCATATTATCAATCTGATATCTCGCCTTCCGGAGGCCAAAGTCAGATCAAACACCATTAGCATATAGATCTTTCACCTCCAGGTCACATATCACAAAAAAGGGTTTTTGAAAATTAACTGGATGATATTGTGGTAGCATCTGCTACAGTTTAGAATCGTCCGGGTGGCCGAGTAGTTAGCGCTCCCAACTTCGGATCACGATGTTCCGCGTGCTAGTCAGAATTCAGCTCATGACTTTACGGCACTTTATTGCACAGAGCCTTTCGTTATCATCATTCCATCGTCTCGATATGACTTAAAATAATATTGAAAGGGACATAAAACACCAAAGTATCATCTTCTTCAATTTCTAACAACGAAGAAGAACAGCTTTAAGGACCTGCCCTGTGAAAATATGGTCAGGTAATCTGACCAGCTTGACATAACCTTAATAGTGTTAACTGAGCCGTTAAACTCCAGGCCAACCAACTAGTATCTTGGCAGTATATGATGATTATGTAACAAGCTACGAATAGTCCATAGTTTATGACCTAACACTGAAAAAGCTACAGCCTACTGTTGAAAGCGTACTGACTGCAGAATATCTTGAAACATTCTGGTTTACTTTTCCATTTTTATTAGTTCCTTTCTAGACAAACTAAGAGACTATCCTTAAAAACATATTATGTTTGGCAAGTGCATGTGTTTATGTTTTTGGGGTATAAAGAAATAACATCAACTTACAGATAGGGAGGTTGTGGGGTTGATCCCCATCAGGGTCAGACCTAAAAAATTGGTGCAAACTGTTGTTTCGCTCGTCAGGTAGAATTAGGAAGAAGAGCTAGGATTGGTCGCACGGTTCAAAGTATAATGTGAAAGATCTTCTTAACACACAAATGTGTCTGGCAAGCACACTATAAAACGACATTGGTTCCCATCATCGCATCCGTACTCCATCACAAAGTGACTGAAAGATTGTTGACTGTGACTGTGACGTTAAACCTCAACTCAAAGAAATAAACACACTAGACACTGACACTACTGGCCAGTTCTGCTGCAGCCGTATTATCCCATCGCTGAGTGTCAAGCGAAGCATGTTAATATATTAATACGTTTGGTATAGCCAGGTTAAGGTTTAAATCTGCAACAGTCTGCACAAAAAATTGACCCTGTACCATATTTTCTGAGATATATTGTGTTTAAACATTTCTTTTTTTTTCAGATGGGCCAGATAGTATTGTTCTAAGCCCTTCAGAAGTCAATTTCACTGTAAACGAAGGAGATAGTATAAACAATATATCATGTTGGTCTGATTGTTATCCAAACTGCACGTATAAATGGACGAAACAAGGACATCCTAGTATCATACGGTCACATAGTGGTATCTTATCATTGACCGCCTTGACAAAGAAGGATACAGGAGTTTACATATGCACATCTTCTAATCCAACAACGTCAGCATCTAGAATTTCAGAAGTTACAATGAATGTCAGATGTAAGTACATAGACGCAGAGTTAGTTGCACGACTTAAAAGTGACAGGGGTTAAAGGGAGTGCAAGAATAGGATAATAAACTAAAAGAACATTTTATCAACAAAGATTTTCGGTGCTCTTCTATTCTGCATTTCAAACATTCCACAGAAAACACAGTTTTCAGAGTTTTAATCTACAAGGTCCCTCAGACAGTTACCTGTGTGACGTCATTCTTCCCCCTATTTTGATCACGTGTCAGTTACATTTGGACAATGAAAGTCAACAGGATTTTTTACCGGGTGAAAAAAAATCCAATTTTCTTTTCCCCGGTTTATGTTCTTATTTCCTGTTTTCTCAAGTTTCTTTATCATTTTTTGGACAGAAGACTTTGTATTTTTCGTTAAATCGATTTTCGATTTCTTGTTATTATTGATCATTGATATATGTCAAACATTTTCACAACTTCTTTTATTGATTGTTTGCAGCGTTCCTGGTCATTTTAAAACGTCGTGGATAATCATTCAAAATATTTATTTTGTTTTCTTGTTCCAGGTTATCTACCTGTTGAACCTGTAATAACTTGACTAGAAAACTTGGGATCTTGCAGACAAACGAAGACTTTATTCTGCTAGAAAAATCTACCCTGAAGAAGAATCTGACAAAAAAGATGAAAGTTTGCCGATTAGACGGGTCTGACGACAACTCTTTTCTTGTTGGGATCACCACCCCGCATGGCTTTCCTGCGAGGGGTAAGACCCATCTGTGTGGCAACACTATGGGTGGGGGCAACCTAGTATAAGTCCACCTGGCACCAGTCACCAGGCAGTCTATCAGCAGTCACCTTCACTAGACACCGATCTACCAGGCACTGGGGGACCAGGCAGCAGTCAACCAGGCACTGGGCATTATATCACTGGTCAACCAGGCACCGGGCTGCCCATCACCGGTCAAACAGGCACTGGGCACCAGTCATCTGATACCAGGCACCAATCACCGGTCTTCGATGCACTGGTCATCATATGGTGATTACCAGGCACCGGACACTGGGCACCAGTTACAGGGCACTGGTCAATTAACAACCAGGTACCAGTCACCGGGCAGCCAGGCAGCAGGCAAACAGTCACCAGGCACCAGGCACCAGTCGACTCAACAGGCACCGGTCATCAAGCAGCAACATTTGCCATTGAAAACCTGGTGGCCAGTTTTAACAAAAGAATTCTGAGCAGTCATTACCGAATGAGCCTCAGAACTTCAGAAATTCTCAATGGTCATTGAACTCGGAGCAATCAGTTATGAACGACCCTCTGAAATCAATGAATAAATAAGCGTGTTACTGTTTGAGGAGTATGTCAGATCCTAATATTGCTATCGAACATCTTACAAATACTTGGACGATTATAGGTCTGTTTATCTTTAATACGCACTGGAAGAGATCAACTCTTTTTATGATAGGATCACCACCCCGTAAGCCTTTACTGCCGGGGGTAAGCCCATCCTTCTGACCTAAATATAATAAAAGAAGAGAAGATATACGTTTGCGTTTACTCATATTTCTCTTCTTCTTCATCTTCTTTGTCGTGTCTCAGGAGAAGCAGACACACAAATATATCAAAACATTTCATAAGAAGTAGCCAATATCCTTCTTCTTTTTCTTTTAAATAAAGCGGTATCATAGATATATTTCTCATCAGGTTGTTAACGTTCATATAACACCATAAGCTAATAGAGCTGTAGAGAAAACACCGAATATACAATTGATGATTCGGCGCATTATTCATCAAAGATCCAGGATCAGTCTCCGAAATAGATACCTGATCCTTTGATAAACTATTAATGAAGTCTTCTAAACTTTTTCGGAGATATGTCCGAGAGCTTTGGAAGATCATACTCCCTATTAATTTTTGTCAGGAATTGAACTATTTACGGAGTCGCGTTTAACTCCTTTATTAGCTCTTCATCTATCTAAATCGATAGAAAATAATACCAAGTATATCCAGAATAATTATAAAGGGGATAAACTTGATCAAACCTACACATCAAGGTGCCAATTTATTGACTCCTATGAAGTGTTATACGAATTAATTATAACATTATCCTAATCAAAATGTCCTCTCTAGATTTTGACGATTCGCATAGAAAGTCTGGTAGGGGTAAATATTCTTTTACATAGAAAAACAGGAAAACAGCCAGCAGTTAAAAGCTATTAGTTCCCGTATTAACTTATTTCGTCTACAGTTATTAATACCTGTAACTAAAGTCCACGTCAGTCATACCCTGTCCAGACTCTTTGAAAAGGTACTTAAACAAACACATATATAATATTAGGCATAAATTATTCGATACGATTATAATATTGCCTTATCTAAATTATTGGATCGTTCTAATCTACAAGAGAAATGCTCCAATGAATTGTATTAATAAGACCAAGAAGTTACAAAATCTTACTTCGAAGTACAATAATATAGGTTTTGGCTTCTTCGAAAAATAACAAATTAACATATTCGGCTACGGGACTGTTTAGAAACCTAGACAGCCAATAAAAATTTCCAGACTTAAGCAGACGTCGAGGAATTATTCACAGTCCTTTATTCTAAGAGGAGTATTAACACAACAAGTAATTTACCTGCTCCTAATATGAATGATATTTACAATTAAAAAAAAACAACACTCCCACTGCCTATCTTACCACGTCCAGATATCCCAGTGGAAGAAAGATTGGTATATTAACTGAACAATGAGGAAAACTAAAGTCCGTTAGATTGTTCAAGAAAATTTCAAGACTAAATTTAATTTGCTTCCTCATCTATTGTACGTTCCAATAAAATCTGAGTTAATGCCCTTCCCATTATTACGAGACGAATAAGAACATCGTCTCCGTTAACGGGTAGTGGATAGGGTAGAAATCCGGGAATTCACGGTCTTTACTCCTGTATGTGTTTCACCCAAAAGGCAACAGAAATTATATTCGATAAGGGATATTTCCATTTAATATATAAGAAGACAGCCAAATTAGTGCGTAAGTCGACATTGTTCTAAGACTGGGCTGTCTCTAAAATTCTAATGGATGTTCTTTAGACGATTAAGTCAGTCAAAATAAAGGAAGCTCCTTGCTTTACGCTTGGCAGACGGATTTTCCAATTCACTGTACTATCTTCGTAATGTACCTAAATTCGTGCATTGGTACATGGAGTAAACATGGACGTTTTGGCTACGCGTTTGTGTAAATAGGTCATCTCAAAATTAATTGACAATAAATTGAAAGATATTATATACGGTAGTATAGTATCTATCACTATATTGTCATCAATTATATGAGGTATAGAACTGATTCCCAAAAAATAAATAACATAGACTTTTGACCTATTCACGATTCTTTTTTATTGGTTTAAAAACTCTAGACTATATATATTCATTGAACTGTTGTTAATATTATTGATAAATACATCAACAATAATATTAATACAGACATAAGTTTCGGATCGATTGACTGTGTCTTATGTTCACCTTGGGAACCTCACATATTTCATTCGGATTTTCAAATCTCGATTGTGACAGTGGTCCAGTTTATGTCAAAGTGGATACATTCCAATAGCCTCGTGTAAGGAGGATACATCCATTAGGTCCCAATTAACCTTTTTTTTTATTTTTAATCGATACAATCATGATGGATAAGGTAATCATTTCCATCTCTGGACAGAGGAATAATGAGTCTTATCCTTGATGTTTTCTGGACAAAGATCGAATCAAGATCCACATTTATTCTAAGTATTGCTAAATATTTTTTCGCGAAAAAAGCCATACAAAACACTCTTCACTCTTGTGTTAAAAGATTATCGACAACACAACACAACAGTGGTTCAATATATCATCCAACTATTTGTTATTTATTTTCCCAATCTATGCATGAAGGTATGGGAGTCCGCATTTGTACCTGAAATACGATATAATCTCGAAAGTCGATATTTCAGGGAGATATAATTATGAACTTTTTTCTTGAAATTAGTTAAATCTTTCAATATTAAATAGTTCTTATATAACAATATGGATTGTTTACGAGTCTGTACAATCCCTAAAGTTATATTATATTTCTACCCAGTTTTGGATAATCTAGTCTTCACGATAAATGATTTATCCATAAACTGGAATATTCTGTATGTTATTAATGATTGGATACATCATAAATTTCAATTATCAATCCAGTTTTGGATAATCCAGCTTTGACGATAAATGATTTATCCATAACTGGAATATTCTACAATTTATACATATACATTATAAATTATGATATCATTTCACTTATTCCGTTAATATAGGTGTAGAATAGTTATTTCTACTTCTCAGAACTTCAACATCATTGGATATCAGAAATATCTAAATTATAGTATTATTTCGATTCGACATGTATACTATCTAAACACAACTATTTTTAGTGGAAATTTCAGTAATTATAAAATCTCCCAAATCTCGTCTCATGTGGGAAGTGATCAAGCATATAGTAGCGTCAACATTTTGGAAATATCACACATACGTCATAGAAAGAAGAAGGTTAATTCGGTATTGAGTTCTCTTTCCGTCATAGTCGAATTTATCGATACACCGAATTTTGAGAAAATAATGCTAATCATTTTCATCAAGGAATATTGATCATGATGTGGAATACTCTAATCTTGTAATAGAATTGATTTTAACCCAGTTGTTTCAAACTTAATAAGATCTTTTAATTGAATCAAACAGAGTAAAGAGCTTTCCTTTAAAGAGTTTTACAATTATGTGGCTCTCAAACTGAATGTTATGATGTTATCAGCCTTTCCTTTATTAACTTTTGCCAGGGCTAAGTAACGCTTTCAAATTCACCTCTGGTAAATGTCCCATATCGAAACTACATGAGACTGGCTATCTTTATACGGAGAGATAAACAACTTTTCTATTAACGGTTGCCATGGCTAAGAAACGTTACCAAAGTCAACCTGACAACAGGCAAATCATATAATATTAATCCGTCAGATGGTTTTACCCTAATTGATTTTAGAAACTGGGTACCGGGTATTTGGAAAATAATTAGATCTGTCCATTTACCCAGATCTTTATCATTCCTAATTTAGCTCGAAAATGCAAAAAGGGGATTTTTGTAAAATAATTATGATTAATTCAAATTATGAACTCGAGTTTGGCAAAGAATCAGATCTGCCCAATTATTCAGATCTTTAATTATTATATATTAGCTAAATAGGACTAGACTGTATACTAATTAAAGGTAATTATTATATCTCTAAGATTTATCTTAAAATCTCGAAAGGTGTAGGTAATCAATAGGAAACTCATCCGAGGAGACATTTCCTTGTTAAATAATTCAGGCTCACGAAGATAGATAGCTATCTTTCCTGGGATTATGTTTGATAAGGTTCCGCTCAACTACATTATCAAAACAGTAGTCTGGAGTCTTCTTTGAACTGCGAAAAATCTTAAAGGTTATGTCTCAACGACTTATCTGTTGTGTTTTTTTGAGACCAACTGTTGTTGCCCCATATAAGGGTGTGTGTGTGTGTGGGGGGGGTGTGGGGGAGGGGGGGGTTAAGGGAATCTAATATATATAAAATAGTGTTAGAAGTAGGGGAGCACCTCCCTCTTAATCTTCAAATTCTAGCACATCATCTATAGGTTAAGGTATTATGCAGTTAAAATGAAGTTTTATAAGTAAAACATATTTAACTAGTAATACTTAACCTATAGATAAGAGAATCCCTCTTCCCTTCCCCATCCCCGCCCAGTTATATTGTTTTATGGTTCAAAGAAACTGACACGTGATAAAAATATCGGGGAGAATGACATCACACAGGCAACTGCCTAATTAAGACTCTTAAGACTTGTTTTTTTTCTGTGGAAGGTTTGAAGTACAGAATAGAAGGGCACATTATCTATAGGTTAAGTATTACTACTTAAAAATGTTTTACTTATAAAAAACTTAACATTTGTTTAATTTTGAAACATTAATGCCAGGACTTAAAAATACTTGATCAGGTGACCACGATCTTTTATTAAATAGCATGGAGCAGTGTCAGAGCCTCCGCGGTCCCAGACAGGTGAGCTTTGACAATTTGTTTCTGATATCACATTATGTAAGCAAAGATTATTTGAAATTGGTAAATATGTTATTGCAAATAATAAATTTATGTACGTAACGCGAATACATTAACAGAAAATAAATGTTTCATTCATGTAGTTAACTAAAATCTATCTACCTGTCAGCTCACAGCCTATTATGTCAAGGAATATAAGCACTAGTACAAGCATTCACTCGTAGAGACCGGTATTTGCCGAATACTTATAACACTTCCGCAAAATATGTCGACAACTGTTGTAGTTAGTCAGGAAGCATATTTTTGAGATAATGTTCCGAATTCTAGAATCCGAAAATAGTTTAAAGTTCCCTGGTATACAATGAACACTTCCCAGGCAACAGGAATGAGAAACTTTACGCAGGGTTCTCAGTAGGATTTTAAAAGTAGGAGTCCGGGACACTCCTTTTTATGCCCCCGCCTATTCGAAGTATAGTGGAAGGGCATTAAGTGTTACCCCTGTTGGTCCCGTACGTACGTACGTCCCTACGTCTGGACATCCGTCCAAATTCGTGTCCAGGCCATAACTCCTAAACTGTATGGAATATATTTATGAAACTTTACAGGTGCATGCATGACATTGAGACGATATGTCATGGACAAGGAAGACAACTCTTGCTTGTTTGTTTTTGAATTATCTGCCCTTGACTTAGTTCCATATAGTAAACCGTGTCAGGGCCATAACTCCTAAACCGTATGGAATATATTTATGAAACTTTACAGGTGCATGAATGACATTGAGACGATGTGTCATGAACAAGGAAGACAACTCTTCTTTGTTTGTTTTTTGAAGTATCTGCCCTTGACTTAGTTCCATATAGTAAACCGTGTCCGGGCCATAACTCCTTAACCATATGGAATATATTTATGAAACTTTACAGGTGCATGCATGACATTGAGACGATGTGTCTTGAACAAGGAAGACAACTCTTGCTTGTTTTGTTTTTGAATTATCTGCAGTTGACTTAGTTCCATATAGTAAACCGTGTCCGGGCCATAACTCCTTAACCGTCTGAATATATTTATGAAACTTTACAGGTGCATGCATGACATTGAGACAGTGTGTCATGAACAAGGAAGGCAACTCTTGCTTGTTTGGTTTTTGAATTATCTGCCCTTGACTTAGTTCCATATAGTAAACTGTGTCCGGGCCATAACTCCTAAACCGTATGGAATATATTTATGGCATGCATGACATTGAGACGATGTGTCATAAACAAGGAAGACAACTCTTACTTGTTTGGCTTTTGAATTATCTGCCCTTGACTTAGTTCCATATAGTAAACCGTGTCCGGGCCATAACTCCTAAACCGTATGGAATATATTTATTAAACTTTACAGGTGCATGCATGACATTGAGACGGTGTGTCATGAACAAGAAAGACAACTCTTGCTTGTTTGGTTTTTGAATTTTCTGCCCTTGACTTAGTTCCATACAGTAAACCGTGTCCGGGTCATAACTCCTTAACCGTATGGAATATATTTATGAAACTTCACAGGTGCATGCATGACATTTAGACGATGTGTCATGAAAAAGGAAGACAACTCTTGCTTGTTTGGTTTTTGAATTATCTGCCCTTGACTTAGTTCCGTATGGTAAACTGTGTGTGGGCCATAACTCCTAAACCATATGGAAAATATTTATGAAAATTTACAGATGCATGCATGACATTGAGGCTATGTATAATGAACATAGAAGACAACTTTTGCTTATTTGGTTTATAAATTATCTGCCCTTGACTAAGTTCCATATAGTTAACCGTGTGTGGGCCATATCAACCTTAATAAAAACTTCATGCTGTACCTGTCACAATTACATATGTAACCTTTTTCTGAATGTCATTTTGGCGGGGGCTTCTGTGTCCTGTGGACACTTTTTCTAGTTTAAAAAGTAGGAGTCCCACTCCTCCAAAATAGGAGTTCCATTTTTTTTTCATGACTCTCTTTAACCAATTGCAGACTGAGTGAACTCTCCCATACTACATATTGGAAGATTCAAGTTTTGATTTTAAGTATATCAGGCTATGCGAGTTAATGTTAATAGAGAAAAATAGTTGAACTATTTGCAAGCAGTGGAGATCCTGATCAGACGCCACATTTTGTGGGGTCTGATCAAGGTCTGCACTATTTGCCAGTTACCTTATAGGGATCTCCAGACTGCAATGGGTTACTAGTTAGCATGTCCTGGAGAACTTCATTGTAACTGCATAATACATCAACCTACAGATAATGTGCTATTCTATTCTGTATTCAAACCTTCCACAGAAAAACAACAAGTCTCAAGAATCATAATGCAGAAGGTCCCTTAGGCAGTTACCTGTGTCTCATTCTTTCCGTTATTTTGATCACGTCAGTTTTTTTTTTTCTGTTGAACAAAGAAAGTCAACAGGATTGGTAAAAAAATCTTATTTTGCTTCATAACGAAAACATGCCTATTCCAATATATTGAAAATTTTACCAACAAAAAATGAAAATTTTCAGATAAAAAATTCTATAGTTTTCATATTTCTGCTCAAAACATAGACTCTGGGTACTCGTTAGAACCGCCTTGACGAGGCGGTTCTACTGAGTACACACGATCTATGTTTTTGAGCAGAAATAAAAAAAATAATGTATACCCATGTAAACCACAGTTTGACTTTACAGAGGTGGGATTTAAGGGGTCAAAATTATATAGGCATGTTTTCATGATGTTCTTTGCTCCCGTTTCTGTTCTTATTTCCTGTTATTCTTATGTTCCTTTATCATTCCTTTCACGGACAACTCTGTCTTTTCTTAAATCGATTTTCCATTTCTTGTTAGTTTTTGATCGTTTGTCTATGTCCTACATTTTCACGACTTTCTTGTTGATCGTTAGCGGCGTTCATGATCATATTAAAGCATCGTGGGGTATTCATTCAAATGCTTATTTTGATCTTCTTGTTCCAGGTTATCTACTTGTTCGATCTGTAATAACTGGACTAGAATACTTGGGATCTTGCAGACAAACGAAGACTTTTATTCTGCTAAAAGATCTACAGTGAAAAGCTGACAAAGAAGCAGTTGTGCAGTCAGATTTATCCGATGACAGCTCGTTTTATGATGGGATCACCACCCCGAAAGCTTTACTGCCGTTGATAAGCCCAATCTTGGTGGCACCTCCACAGATGCTATAGGCAGTCTGCCAGGTGTAAGTCCACCAGTCACCGGTCATCAGGCACCAGGCAACAGTCAGGTTACCAGGCACAAAGCAACCAGGCACCGGTCAACCAGGCACCAGTCACCAGGCACCCAGGCACCCGTCATTGATTGGTGAATATACCAGGCACCAGTAACTGGGCACCAGATTCCAGTCATCCAAGCACCGGTCATTGATAAATACACCAGGCACCAGTCAGCGGGCACTGGGCAACCAGGCACCAGACACCAGTCATTGATCATCCAGCAAACGGTCATTGACTGGTAAACACACCAGGCACTGGGCACAGGTCAGCCAGGCACTGGGCACCAGGCACCGGCCATCAGACTATTCACATTCTTCAACAAGCATCAGTAACCAGTCACCGGGCACCAGTTACCAGGCACCGGGTACCAGGCAAAACTTAGACATTGAATACCGGGTAGCTGATTTTAGATATCACTGATCTCAGAGATCTCAGTTACGAATGAGCCTCTGAACAATGAATAAACAAAGCGTACTACTGCTTGTGGAATATGTCAGATCCTAGTATTGTTATCGAAAATCTGACAAATGCTTGGAAGACTATTGGTCTGTTTCTATTAAATTTGTACTTGAAGCGAATGTATAGTTTTGCGTTGATTTATCTTTCTCTTCTTCTTCATCTAATTTTGTATTCTCTCAGAAGAAGCAGAAAGACAAAGAAATCAAAACATTTCATAAGAAAAGAAGTGGACGATCTCCTTTTTGTGTCGCATGCCTAGTATGGCAGACACATAGGGATCATGTTGTCTATTCGCTTCGTCGCCGTTTTCTACGGTCATTCTCTCCCTTCCGCTGATTCAAGAAGGGCAGTTGTCAGTTTCTGGCGAAAGAATGTGCACAATACTGGTTAACCGCTTAGAGGACTAAGCCTGCCCAGTAAACGTGTGGTTAGGTAAACTGACTGCACTCGACATGACCCCATTGGGTTGACTGGGCTGTAAAACCTCAACACAAACAAATCGTCGTCCGCGTCGTTGTCGGCGTCGTCGTCATACTTTTTGTTTCCGTTCAATAACTTTTGAAGGGATGCATTGATTGCATTCAAACTTTACAGAACTTAATACAATATGTAAAATATTGATAATCATCCGCCAAATTTTGGCTGAGTTATGGCCCTTTTTTCGACTTAGTTTTTGTTTGTGTGTTGATATTGGTTTCCGATAAATAACTTTCGCAGGGATGCATTGATTTTATTAAAAATTTGCAGAAGGATATGTCATTATAAAATACAGGTCAAGTTCGATATTAGTAGTCATCCGCAAAATTCTGGCTGAGTTATGGTCCTTTTTTCATTTTAGTTTTTGTTTGTGCTGATAATGGTTTCCACTCAATAACTTTCGCAGGGATGCATTGATTTTATTGAAAGTTTGCAGAAGGATATATTACTGTAAAACACAGGTCAAGTTCGATATTGGTAATCATCCGCAAAAATTGGGCAAGTAATTACCCTTTCTCGACGTGGTCACCTTTAGGGATAGGAGCGATTATAAGGACCAGTTTTTTTCCTTTTTCATATCAAATGGCTGGCGCTTTAAGCAGACAACACATCCGATTCTCGGAAATCTATTTAATTGAATATATTTAAGAATGTGATCGGTATCTTAGATCCATACATATCTCTCCTCAGGTTGTTAACGCTCATATAACACCACAACCTGATAGAGTTGTAGAGGAAACACCGAATATATATCGATTATTCGGCGCATTATTCATCAAAGGATCCAGGATCTGAATTCGAAATAGTTACCTGATCCTTTGATAAATGAAGTCTTCTAAACTTTACCAGAGGTGCCCGAGAGCTTCGGAAGATCATATTCCTTATAAATTTCTGTCAGGAATTGAACTATTTATGGAGTCGCGTTCAAATCATTTACTAGTTCTTCCCGTAGCTAAATTGATAGAAAATACTTCCAAGTATACTTCCAGGACATATTACATAATATCCTCTCTAGATACTGACGATTCGCATAGTCGATCTAGTAGGGGAAATTAGTCTCTTTCATAGAAGTATGGGAAAACAGCCAGCAATTAAAGACTATTAGTACCCATATTAATTTATTACGTCGACAGTTTGTTAATACCTACAACAAGAGTCCATGGCAGTCATACCATGTCCAGACTCTTGGACAGGACAGTTAAATCAATCAAACACCTGTATGAATAAGGCATAAATTATTCGATGCGATCATACGGTTGCCTTATCTAAACTCTTTTTGATCGTTTTAATCAAGGAGAGAAATGTCCAATTAATTCTAATAATAAGATCAAAATGATACAAAATCTAACTTCGAAGTACAATAATATAGATTTTGGCTTCTTCCGTAATATACATATTAATAACAAAATAACATATTCGGCTACGGGACCGTTTAGAATCCTAGTCAGCCGATAAAATTTCCAGACTTAAGCAGACGTACTATATAGATCTAGGAATTAATTACAATCCTTTAAGTCTGATACAAAAAAGGCTTTTTTAAGAGGAGTATTAGCACAACAAGAAGTTCTACCTCCTCGTAAAACCAACTCTCCTACTGTATATCTTACCACGTCTGTATTTTCCAATGGGAGAAAGAGTGGTATACTTACGAAACAGTGAGGAAAACTAATGGATTCTTTATATCGTTCAAGAAATTTTTTGGACTAAATTCAGTTCGCTTCCACATTTATTTAAGTTCCGATAAATCTGAGTCAACTTCTCCGTTAACGGGCAGTGGAAAGGGTAGCAAATCCGGGATTTCACGGTTTTTACTCCTATATGTGTTTTACCTAAAAGACAATGGAATTTGTATCCGATAAGAGATATTTCCATTTTATATATAAGACAACCAAGTCAGTGCATAAGTCGATATTGTTCAAAGACTGGACTGTCTCTAATTTCTAATGGATGTTTTTAGACGATTAAGTCATCCATAATAAAGGCCATTCCTTGCTTTACGCTTGACAATCAGATCTTCCATTTCACTGTACTATCATCGAAATGCACCTAAATTCGTGTATTTGTACATATAGTAAACAGATGGACGTAATCGTGACTCGTCTGCGTTAATGGGCCATATCAAAATTATGTTATCAGACAATAGATTAAGAGATATTTCATACGGTAGAATAATATCTTTCACTATATTGTCTTCAATCATGTTAAGTTTAGAACTGATTAAAAAAAATGAATGTTAGATTTTAGACCTATTCACAGTTCTTTTTTATAGGTTAAAAACCTAGACTAAATATAATCATCCAAGTATTACAAAATAGTATTGCTACATACGTCGACAATAAATACTCAACACAGACTTAAGTTTCGGATCGAGATGGACTATGTCTACTTTTCACTTTGTGAACCGCCTTTAATCTATTTGGATTAGCAAGTCTCGATTATGACAAACATCCAATTTATGTCAAAGTGAATACATTCCCATCGCTTCGTTTAGGGAGACTATACCCATTAGGATCCTATTAGCTTTGTTTTTCGTTGATAGTCATTATTGATAAGGTACTAATTTCCATCTTTGGACAGTGGAATAATGAGTCTTATACTTGATACTTGAAACTTTAGATGTTCTCAAATATATTGAGAACTGTAGTGCAAGTAATACACTACATATGAACTTATAAGAATCAATGAAACAACCTTACTGTGTTACTGACCACTAAAGTTATTGAGAACATAAGAAAAAACAATAGGCTAATAAATCTTAGCATACTTTTAGAATACGATAGGGGGAGATGTAACACAGCAGGGTTTCTTGTATGTATTTTGTTCTTTGTACAAATGTATTTTAATTGTTTTATGCAGACGAGACAATAGTTCTGTATGTTTCTTAAACATAGATCTTAAAACAATGCGCAGAAATGACAACGAGTGCTTGTTTGTATCTGACCACTGGTGATCCACCCTCGTGATCGAAATGCTGACAGATATTAATTTTGATGATCAGACCAGAGTGGTACGATGTCAAGTAGATGGGACGAAAACATGTCTTAATTACCAATTAATGAGTTTACCAGTCGGTCAACATGCATTGGTCATGTGCGGAGAACAGCTCATGACACGTTCTGCGCATTTCTCGAACGTTCTAAGGCATATATGTACTGAGCGTGTTGTCTCGTTAGTCATCAGACACTCAGCAAGCAATGAGTCTGTCACAAGCAGCATAAAACTTTCTTTTCTGATTATTCTGTTCCGAGGTATTTTGTTGACTATGCGACACTTTTAGAAAGTCAGCGTCTGATTATTGCTCCTCCCACCCCCGTCCTTTTCAAAATAGCGTGAGGACAATAGTATTTGGCTTGTCCACCATTGGTAGTATGTACCTTGTGTGCGCAACTCCTCTTACAGTTGTTGGGTGATCTTTATTCCCCTCCCCCGCGTACGAAGTATGAGGATATACTGTTTTCAGCTGGTCCATCATTCCGTGATTCCCTCATTCTGAGTTCATTTCCGCTCAATATCTTGAGGACGAATTAAACGAGATCTACATTGGGATTTTTACAAATCCATTTTTTATCAAATTTACAGCACAGTTATAGAACTTGTTTATCATCAGAATTTGTTTCCGCTCAATATCTTGTGAACGAATTGATGGACTTTAATCAAATTTTGCATATGCATTGACCTTAACCAGATTTAGGTTTGGATTGCAACGCGTCCATTTTCACAAATTTACAACAGTTATGGCCCTTGGTTATCATCAGAGTTTTGTTTCCGCTGAATATCCTGTGAATGAATCAATGGAATTTGATCAAATTTTGCACATGCATTGATCTTAACCAGATCTAGATTTGAGTTGTCACGCGTCCATTTTTGCAAGTTTAAGAAACAGTTACGGCCCTTTGTGATCGTCAGAGTTTCGTTTGCACTCAATATCTTGTGTGAACGAATCGTTGGAATTTGATCAAATTTTGCAAAATTTACAAGAGTTATAGCCCTTGATTATGGTCAGAATTTCTTTTCAACTCAATATCTTGAGAATAAAATGAAAGAATAAGACCAAAATTGTATTGACCGTGACCAGATCTGCGTTTGGATTATTACATGTTAATCTGCGCAAATTCACAGCATGTTTATGACCCTTGGTTGTTGTCAAAATTTTATTTCCGCTCAATATCCTGTGAATGAATTGATGGAATTAGATCAGATGTTGCATTTACATTGACCTTACTTCAGATCTAAGTATGGATTGTTAGGCCTTATTTTTTTCCAAATGTAGGTTGGGATGATTACTCGTCAAGATTCAAGGTCTACAAAGTTTGTTCAGAAGATGGTCGACCTTTGACCTTTTCTTACGGCAAGGTCAGATTTTTGTCCCTATACATTTATATGGGGAAAATGTTGAAAAGTCATTTTCTCAATTAAAGACTTATTGCTGAAACCTACAAAGTATGATTAAAGTAGGAAAACTTTTTAGTTACAATCAAAATTTTATGTGGTTCATCTGCCCTTGCCCCTAGGCTATATACATGCATATGTTTTGTTTTTTTTTTAATTTTCAAACGTCTTCTTCTGTGAAATTTCTTGAGCAATATCCACCAGATTTCTTATGGTGCCCTCTGTTGAAATGATGTTGACAATTTGTTCAAATGGTTCCGCGCCATTGAACAAGATGGCTGCTTTGCCCATGTATGGTAAAAACTCTTAAAATCTTCTTGTCCAGAACCAAGAAAGTTCTGAGACTGAATCTTAGTATATGGCATCATGGACTCAAGGTCTACAAAATTTAATCAAATGTTGACTGTAGGTTGTTTTTTATCTTTTTACCGGCAAGGTCAAATTTGCGTCCCTATACATATGGGGAAATTGATGAAAAGTCATTTTCCCGAAATGTGATAAAGACTGATGTCTGAAAATTACAATGTGTGATTAAAGTTGTAAAACGTTTTAGTTACAATGAAAATTTTGTCCCCTGGGAGTTATCTGCCCTCATCCCTGGGCTATATACATGTATAAAATAATGTAATGTTTAAATGCCTGCTTCTCTGAAAGTGCATGGGGCCTTCTATGGAAAGGATGTTGACAATTTATATGAATGCTTCCGCGTCATTGAAGTAGATTGCTGACATGCCGATTATGGTAAAAACACTTAAAAACCTTATTCTCCAGAACCAAAAAAAGCTTTGAGACTGAATCTTTGTATATAGCATTGAGGACTCAAGGTCTACCAGGTTTTGCCAAATGACGGTCGTAGGTTGGCCTTTGACCTTTTTACAGTAAGGTCAGATTTGCGGCCCTATACAAAATATATTAAAATCTAACGGCTAAAATTTGCAATGTATGATTAAAGTGGTAAACGTTTTAGTTACAATCAAAATTTTGTTCCATGGGTTATCTGCGCTTGCCCCTGAGTTATATACATGTATAAAATTGTGTGTGTGTGTGTGTGTGTGTGTGTGTGTGTGTGTGTGTGTGCGTGCGCGCGTGTGCACGCGTGTGTGTGTTTTAATGTATTCTCTGAAAAAGCGTGAGCAATTTAACCAGATTTCGCATGGGGACTTCTGGCGAAAGGGTATGGACAGTTTGCTCAAATGGTTCATCACCTTTAAATTAGATGGCCGCCATGCTGATATTTGGTTAAAGCTATTAATTATCTTCTTCTCCAGAATCAAGAAAAATGTGAGGCTGAATCTTGGTATATAGCATTGAGGACTCAAGGTCTACCAAGTTTGTTCAAAAGATGGTCGTAGGTTGACCTTTGACTCTTTTAGGGCAAGGGAAAATTTGCGCCCTCATACATTTGTATGGGGAACTTGAAGAAAAATCATTTTCATAGTATAGTATTTAAACTAATGGCTGAAACTTACACTGTATGATTAAAGAAGTTAAACTGTTTAGATACCGCCAAAATTTTGGGGGTTGTCTGCCTTTGTTCCTGGTTGGCCTTCTGGCGAAAGAATGTTGACAATTGGTCAAATAGTTTTGCCCCACTGAACAAGATGGCTCCCATGCCCCTAAATGGTAAAACATTTCTTCTCCAGAACTTAGAAAGCTTTGAAGCTAAATCTTGGTATACAGCATTGGGGACTTAGAGTCTACTAAGTTTGTTCAAATGATGACACTAGGATCATCATTTTATGGTATGGTCAAATTGTGTCCTAGTTGCTGTGGCAATACTTGAAGAAGAGGAAGTTGCGTGGTATTTGCAGATATGCAATAGCTGTTTTTTCATCAGGTGAGCGAATTGTAGACCATGGGCCTTTTGTTAATGTCATCATTATTCGAGCTCTAATACTATCGAGTTTATAGATAGTGCGTAGTGTTTGTTCGCAACACTCCCACGCCTTTATGCCAATTTTTTTTAAACTTTACCGATTATTTTAGCTCATCAGACGTATGCTCAGGATGACCTATAGTGATCACTTTTTGTCTGTCGTCGTCCGTCCGTCTAACCGTAGGGACGAATGTATACCTGTGTGTTTTAAAATTACGGACACTTTAGTGTATTTCAATGAGATTAACTCGGTAGGTACACACACTGGCCAACTGATTGCTGTGTCGAAAGTTACGTACAAAGTATCCTTGTTTGTCTAATTTTGGGACACACTTTGTACGTAAGCAGGCACAGAAGTATACGTCCATCAAGAGGTCCGTCCGTCTGTTAACACTTTTAAATGACAACTTCTCCAAAACCATTGAAGAGAATTGTCCCTAATTTGGTAAAAATGTTGCTTGGGTAGGGGATTTAAAAGTAGCTAAAATTTTGGTGGCCTGCCCCTTGGTTTGGTTGCCATGGCAACAGAAAGCTCACATTTGTATATAATGGAAAAATGGTTAAATTACTAGGCCGCTGGCCAGCTATGGTTTACCTCCCAATTTTGTAGACCATGTTTTTCTTATAGCCTATTACCTTGCAAGTATTTTGCAGCATCTTAGCCCTCTGGCGATGGGGGCATTACCCAGTAACAGCCTGTTACTTTCGTTACCCCTACGAAAATTATAATACAATAGGAAACTATTAAACGTATGTGAAATGGAGCAAAAGTAATTATATGATCCAACTAAATATATGAAGTTACAGAACAGTCCATTAGCTACAAAATGTGATGTTTAAAAATTCTTTTTGGCCTTACATGGTGGTACACATGTTACATTTTCTACGGTACCATTTAGAAATGAGTATTTAACCCATACAGTTCATTTTCGTAGATTGTACATTGCCCCTTTGACCATAACTTTGTAATTCGTGACCAGGTATTTAAATTTCCTTTCCAAAGCTACAAACCTGATCTCTCTAGCTTTTATACTTTGTCAGTTATTGGGTGTTAAGCAATGTCACCCCACTGTGAAATGTAACATTCAAAAAATCATTTTCATATATTATTACACCAAATGCAGCCTAGAAGTTGTACAAATAAAGTGGATTCTTATTTGTAGCATTATATTTTAGTGATATGAGATACATAGGCACATTAAAACCTGTCTCATCCATATTATTCTGCCCATAGTTACGTAGGTAACATCTAAAATATCTACATATTGTGGGCTTTGGTGGTCAATGGCCGGCCCAAAGTCTATACATTTTACATTTTAGCTCGCCAGGACTATGTCCCTTGAGAGCTTATGTTGTCACCCAGTCGTTGGAGTCGGTGTCTGTCGGCGTTCGTGTCAGCGTTAGCACAATGTTTAAGCTTTCAAAGGTGTGCATAGTTTTTAACTGTTTACAGTACTGCTTTCATATTTGGCCTACACCTACCTTAGGGTAAGATATTTCAAAAGCATACACCTAGACCCTTTATGCACTCGTAGGTCAAGGTCAGTTCTTACTTTTTCATTTACACCCATGTTTAAGTTTTGCGTTTAAGTTTTGAAAAGTGGACATAACTGCTGAAGTATTCAAGATAGAGCATTAATATTTGGCCCATACCTTAAGGTTAGACCTTTCAATAGCACACACCCCTTCCTCAGTTTGACCTTCTGCCTATGTCAAGGTCAAGTCACACTTTATCATTTAAACCATTTTTTTAGTTCTGTGTTTTAAGTTTTTAAAAGTGCTCGTAACCGCTGAAGTATTTAAGATGCCGCTTTAATATTTGGACCACACCTACCTTAGAGTAAGACCTTTCAATAGTATACACCCCTTCTTCAGTTTGACCTTCTGTCTAGGTCAAGGTCAAGTCATACTTTGTCATTTACAGCTGTGTTAAAGTTTTGAAAAATTTACATGACTGCTGAAGTGTGTAAGATATAGCTTTTATTTTTCGCACAGACCAACCTAAGGGGATTCAGCGTGTAAGATATAGCTTTCATATTTTGTCCACACCAAGCTAAGGGAAGATGTTTCAATGACATATACCCCATCCCTCAGTTTGACATTCTTCTGACATCAAAGTCACGTCATACTCTGTCATTTACAGCTATGTTTGAGTTTTGCATTTAAAGATTGTTTTCTCCTATTCGCCCTTGCCGGCGAGCTGTGTTGTGTTCTGACAACTCTTGTCTCCATAACCAGTGAAGTGATTTGAACAACCTTTGGCAGTTAGGATCATTGGATGTTTGTCTACCCAGTTTATGTGCTTTATGATTAATGGTTATTTTAGCTCACCTGAGCAAAGCTCATTGAGCTATTCTGATGGGCCAATCCTCCGGCGTCCGTCGTCCATCGTCTGTCAACAATTTAAGGAGAAGAACTAAATAAGTAGTCATGCTTTTGTTCTGATCCTATTTCTTATGTGTTACAATGTATACTATTATGTAATATTTGGAAAAAAAAAATATGTTTAAACCAACAATTGACATCTCTTCCTAAACACTGGGCTAGTTTGGACCAAACTTCACCAGAATGATCCTTGGAAGGTACTATCTGAAAGTTGTTGAAAGAAATGGAATCCAAGCAGAACTCTGGTTGCCATGGCAACAAATAGGTGAAAAGTCGCAAAAACAATCTTATCTGAAACCAGAAGGCCCAGGTCTTTGATATTTGGTATGTAGCTTCACCTAATAGATAGTTACCAAAGTTGTTCAAATTATAGTCCTGTTGTCAAAATTGGCCCCGCCCTAGGGTTCAGTCTGAAAACACTTCTGCAACAAGGTATATCGGAACCCGAATTTTACGGTGACTTAGTGTACAGATTTAGAAAAAATAGTAGGTAAATCTAACTTTTCGGAGCAATTCAGAAAACTTATTAACCGTTATAAAAGAATTGGCTTTAGCCTGGATATTATGCGGCAGACTGCATGCCTAGTTGTCAACCCAATCATTGTTGATGGCTATGCTTCACTCTTTAATTGCACGACGGCGGTTCGGGCCTCAGACGCAATGACGGCCTATTCGTAAAACTTTAACCAGTGGGCTGGGGCTTGACGATATGTCTTTGGCTTGGCCCGCCGTGGTTCAGCTATTGGTTTTCATTTACACTGGCATACAGTAGAATTAGCCATGAGTACTCGTCTTTGTTTATTATAGTGATTAATTTGATTTTTATGTTTTCGCTTTGATGCATTGACTGAATTGGGAGCCTTTATGTGAACCAAATTTTTATGCATTTCTGTATTAAGAGTAGTATCGGGACCCAGGGTGAAGTTAGCTAGCTGTAAAAGTGCTTTAAATCCCCCGGTGGTTTGCTCTACCGACCGTTCTAAGGCGGTGGTCCCGGTGTTAGTCTTACTCTTTGTTGCTTTGTAGTTTATTCTACGAGGCGATTTGTTGTATGTCTTTCCGTGTGTCATTTTGTTCTTGTGTTTTTTAGTCCTTTTAGTATTGCGATTACCTCGCTTGGGGAAGAGAGAGCTAATCTTAGTGCTTTTCGTACGTTTGTTCGGTTTGTGCTTGTTTAGATTTATCGGTTTCCTCTTCCTCTTGGGGTCTGGAATGGGCTGCGATTTGTGATTGTGGCACTCCCTGGACTTTTCTCTTACCTTTTTCACATGTTTAACAGACCCTTATAGGGAAAAACCTTTAAAAATGTCTTGTTTGAAACGAGAGGGCCCATGCCTTTGATAATTGGTACACAGCTTTGTCCAGTAGACCTCTACGAAGATTCTTTCAGTTATAGCCCTAGGGTCATAACTGCCCCCAGGGGTCACATGTTATACATAGACCCTTATAGGGAAAACCCTTTAAAATCTTCTTGTTTGAAACCCACGCCTTTGATATTTGGTACACAGCTTTTTCTTAGGGACCTCTGCCAAGATTGTTCTAGTTATAGCCCTGGGGCCAAAAATGGCCTGCCCTAGATGTCACATGTTTTACATAGACCTTTGTATGGATTTTTTTTAAAAATCTGCTTGTCTGAAACCAGACGCCCCAGGTCTTTGATATTTGGTACACAGCTGTGTATAATGGACCTCTTCTAAGATTTTTCAAATTATAGCCCTGGGGTCAAAATTGACCCTGCCCTAGGGGTAACATTTTATACATAGACCCTTAAAGGGAAAAACCTTTAAAAAGCTTGTCTGAAACCAGAAGGTATGTAGCCTCGTCTAGAGGATCTCTTGCAGGATTGTATTAATTATAGCCCAGAGGCCAAAAATGGCCCCGCCCAGGGGCCAACATGTTTTACATAGACTAACATAGGGAAAACCTTTTAAAATCTTCTTGACTGAAACCAGAAGGCCTAAGTATTTGATATGTAGCTTCATCTAGTGGACCTTTGCCAAGATTGTTCAAATTTTAGCTCTTGGGCCAAAAAATGGCCCTGCCCAGGGGCCTACATGTTTTACATACACTAACATAGATAAAACCTTTAAAAATCTTCTTGTCTGAAACCAGAAGGCCCAAGTCTTTGATATTTGGTATAATGTATCTACACCTAATGGACCATTACCAAACTTGTTCAAATTACAGACCTGGGGTCAAAATTGGACCCGCCTTAGGGGTTACATGTTTTACATAGACCTTTATAGGGGAAAATACCTTTAAAAACCAGAAGGCCCAGGTCTTTGATATTTGTAACACAGCTTTGTCTAGTGGACCTCTACCAAGATTGTTCAAATTATAGCCCTGGGTCAAAATTGGCCCCGCCTTAGGGGTCACATTTTATATGTAGACCCTTATAGGGAAAACACTTTAAAATCTTATTTGAAACCAGGAAGCCCATGCCTTTGATATTTGATACAGTTTTGTCTAGTGGACCTCTGCCAAAAGTGTTCAAGTTATAGCCCTGGGGCCGAAAATGGTCCCGCCCAGTGGCCCACATTTTTTTCATGGACTTATATAGGGGAAATTTTGAAAAATCTTTTGAACAAGAAGGCCCAGCCCTTTGATAATTGGTATACAGCCTTGTCTAGTGGACCTCTACCAAGATTATTCAAATTATAGCCCTGGGGTCAAAATTGTCCCGGCTCTAGGGGCCACATGTTATACATAGACTCTTATAGGGAAGACCTTTAACAATCTTCTAGTCTGAAAACAGAAGGCCCAGGTCTTTGATACTTGGCATGTAGCTTAAACAGGTGGACCTTTACCAAGATTGTTCAAATTATAGCCCTTGGATCAAAAATGGCCCCGCCCAGGGGCCTACATGTTTTACTTAGACTAACATAGGGAAAGCGTTTAAAAATCTTCTTGACTGAAACCAAAATACCCAGGTCTTTGCTATTTGATCTGTAGCTTCATCTAGTCGACTTCTAGACGACCTTTAACGTAGGGAAAACCTTTAAAACTATTCTTGACTGAAACCAGAAGGCCCAGGTCTTTTGATATTTGATATGTAGCTTCATCTAGTGGACCTTTACCAGGGGCCCAGGGGCCTACATGTTTTATTTAGACTAACATAGGGAAAGCGTTCAAAAATCTTCTATGACTGAAACCAAAATGCCCAAGTCTTTGATATTTGATCTGTAGCTTCATCTAGTCGACTTCTACCAAGATCGTTCAAATTCTAGCCCTTGGGCCAAAACATTTTCAACAAATTTTAAACATACATAGTCCTATGAAGAGAAGCCATAGTCTTTTAGATTATACTAGAGATAATGACACTCAGGTGAGCGAAATAGAGCCCTCTGGGCCGTCTTGTTGTTGATTGCCATGGCACGTTAAATTAAAAAAAAGAAGATTTTTGAATGACATACCCACCAAAACCACTGAAGCAGTATGACTGTTATTTGGTACAGATGTTGCTTAGAAAAGAGCAACACAAGATGCTAAAATTATGGTGATCTGCATCTTAATTTGGTTGCCATTACAACAGAAATCTCACTGCCATAGATTTAAATGTGAAAATGGTTAAATTGCATTTTCTCCAGTGAAGTTATGTGAACCATATTTGGCAGTTATGATCACTAGATGATTGTCTATCCAGTTCATGTTTCATGAACAGTGGTTATTTTGTTTGATTGCCATGGAAACAAAATTTAAAACAAAATTATTTTTTTAACAACAGCTCCTCCGAAACCATGGAAGCAGTAGACTCTAATTTGGTACACGTGTGAATTGGGTAAGGGCAATTCAAATTAGCTAAAAATGGCCAATCTGCCTCTTGGTTTGGTTACCGTGGCAACAGAAAGCTTCCATAGACTTACAATATTAAAATGGTTAAATTGCATTTTCGATAACCAGTGAAGTATCAGGGTGACTTTCAGATAAAACCAAAATCTCATGTGAACCATATTTGGCAGTTCTGATCATCTGATGATTGTCTACCCAATTTATGTGTTTTATGACCAGTGACCATTTTGTTTGGTTGCCATGGCAATATTATATATTAAAAAGGACCGTTTTCAATTACAAGTCCTCCAAAACCACTGAATCACTATGATATTTGATACAAATGTTTCTTGGGTAAGGGCAAATAAACCCCCCCCTCCTAAAATTATGGTGATCTGCCTCTTGGTTTAGTTGCCAGGGCAACAGAAAGTTTCCGTAGTCTTATAATTGGAAAATGGTTTCTTTTCTCCATAACAAGTGAACTGATTTGAACCATATTTAGCTGTTTTGTTCTTTTGTTTGTTTTGTGACCAGCGACAATTTTCTTTGGTTATCATGGAAATATTTTAAATTAGGGAATTTGTAAAGCACCAGCACGGAAAGAAGACCCTGTGACGCTCGTCTCATGTCTGGCCTTGCAAAGAGACGCAGGACGTGTTGCATAGGTGGGAGTGGCATTATGCAATTGAAATACTTCCTCTCCCATCATTTCTTTACTTATTCAATAAAGATGAGAGCTTGACAAGTCCCTTCTTTCGTGGAGACTGATCACGAAATATTTTCTACGGCCATTCTCTCCCTTCCGCTGATTCAAGAAGGGCAGTTGTCAGTTGCTGGCGAAAGAATGTGCACAATACTGATTAACTGTATTCATTTCTTTTATGCAATACAGTTATCCTCTTTTTTGTTGTCATGGTTTTAATTCTATATTACCAAACAACTCAGGGTACCCGAGCGGTTAGCGTACGTGACTTTGAATCTCGAGGTCCCGGGTTCGAATTCCGCTAGAGACCAAGCATTTCATGACTACGACACTCTTTTGCAAAGAGCCTTTCTTCATCACCCAATCGTCGTCTCAGTATGACATAATGTCAAAAGAGATGTAAGAGAGATGTAAAACAGCATATCATCATTAACTCCGGCACCGTTCAAAGCGTGCGAACAATTCAGGAGTTGAATGTGCAAATTGATAAACTGTAGCCCACATGCTAAAAAATGAAGGTTTCCAGTTAATTTTCACACACTATGTGTCAGACGACAGACTGCCTCCGTCCAAGTCTATATTCATATTTGAAGTATATCTAGGAAAATTATGGTATGAACTGTGAATATTTGCCGTGAATTCTTATTTGACATGCCGGTGTATTCATACAAAAATGACTCAATAATACTGTACTACACTAAAAAATGATGTGGGTGACTGTGTTAAAGGGGCTAAAATGCACGAGCAAATGAATGACAAACAATTAAGCTGCTCTTTATACCATATTTTAGTTATTGTGAGAAGAAGGAAGGCTGCAACCTGCAACTAAAGGCAATCTTTGAAGTAGCCACTTACCATCAAATATATATATATATGTAGGTAGCTCTCTGCTACAACATAAGGGTTCCGATCTAATGAGCTTGATGGCCGCCGGAGCTACAAAATACAAGTATCTATTTTAAGCTTCTTATGAAAGGAAAGGCCAGTTGGTTCGAAATTTGGTAGGAAGTATCGGGGTCACTTGTAGACCCGCCCCCCCCCCCTCCCCCCTCCCCCCCCCCAAAAAAGCTAAAATCTTTCCTACCGGAAGTCTAATTTGGTCCAATGGCGGCCATCTTGAAAATCTATTTTCAACTTCGTCTGAACCTAAAGGCCAATTGACTCTGAACTTGGTTGGAAGTATCAGAGTGACCTGTAGATCAAACTAAAATCGTTCCGATGGAAATCCAAGAGTGAAAATCTATTTCAAAATCCTTCTCCTTCACCAAAAGGCCAATAGACTCAAAACTTGATAGAAAGTATCTGAGCGACTTATTGATAAAAATAGCTAAAATCATTTCTAATAGCAAATCCAAGATGGCCACCACGGCGGCCATTTGAAAATCTTTTTAGGAATTATTTTCCTTAAACGAAAGTCTTAATTGAATCGAAACTTCATTGGAATAAACGTCAAAAAGATTGCCTTTGGAAACAAAGAATACACTACAGATTAGGAAATGGGAGTCGCTGTTTTATTGAGACTCTTCATAAGCAGTAATGAAGTTTGCAACACTGCTTACGCTGTCTAGCGTATACATGAGCAGAACTCCGTTTTCAAATATACCACAATGGGCCCAATTATCTCATAGGAAATAAAACATTATACACACTATATAAGTGAAGTATCTAAGTGACTTGTAGATAAAAAATAGCGAACAAAAAATTAAGATCGAAAATCCAAGATAGCTGCCTTCTTGAAAATTCATCTTGAATTTCTTCTGGTAAACTGAAAGACCAATTGGCTCGAAGCTTCGTTGGAAGTATCGAGGTCAGTTGTAGATAAAAATAGCTAAACAAAGTTCAGATTGGAAATCCATGATGGTAGCCATCTCGAAAAACTATGCAGGCACCGTCTTTATACAGACACTCGATACAACGACAAAATTCGTTATAATGTCAATTGACTGTCACGAACCATCGCTTAAGGTAATAATTAGTCACAAATTATGCAAGAATATTATATTTGATACTTTAAAGAAACATTGGGTGTGGATATTTGTTAGAATCGCCTCAATGAGGCAATTCTAACAAATATCCAAAAACGTTTGTTCTATGAGGAAATAAGAACAGGACAAGACCATTGTTACATATCAATCTGCTCGTTGAATATTCTGTACAACAGCAAATTCATTTTAATGGTAAACTCTTTGTGAACAGATGCTGTCGTTGTAACCAGTGTTTCCTGTATTTTACTTCTTCTACTGAGCCAAAAGGCCAATTGACTCAAAATTTCTAAGGAACTATCGGCTTGACTTGAAGATCAAAATTAGATAAAGTTGTTCCATTAGGAAATCCAAGATGGCCACCAGGGCTGCCATCTTGAAAACGTTCTCCGTATTTCTTCTTCTGAATGGAAAGGCCAACTTACTCAAGACTCGAAAAGAAGTATTGGAGCGACGTAAATCAATCAAAGCTAAAATCTTTGATCGGTACTCTCTCTTGAAAAACTATTTTGAACCTTCTCTTGAACTGGAGGGCCAATCGACTGGTACATTGGAAGGAAGTATGGGTGTGAATTGTAAATAATAATAAAAAAAAAATGGTTAAAATTGTTCCGATCGGAATTTCAAGACGGCTGCCATGGACTCCATATTGAAAATCTATTTTAAACTTCTAATCCTGAATCGAAAGGCCAATTGAAGCTTGTCTGGTAATCCAGTGAGCAATATAGGGCCATCTTGACCTCTTGTTGAATCTTCAGAAGTGTTTTTGCCATGCTTTGAAGACATGCAAAAGCGTTTTGTATTATCGTCATGATGAGCTATTGTGATACACCCCATCCTTCGACCGTCTGTCCGTACGTTTGTTGAACGTCTTCTACTCTGAAACCCCTGAGCCTAATTTCTTCAAACTTCACGCGGAGCCTTGTGTATAAGGAGGATTGAAAATATGTGCAAATGCTCGTGGTCCGTAAATCAAGATGGCCGCCATACCCATATATAATTCCCATAGACTTATAATGGGGAAAACTTTAAAAATCTTCTCAGAAACCATGAGGTCCACGGCTTATATATTTAGTATGTAGCAATGTTTAGTGGTCCCCTACATACAGCCTGCCAATCAAGCCCCCTGGGACCCAAACTAGCCACGCCCCGGTGATCTTTATTTCCCACAGACTTATATTGGGGAAAAAATCTTCTCTGAAACCTTGGGGCCTGAGCTTATATATTTAGTATGTAGCAATGTTAAGTGGTCCCCTACATAAATCCTGCCAATCAATCCCTGGGCTCCAAACTAACTACACCCCAGGGGGTCATATATTTGAATAGAGTTTTATAGCTGAAGATACTTGAAACTTTTCTTCTCTGAAATTATGAAAGCTAACAGATTATGTATGTTGCAATTTGTAGTGTCCTACATAAATCCTGCAATCAAGCCCCTTGGGTCTAAACTGGCCAGGCCCCGGGGGTAATTATCTCCCATAGACTTACAATGGGAAAAAACATAAAAAATCTTCTTCTCTGAAACCATGACGCCCACAGCTTATATATTTAGTATGTAGCAACGTTAAGTGTTCCCTACATAAATCTTGCCAATCAAGCCCTTTGGTCTAAACTGGCAGCGCCCCGGGCGTTATTAACTCCCATAGACTTACAATGGGGAAGAAATCTTCTTCTCTCTTCTCTGAAACCATGAGGCCCACAGCTTATATATTTTGTATGGAGCAATGTTTAGTGGTCCCTACATAAATCTTGCCAATCAAACCCCTGGGCCCCAAACTGGCCACACCTATGGTACCATTGGCCATGCTCTGGGGGTCATTAGCTCCCACAGGCTGATAATGGGAAAGATTAAAAAAATCATTTTCTCTGAAACCGCGAAGCCCACAGCTTATACATTTAGTATGTAGCAGTGTTTAGTGGTGCTCTACATAACTTCTGCTAATCAAACCCCTGAGCTCCAAACTAGTCACACCCCAGGTGTTCATCTGTTTTTAGAGCTATAATAGCTAAAGAACCTACATTTTTTTCTCTGAAACCATGAGGCCGAGAGCTAACAGATTATGTATGTATAGTGGTCTCCTACTTAAATCCTGCCAATCATGCCCCTGAGGTCCAAATTGGCCACGCCCCGGAGACATTAGCTCCCATTAAATTAAAGTGGGAAAAAAAACAAAAAAAAAAACATCTTCTTCTCTGAAGCCATGAGGCCCTCAACTTACATATTTAGTATGTAGCAATATGTAGTGGACACCTACTTAAGGACATAGGCAAAATGAAGCCAAAAGTCTTATCACTCTCTAATGATTTTATTGCCCCTATTTAGTGCTTTGCAAGATAGATCAAAGGCCTGTCCAAAAAAAGGTGACATGATTTACCAGCAGGGGTACTAAAGAGGCCTCCTGAATGGTAATCATTTTGAGGAGATAACAGATTGGAAAATTGACTTATATAGAAAGCAGATATGAATGGTTTGTTTATTATTATATTTTCATTTTTTTATCTAAGTGGCCTAAACAGTTGTAAATATCTTGGGGATGCCAAATATTTTGCAAACAAAAATGATTTATTTGGAGGGTAGATTGGTATTGTTTGTTTAAAAAATAATTAGTATTTTAATTTTCCTTTAAAGTATTTTTTTTTATTTTTTTTTTTTTCATTTATTAAATATTTTTTATTTATTTGTTTCTATAATTGTATTTATTTTTATGTATTAATTTATTATTTTTGCTTTTTATTCATTTTTGTTATATTTTTTAAATTATTCATTCATTCATTCATTCGGTGAGTGAGTGAGTGAGTGAAATTCTGTTTATTAAGCAGAAATCCCTCTAATCCGCGTATGCATTTCTCCGGACATCACTATTTAGTTCATCATGACTGAAATATTTTTGACCCGGCTATAAAAACCGGATCAGAGTGCATTTCCAATGAATGGGTCTCCAGTTTTGTTTCATTATAAATGAAATATTGATGACGAGGCTGTAAAACCTCTGATCATACTGCGCCCTTCGAGTGACTGGACAGTGGGCTGTGTGCCGGCTCATATGATCTTACCTATGAAACAGATAAAAAAGTCAATACCAAATACCCCAATATTAAATTCCCTTTATTGAGCCTCTAATTGTCCATCTGTGGTTGACCCTTTACCAGGTTTTATGGCACCCAGTCCCTTATCAGAGATAAGACTAATGACCAAGACTCATCTTATTTTTATGTCTTTAAATCCTGCCAATCAAGCCCCTGGGTTCCAAACTGGCCATACTCTAGGGAGTCATATGTTTATGTAGCTATGAATAGCTAAAGAACCTACGAAAAACTTCTTCATTGAAACCATGAGGCCTAAAGTTAAACAGATATAGTATGTAGCAATGTTTGGTGGTCGCCAACATAAATCCTGCCAAACATGCCATGGGGTCCAAATTGGCCAATTTCCAGGGGTCATAAGCTCCCATGGACATAATGGATTTTTTTTAAATCTTCTTCCCACAGCTTATATATTTAGTATGTAGCAATGTTTAGTGGTCCCCTACATAACCTGCCAACCATGCCCCTAGGGTCCAAACTGGCAATGCACTGGGGGGTTATTAACTCCCATATAATGGGAAAAACTTAAAATATCTTCTTCATTGAAACCGAGAGGCCCACAGCTTATGTAAAGGTATGAAGCAATGCTAAGTGGTCCCCTACATAAATCCTGCCAATCAAGTCCCTGGGGTCCAAACTGGCCATGCCCGGGGGTCAATAACTCCAATAGACCTATAATGGGAAAAACTTACAAGAACTTCTTTTCTGAAACAATGAGGCCCACAGCTTATTTATTTAGTATGTAGCAGTGTTAAGTGGTCCCTATATAAATCCTTCCAACCATTGGCCAAGCTACGGGGTCATTATCTCCCATAGACGTATAATGGGAAAAACTTAAAAAAAAAAATCTTCCTTTCTAAAACCATGAATCCCACAGCTTATATATTTAGAATGTAGCAATGTTTAGTGGTCCCCTACCTATATCCTGCCAAATAAGACCCCTAGGGCCCAAACTGACCATTTCCCAGGTTGTTTTGTTTATATAGAACTATATAGCTAATGAAAGTCTTCTTCTCTGAAGCCACGGGGCCAAGAGCTAACATATTTAGTATGTAGAATTTTTAGTGGTCTTCTACAAAAGGCCTGCCAGCTGTGCCCCTGGAGCCCACATTAGTCACGCCCCGGGGATCATTAGCTGCCATAGACTTATAACTAAAAATAAATAAATAAATAAATAAATGAAAATAAACATAACTTATTGTAAAACCATGATACTCACATCTTATGTAGTATTATATTTATTATGTAGCAATGTTTAGTGGCCTCCTGTATAAATCCTACCAACCATGTCCCTGAAAACCAAATTGGCCATTCTCTGGGGGCATTTAATAATATAGAGCTATATAGCTAAAACTTAAAGAAAAGCTTCTCTGAAACCACAGTGCCCTAAGCGGGTGCGATCATCATGCTCAAAATATTTGTTTTGATGATTTCTAGGTCAAGTTTGGAACTGGGTCATTTATATTTCATGGTCCAATACTTTCTTTAGTTTTTCCATTTAGGTCAGTTTCTCAGTACCTGTTGGTCCTACAGCAGTGATACTTTGCACTTGCAGACATCTTAGCATAGCTAACCTTGACCTATATTCCACAGTCCACTTACTGCTAAGTTTTTTTGTTTTTTTTTTGTTTTTTTTTTGCATGTTTAGCTCACCTGAGCAAAGGCTCAGGGTTAGCTATTGTATCACCCTCTGTCCGTCGTCCGTCGTCGTCCGTCGTTCGTCGTTCGTCGTCTGTCGTTCGTCGTCAACAATTAGTTTGTTAACACTCTAGAGGTCACAGTTTTGACCCAATCTTGATGAAACTTGGTCAGAATGTTTGCCTCTATGAAATCTAGGTCAAGTTCGATACTGGGTTACTTGGGGTCAAAAACTAGGTCACCAGGTCAAATCAAAGGAAAAACTTAACACCCTAGATGTCATAGTTTTGGCCCAATCTTGATAAAACTTGCTCAAAATATTTGCCTCTATTAAATCTCGGTCAAGTTCGAAACTAGGTCACTTGGGGTCAAAAACTAGGTCACCGGGCCAGATCAACAGAAAACCTTGTTAACACTCTAGCGGTCACAGTTTTGAAGCAATCATCATGAATCATGCTCAATATGTTTGGCTGGATGATTTCTAGGTCTAGTTCGAAACTGGGTCACTTGGAGTCAAAAACTAGGTCACCAGGGCAAATCAGCAGACAACCTTGTTAACACTATAGCAGTCACATTTTTCAAGCAATCATCATGAATCTTGCTCAAAATGGTTGCCTTGATGATTTCTAGGTCAAGTTTGAAACTGGGTCACGTGGGGTCAAAAACTAGGTCACCATGCCAAACCAGCAGAAAACCTTGTTAACACTCCAGAGGTCACATTTTTGAAATAATCATCATAAATATTGCTCAAAATGTTTGTCTGGATGATTTCTAGGTCTAGTTTAAAACAATAACCATGAATCTTGCTCAAAATGTTTGTCTTGATGAGTTCTAGGATATGTTTGAAACTTGGTCACGTGGGGTCTAAAACTAGGTCACTGGGCCAAATCAGCTGATAACCTTGTTAACACTCTAGCGGTCACATTTTTGAAGCAATCATAATGAATCTTGCTCAAAATGTTTGTCTTAATGATTTCTAGGTCAAGTTCAGAATTGGAACACCAGGGGTCAAAAACTAGGTCACCTGGTCAGATCAGCGTAAAATCTTGTTATCACTCTAGCAGTCACATTTTTTAAGCAATCATCATGAATCTTGCTCAAAATGTTTGTCATGATGATTTCTAGGTCAAGTTTGAAACCTGGTCACTTGGGATAAAAAACTAGGTCACCAGACCAAATCAGCAGAAAACTTTAACACTCTAGCAGTCATCATGAATCTTGCTCAAAATGTTTGTCTTAATGATTTCTAGGTCAAGTTCGAAACTGGGTCACCCGGAGTCAAAAACTATGTCACCTGGCAAAATCAGTGGAAAATCTTATCACTCTAGCGGTCACATTTTTGAAGCAATCATCATAAATCTTGCTCAAAATGTTTGTAATGATGATTGTTAGGTCAGGTTCGAAACTGGGTCACTTGGAGTCAAAAACTAGGTCACCGGGCAAAATCAGCAGAAAACCTTGTTAACACTCTAGCGGTCACATTTTTTAAGCAATCATAATGAATCTTGCTCAAAATGTTTGTCTTGATGATTTTTAGATCAGGTTCGAACCTGGGTCACCTGGGGTCAAAAACTAGGTCACCTGGCCAATTCAGCGGAAAACCTTGTTAACACTCTAGTGGTCACATTTTTCAAGCAATCATAATGAATCTTGCTCAAAATGTTTGTCTTGATGATTTCTAGGTCAAGTTTGGAACTGGGTCACTTGGAGTAAAAAAGTAGGTCACCGGACCAAATCAGCAGAAAACCTTGTTAACACTCTAGAGGTCACATTTTTCAAGCAATCATCATGAATCTTGCTCAAAATGTTTGTCTTGGTGATTTCTAGGTCACATATGAAACTGGGTCACTAGGGGTCAAAAACTAGGTCGCCTGGCCAAATCAGCAGAAAACCTTGTTAACATTCTAGCGGTCACATTTTTGAAGCAATCATCATGAATCTTGCTCAAAATGTTTGTCTTGATGATTTCTAGGTCAAGTTTGAAACTGGGTCACATGGGGTCAGAAACTAGGTCGCCAAATCAGCAGAAAACTGTTAACACTCCAGAGGTCACATTTTTGAAATAATCATCATAAATATTGCTCAAAATGTTTGTCTTGATGATTTCTAGGTCTAATTTAAAACTGGGTCACTTGATATCAGGAACTAGTTCACCTGGCCAAATCAAAGGAAAACCTTGTTGATGCTCTAGAGGTAACATTTTCGAAGTGATCATCATGAATCTTGCTGAAAATGTTTGTCTTGATGATTTCAAGGTGATGTATAGTTTTCTGTCCAGTGACTTAAGTTTTTCCATTTAGGTCAGTTTCTCAGTAATTATTGGTCCTTGAGAGTGATATTTGGTACTTGTGAAGTGTTTGTGTTTAGGTCAGTTTCTCAGTAACTATTGCTCCTACAGCCAGTAATACTTAGTACATGCATACATCTTAGCATAGCCTCTTGAGTGCAGTCATCCATATTTGACCTTGACCTTTATTTCACAGTCCATTAGACATGCTACATTGTCTTACTTTTTAATATAATTATTTTGAACTTTGATCAGAATGTTTGCCTTGATCAGTTCTAGATCAGGTTCTCAAAGTGCTATGTTACTCAGGTGAGCATTACAGGGCCATGATGGCCCTCTTGTGGTCAATTTGTCATTATTAATGGTCCTACAGCCAGTGATACTTAGCCTATGCATACATCTTAGCATGGCCTCTTGAGTGCAGTCATTCATATTTGTCCTTTATCTATATTTCATGGTCCATTAGGCATGCTACATTGTCTTACGTGTTTATATAATCGTCATGAATTTTGGTCAGAATGTTTGCCTTGATCATTTATGGGTCAGTTCCCTAAGTGCTATGATACTCAGATGAGCGTTACAGGGCCACCATGGCCCTCTTATTTAGAATTTTGAACTTAGTTATTTTTGTGCTCCAATACTCTCAAAGTGTATAGATAGTAAGTACTTTTTGTGACAAGTTCACTTACAGTTCAAGGCTGACCTTTCGGAAGATTTACAGTGTTTTTTTAGCATGGTCTGCATGTGATTGTGGTACTATTCTTTTATTATTTTTCCCATTATGGATGGACGACTTATTATATTTACAGATGGTCCAGACGTAGTAACAATCATACCACCCGATACCAGTGTGTCTGGTATAGAAGGACATATACTTCATGATATTACATGTTCATCTGATTGTTATCCTAGCTGTAGACAAATTTGGAAAAATGACACTTCTAACAAGATCATAGAACCCCAAGGAACTTTATCGCTGGGGAATGTCAGCCGATATTTTACTGGGACATATACATGTACTGTCTCCAACGAGTTTCCAGACTTAACTACATCTAAGAAGAACTCCATACATGTCACGATAAAGTGTAAGTATACTTTATAAATATTGACAGCACTATTTATATAACAGTAAAGACGCCGGCCTCAGCGGCTTAGTTGGATGCGCGTCCTACTGGAGACCAGGAGGTCGCGGGTTCGACCCCTGCCGAGGTCGGCAACATTCTTTCGTGAAGATTGATCATGAAATATTTACTACGGTCTTTATGTCCCTTCCGCCTGTTCAAGAACGGCAGTTGTCAGTTTCTGGTGTAAGAATGTGCACAATATTGGTTAACCGCTTAGCGGACTAAGCCTGCCCTGTAAACGTGTGGTTAGGTAAACGGATCGCGCTCGACATGACCCCGTTGGGTTGACTGGGCCGTAAAACCTCAACACAAACGACAGTGTCCACATGATCCGTATCACGAGGAAATGTGAGAGAATATGTTAGAGAATACATGGCTTCTTATACAATGATTTTTATCCTGTGACATCAGACTGTTTCAGATGTCATTATAATATCCACGTAGATTCGTCCCGCCTACTGCTGGGCTTCATAGCGTTGTCCGTAGCTCGCCCAATTGCAGATCAGGCAGTCATAAGTTTGAATTTCAGCTTGGCTGCATAAATTATATGTGGATCAATCATGAAATAATTGCTTTGGCCATTCTCCCCTTACCATGTATATCAATCATGAAATAATTCCTATGGCCATTCTCCCCTTACGCTAACTCGATGAGTGCAGTTGCAAAATTATGTGAACAAAGTACTGATTAACCGCATAGAGAACTGTGTCTGCCCTGGAAAAAAGTGTGAGTAGGTTACATTTGTAACTGACCGACTCGACATGACCCTAACAATGTTAATTGGGCTGTAACACTCCAAATGAAAGAAACCAATCACCCTGCCTCCAAAGGTTGTCAGTCTGCTGACCGTCACAAGGAGGTTCCTCTCTTACAGTTCATTTTTGTACAGTTCTGGGTAATTGCAAATGTACCATTTTGTTTTATCCTTTTTTCTTCCTCATCTCCTTTTCTTTGCCAGCCTTAGTGGCTCAGTTGGATGCGTGTACAACTGGTGATAGGAGGTTGCGGGATCCCCGCCGGGTCGCCAACATTCTTTCGTGGAGATTGATCATGAAATATTTTCTACGGCCATTCTCTCCTTTTGGCTGATTCAATAAGGGCACTTGTCAGTTTCTAGCGAAAGAATGTGTACAATACTGGTTAGCCGCTTCGAGTAAGTGTGCCCATTAAAAGTATGGTTAGGTAAACTGAGCACGCTCGACATGGTCCTATTTGGTTCACTGGTTCCTAAAACCTCAACACAAACAAAATCTCTTTTTCTTTCAATACCTCGAGATGGCTGAGCCATGGCGGCCTTCTTGAAATTCTATTTTGCGCTTCTTCTTATCACCATCATCAGATTTTTTTTATTAACATGCAGGTACATGGGCAGCATCCACATCAGTGGGCCCCCTTTGAGTAGCTGGCTTGCTGCACGCATGGCAGATCTCACACCAGATCTCCACGTATGTCTATCAGTAGTCGATAGTCGAGAGCTTCCACTCGCTGCGATCCCTCTCTGTCATCAATTTCGTTGGCATCTTGGACCTCCCAGGCCAGCGCGTTTCATCTACCTGTACCCTGACTTGACTCCACCGTTGGAGGGTTCCACGTGTCCATACCAGCGGATCCTTCTCTCCTTCAGGATGAGATCCAGGTCTTTAATTCCAAGCTGCGCAAGTAGCTCACTGGACCTGATGGTGACAATGTCTTGCGGCTTGACATTGCAGATCTGTCTGATCATTGCCCTGTCATTCTGCTGCAGATGTTGGAGGTTTGCTACGTGAATCGCCAATTCTCACTGGCATAGCTCATTGCGCTCAGCACACAAGAGCTGTACACGCGGCCACGTATCTTAAAAGATAGAGAGAACTGGTAGCAACAAACTTCTTCCAGGCGGTTTTCACACGTGTTGCGGTTGAAAGTGCAAAGCCACCGGCTGCTGAGAGCATGTCTCCTAGGTAGCAAGGCAGCTACCACCTCCAGCTTGTCAGGTCCGACGGACTTCCCTCTGTGGTCTGCCGTCAAAAGGGTGTGCAGTGCCTTGGCACCTAAAACTGTAATCAGGATCCTCTGTCAAGCACTTGAGCCCACTGCATTTCTTGTGCACCCGGTGCTTGCAGCAGTTGCTGAAGATGCTGTTGCTGCCCACTCAAGTGCGACAGACGGCGCATGGAAACTAGCCTGAATTCTGCAGGAGGTTCAGACCTGTATCACAGATCATGATCTTTGTCTTTCCTGCATTTACTCTCAGCACTTTCTCTTCTATTGTTTCTTTCAAAGTAAGAGCCTCCTGACACATTCCTCGGGCGATTCAGCAGTGATAACAAGGTCATCGGCATAGAGGTCCTCCAAAGGGGGCCCCAGAGCGGAACTCGCGTGACAAGGCTTCAAGCACAATGATAAAGAGCAGTGGGTTGAGTACTGAGCCTTGGTGAACACCGACGTTCAGTTCAAACTCTTCACTGTACCCTAATCAACACGGGCATGGCTCTGCGCATTGGCATATATCCCCTGAACCAGTCGCACATTCCACTCATTCACCCCAAGTTTTCTTACTGCCCACTAGATGAGGCACGATCAAATGCCTTCTCCAGGTCTACGAAAGCCACGTAGATTCTTTTGTTGGTAGCTAGGTACTTCTCTTGTAGCAGCCTGACAACAAAGATTGCATCTGTTGTGCTTCTGCCCGGTACGAAGCCAAACTAGGAATCGTCGATTGACACCAGCTGTCTGATCCAGGACTTTCATGACCTGCTCTGTCAGCTTGAGACCCCGGTAGTAACCAATTTTCACCTTACCCTTGTAGAGGCAGATAATGTACCTCTGCTCCAAGTTGGAGGGTCCCTTGCCATCTCGAATGATTGCAGCTGCGAGGTCACGGATCGTGGAGGTGCCCGTGTCACCCGCTGCTCATATCATCTCAACGACTATGCCTGATAAACCCGCTGATCTGCCCAGCTTCATTACAGATATATACTTCTTAACCTTCTTAACCGTATCAAAATTAATTGGGACGGCGAGCCTTCCACTGGTGGCTCATCAGACAGGCGGTCTGGGTCCCAGTTAAACTCAACGTTGAGAAGCCTCTGGTGGTGCTCTAACCAGGCCTTTGAATCTTCGTTCATTGACATTTCTTCTGCATCATTCTTCACCTGTTTGTCACCTACAACATCAGTGTTCTCTCTTTTAAACTGGTTAGCAAGGCGGTAGACTTCTGAAGACTTGGAGTCAAAATTTACGTAGACCTTCTTGTCGGCTTGGCGATCATGGTGCATTTGGTTGCATCGTAAGATGCCTTAGTGCCTTTACCAGTCTTCCGTGCCTTGAAAGCTTTCCGCTTGGCTGAAAATGCTCATTCCACCACCAAGTTTCACGACGCCAACGGTGGGACCGAGTTGTGCCACATACCTTCTCAGTCTTGGGCAGGCCTGTCTTGGTGTTGTCCAAGATATCCTCAGTGGTGGAGTGGCAGTATCAGGCCAGAGTGTTGTTTTATTTTTAGGATTACGGTTGATGATTTTAGCTCACCAGAGCCGAAGGCTCCGGGGGAGCTTATAGGAGAGGCATTGGTATGTTGACCGTTGTCGGCGTCGGCGTCGTTCACACTTTCAAACGGCATCTCCTCTGAAGCCGCTTGGCCAATCAAGAAAAAAATCATCTGAAACACCTATCCACTGCGAGGTTTAAAGTTTGTGTTTTTTTTATGAAAATCAACCATCATGTTTGGTTGCTGTGGCAACTTAACGTTGCCAAATACTTATAATGGGAAAATAGAAAAATAGCATTTATTATTAAGCCATAACAGATATTTTGACAAAACTATTGCAGAAATGTTTCTTGAATGGTCCTCTATTAGGCAGATGATTATTTTACTCAATGGTTATTTTGATTGGTTTCTATGGCAACATAAAAGCAAAAAGTAGAAAAAAAAAATATACATAAAAATCATCTCCTCGGAAACCATATGGAACAGAGGGCTGAGACTTTGCAGAAATATTCTTTGTATTAGCCTCAACAGATTTTATGTTTTTCATTGCTATTGCTGAAAAGCTCTGGTTTGTATAGTAACTTAAAGTTCCCATAGACTTATAATGGGAAAATAGACAAATGGCATTTATTGTTAAGCCATCGCAGATATTTTTACAAAACTTTTATAGAAATGTTCTTTGAATGGTCCTCTACCAGGCAGATAATTTTGCTGCCCAGTGCTGATTTTGATTGGTTGCCATGGCAACCAAAATGCAAAAAAGGAAGAAACCATATAGAGTATAGGGCTGAGATTTTGCAGAAATATTCTTTTTAGTAGCCTGAATAAATTTTGTGTTTTTCTTTGCTATTGCTCAAAAGCTGTGGTTTGTATGGTAACTTAAAGTTGCATAGGCTTATAATAGGAAAATAGAAAAAATGGCATTTATTGTTAAGTCATTGCAGATATTTTGACAAAACTTTTACATATAATGTTCCCTGAGTGGCCCTCTACCAGGCAGATGATTTTTTTGCCCAGTGTTGATTTTTTGAGTTATCTGCCTTTGGCAAAATTTCGTGTCCAGGCTAGTAACCTTTGGTTTGAAATATTTTCATGAAAATTCTTAAATATACTTAGCTTGATGACAGGGTATGTTACAACAAAGAAGAATCATTCTAACTGCCTTACTTTTGGTGTTATCTGCCCTTGGCAAAACTTTTGGTCTGGGGTATAATTACTTAAGGGTTTGGAATATTTTTGTGAAACGATGTGTCATGACTAAGAAGATTCATTACTGATTGCTATTTACCTTACTAGAGCCAAAGGCTCCGGGGGAGCTTATAGGAGAGGCATTAGTCATTCCTCCGTGGGCTTCGGCGCTGTCGCTCCCACGTTGTTAACACTTTCAATCAACATCTTCTCTGAAGCTGCTAGGCTGATCAAGACCAATCTCACCGCAGCCATTGGATAATCAGGTTTCATTAGTCTATCACATTAGCAAATGAGATCGCAGATTCATCGGCATCACTTTAGCCTAATTAGATTATTGAGGCTTCCACTCTGGTGATCAATTTAGGGCCTTATGACCATTTTGTTAAAAATATGCTGTCGGGAGAGAGAAATAGAAATTAAAAAGAATGACAAAATGGCTGTCGATGAATAAAAAAAAATGAAACGGTTAAAGAGGCTATTTTTTTTCATTGAAGTGTTAATATCTGTTTAATCTTCAGTATTTATTATCCGGACCCAAGAATTACTTAAAAAAATGGTGGTCTGCCATCTTATAAAGCTCATCCAGAGCTTTTGGCTCAGATGAGCTAAAATGTACTCGAACTCTTCTATAATTGACAGATCATTGATACCTGCCCACTAGAACTTTTACTGTCATTCTACCCTCAGTTTAAATGCCACATACGAGCTGTCATATTTAAAAATGGAAACAATGTAAAGCTTGTCCTAGTACAGAAGTCATGGTCATCCACTGCATCCGGGCTTAGCTCCAGATGTCCTGAAACTGTCTTGCCTCTGGATCCAGCTAGGTCAGGACGAGAGAGTGAGGCTGACTCAGCGCGCCTCTCCCTCACTATAATCCAACAGTGCATGTCATCTTAATCAGCAACACACATTCACAGCAATCACACATATGCAAATCATACAAAAGCCCTGTGGCGATGGGCGAGCGGCGAAGCAGCAGGTGAGGAAACACTGGAAGCTGCAGTTGCGGACCTGCACACAGGCGGCTTGGTTGCTTTCCTTGAGCGAAGCAGTATGGGGAATACGGCAGTTGAACTGAGTGACTGAGCAGACCTTTTTAGGATCGCACTGCTCACACCCGTAGCATGGGGAAGGGTCTAGAAAGGGTGCCCTAAACAATTGCCTGCTTCAAAACTCCTGGCTGGTTAACCGCGATCAGCGGGAATCCCACTTAGTGGTCAAACAAGAAAAAAGAAGATGAAGGTGATACCTCTTATAGGCGCTTGGAATGTGCGCACCCTAATTGACAGTTCTGGTTCTGACAGACCTGAGCGAAGAACAGCTCTAGTTGGTAGAGAACTTGACCGATACAAAGTCGAGATTGCGGCTCTGAGTGAGACTCGCCTTGCAGAAGAAGGGCTTTTAAAAGAAGTTGGTGCTGGCTACACTTTCTTCTGGAGTGGACGCAAGAAAGAAGAGCGGTGTGAAGCAGGAGTAGGATTCGCCAACAAGTCACACCTCGTCAGCAAGCTCTCAGGACTTCCGAAACGCATAAATGACCACCTGATGACGCTGAGACTTCCCTTGTCTGGCAAGAGGCATGCAACAATTGTAAGTGCCTATGCACCCACTGTGACCAACCCAGATGAGGTTAAAGACAAGTTCTGTGATGATTTGGATTCCGTGATTTCTGCAGCACCCCGGACAGACAAACTCATCCTCCTCAGGGACTTCAATGCCAGAGTGGGCACAGACCACCAGATCTGAGAAGGAGTGATTGGATCTGAAGTGTAAGGAAGTGCAACAGCAATGGACTCCTCCTTTTAAGGAAGTGTGCAGAGCATGAATTACTGATCACCAACACAGTCTTCCGACTACCAGCTCGCAGAAAGACATCATGGAGACACCGTTCATTCTTCTGCAATGGATTCCCTAGGACCTGTATCTCGCAAACACCAAGATTGGTTTGATGAGAATGACAGAAATTCAGGGACTCCTTGAAGAGAAACACAAAAAACACAAGGCTTACCTCAGAAATACCAGCTCAATATCTAGCAAGACTGCCTATTCAAACTTATGCGAGACAGAACAGACTAGGCTCAGAGACATGCAAGACTCCTGGCTGAGCAAAAAGGCTGATGAAATCCAGTCCTTTGCAGACAGAAAGGATATGAAAAAGTTCTTTGCTGCACTAAAGACAAAATATGGTCCCCAGAGCTCAGGAACCTCCCCACTCCTTAGTGCAGGTGATGGAACTAGTCTTCTGACTGACAAAGAAGCTATCTTTAAAAGATGGGCTGAACACTTTGATGGTGTCCTTAATCGGCCATCATCTATCAATGATGAAGCTATCAACAGACTACCACAGGTGTAATGTCATCCGCTGCTTGAAGAGCTCCCAGCAATAAAACTCCTGTCATCTGGCAAGGCTCAAGGATCAGATGCAATACCTGCAGAGATCTACAAAGCAGGTGGTCCTCCAGTTGCAGAGAAACTGACAGAATTATTTCACATTATCTGGAGAAAAGAAGCCACCCCTCACAAATTCAAGGATGCAACCTATTCAAAAGGAAAGGGAATCCTCAAGTCTGTGACAATCATAGAGGCACTTCTTTATTGTCAATTGCTGGGAAGGTCCTTGCTAGGGTCCTACTGAATCGATTGAATGAACACCTCGAACGATGAGGGCTTCTACCAGAAAGCCACTGTGGATTCAGGAAAAACAGACGAACAACAGACATGATCTTTAAAGCACGACAGCTTAAAGAAAAATTCCAGGAACAGAATGTGGACCTCTACATGACCTTTCTTGACCTTACCAAAGTATTTGACACAGTCAGTCGTGAGGGACTTTAGAAAATTATGGCAAAGTTTGGCTGTCCTGCCAAATTCATAGCAATGGTGTGGCAGTTCCAAGGTGGTATGCTTGCAAGGGTCCAAAATGTTGGCGAGTTTTCTGATCCATTTCCTGTGAGAAATGGAGTTAAGCAAGGCTGTGTACTAGCTTCAACACTGTTCAGCATGATGTTTTCTGCCATGCTTACAGATGCTTTCGAGGATGGTGACAATGGTATACCTATTAGGTTTTGCTCTGATGGGAGGTATCGCTCTGATGGGAAACTTTTCAACCTAAGAAGGTTGCAAGCTAAATCTAAGGTGCAGACAGGTGCTAGATGAGTTCCTCTTTGCTGATGACATGGCAAAGGGTGCTCCAACAGAAGAGAAAATGCAAAAAAGGTGTGAATCAAGTATCTGATTCATGTGACAGCTATGATCTCACAATCAGCATCAAAAAGACTGAGGTAATATATCTGCCAGCACCTGGAAAGCCCTACAAGGAGCCTACCATCACAGTGAAAGGTCAACGACTGCAAGTCGTAGACAAGTTCACCTACCTTGGAAGCACATTGTCTGGAGTTAGGCACATTGATGATGAAATCAATGCTAGAATTGCCAAAGCTAGTGCAGCATTTGACCGACTACGTGGAAGTATTTGGGACCGAAGTGGAATCAGACTTGACACAAAGCTGAAAGTATATAGATTGGTGGTGCTGCCAACACTATTATACGCATGCAAAATTTAGACAGTCTACCAACGGCATGCCAAAAGGCTGAACCACTTCCATACAAGCTGTCTTAGAAAACTTCTAAAGATCAAGTGGTAAGACAGGATTCCAGACACAGAAGTCCTGAAAAGGGCAGGGGTGCAGATTGTATATACTCTTCTGAAATTGGCAGTTAAGATGAACAGGCCATGTTACCAGAATGCCTGATGAACGTTTGCCAAAGAAAATCCTCTATGGAGAACTACAAGTTGGAAAACGCTGCCATGGTGGTCAGAAGAAGCGATACAAGAACACCCTCAAAGCCTCTCTTAAAGACTTCAGCATACCAACAGCCATGGGAACAGACTGCACAGATCTCTCGTTCTATCTGCAACAGGGAATTTAGAGCTAAGATTGGTCTCATCAGCCGTCTTAGAACATACGATTAACACATTACACAGTTGATTAGAATTGGTCATTGTCAGTAATGACAGACGAACCTTCATGTGGCCTAAATTTATTGAAGACAACACTAAATTAATAAACAATGTAGTCCAAACAAGAATTATTCAGCCGAAGTTTTTGCTTTTTTGTTTTTCAAGAAAAGACTTTTCAGTACCTGTTTGCTTGCCCATAAACTTTCCAGACCCTGCAAAAAAGGAATGTACACTTTAAAGGAAGAAATTTCAATGGAAGCAAATTCTGATAGCTCCTGTTTGACTTTTCATAAATAACAGCCACTGCAAATAGGAGTCTACTCCTATAAAGAAGCATTTGCTTCTTTGGAGCTAAGCAGGCAAAGTATTTTTCACCAGTTTAATAGCTCATAAAGATCTGAGACTTCTGTGGTTGTTTTTTTTGACTGGCTGGGTGGACAACTTTGGCTAAAATGATACTGGAACCTAGATTAATTGGCTCCATTAACAGCACTGCTAAAGAAATTGGTATTACCGTTTGTGTACATTGGTTTCTTGTGTATCTGCTGGTAGTAACCTGACAGCTGCCAAACAATTGGTTATGTGATTTGATACTCGTTACAACGTCCTTTGCGATTAAAAATATCTTGTGGGTACTAGTTAAAACTACCTCTTTCAGTCGGCTTATGAATGACTACAGTCTATGTTTTTGAGAAGAAATCAGAAAAAAAAAAAAAAAAAAAAACAACAAATCACCCTTCTTTCATTTCCAAGTACCATTTTTCAGTTGCAAAATTTTGGCAGTTTATTCTGTATTTATGTATTTAATTTGATTGCAACAACTTTATAGCTCAAACACTCATTCCCTATTTTATTACACATGCGAGCGGCATCACTGCTACCTATTTACAGCTGGGTGGACTGAACACTGGCATAAGTGTCTTGCCCAAGGAAACGCCTCTCCATCCTGTGCTAGGCAAGAACCCACAGCCTCTTATTTCCAACCCAAATGCCTTACCAACTGACTGAACTAACGAGGCCCACTGGCAATTTGATCCATATAGACCTTTTTTTTTACTTATTTCATGGCTTCTATAATACTTTTGACATTGAAAATGAGGCATTATGAGGAAGAATTAAATACTGTACCCGACTTCCATTAGGATGGTAAACGGCGTTTTAAGTGTCATGCTCGTATCACCACATGTCCAGCTTGTTTCGGGTCGCCCTGGGCCTACATTAGAGTTATGCTAATCACACGTAAAATGCGGGAATTAAACAAAACCCTATGAGGACGTAACTACCATTTGACTAGCGACATAGTAATCCTGCAGCTGGTAACAAATAGAATAGAATAATTTATTATCCAAATATGTAATCAGGAAGAACTTTAAAAGCATACAAAACCACGCAACCAGATTTGTAACAAGAAGTTGCAATTATTGTTGCCCTCAAATGAAATTATGCTTCTGCAAGTTCGAGAACTCATAAAATTTCTGCATTGAAAGATTTGAAAAAAAAAAAGAGAGTATAGATTCAGTCAGAAAAGACTAGTAAAACTTAAAAACAAATATAATTTTAAGGAGACATGAAGACGGGTTTTGAATATTTTGCACATGAATTAGGTCTGGTAAAAAAAAAAAAAAAAAAAAAAAAATAGCTGGGTTCACCTTATAAGCTAGTATTAAATAGCTGGAATATCAGGTAAAAAGTCTTAAAGCAAACATACAAAGTGTTCGCATTACAAGTGTTCGCATTACTGTTGAGAGGCTGACAAACATATTGAGGCACCCATATCTAATGTGGAATCTTGTAGCAATTTTTTTTATCACGTTTCTTTAATTCAGCATCACTGTAAGCAGACGAACAAAAAATTGATAAGCCAAAATGAGAAATAAGAAATAATTATTGATAAATAGAAAGGAAGGCAATGATCAGAAATCGATACAGTTACCTCAGAAAAAAAGTTGGCCGACTGTGTTTGCATCAAAGTCAGTGCCTTTATTTTATATTATGTCAAATATGCTGAAGACTTTGAAGTGCGTATTAATTGCAAATATTAGCAAACATGATATATCTCCGCACATGCATGTCTCCCGTTGCTGAAGCTAAACGACCTGGTAGCTTTTTGAAAAAGCTAATACTTGTTATGAGGACGTCTTCTTTTGGGAGGAGGATTGTTGATTGTACTTCACCCACTGTGTAATTGAGCTGCACGTTTGTTATTTCGTTTGTTTTTTTTTTCTCAGTGCGTGAAACGACGCTTTTGATGATAAATTTGAAAAATGCTTTTTCTGGAGAAGGCATAGCCGTGTTCCTATTTCAAATGCTCGTTCATATTCTCGGGGGCTTTGGACATGATAGCACTATGATGACAGTGTTGGACATGTGGCACTTCGATGACAAAGAGCTCTAATCAATCGACTTTTAGCCCTTGCAATTTATCCACTAAACGGTGCACTTCCGGTTTTGTTATGCGTGAGAAATACAACGTTGTGAAATCTTCTTTTTAGCTCACCTGCCACTAGAGGTCACAGTTTTTACCTAACTTTGATGAAACTTGCACAGAATGTTTGCCCTGTGAAATATAGGTCAAGTACGAAGCTGGGCCACTTGGGCTAAAAAACTTCGTCACAAGGTCAAATCAAAAGGAATATATTGTTAACACTCTAGAAGTCCCATTTTTCAAGCAATTATCATGAATCTTGCTCAAAATGTTTGTCTTGATGATTTCTAGGTCAAGTTCGAAACTGGGTCACTTAGGGTAAAAAACTAGGTCATCAGGCCAAATCAAAGGAAGAGTTAACACTCTAGAGGTAACCTTTTTGAAGTAATCGTCCTGAACAATGTTCAAAATGTTGTCTTGATGATTTCTAGGTCAAGTTTGAAACTAGGCTGTTTGGGGTTAGACGGGGCCAGATCAAAGGAAAATCTAATTAACACTCCGGCGGTCACATTTTTGAAGCAATCATCATAAATCTTGCTCAAAATGTTTGTCTTGATGTGTTCTAGGTCAAGTTCGAAACGTGGTCACTTGAGGTTAAAATCTAGATCACTGGGCCAAATCAATGGAAGACCTTGTTAACACTCTAGAGGCCAAATTTTTGAAGCAATCATGAATTTTACTCAAAATGTTTGTCTTGATGATTTATAGGTCAAGTTTAGAACTGGGTCACTTTGGATTAAAAACTAGGTCTTCGGGCCAAATCGATGGAAAACCTTGTTAACACACTAGCTGTCACAGTTTTGAAGCAATCATTTTGAATCTTGCTCAAAATGTTTGTATAGATGATTTCTAGGTTAAATTTGAATCTAGGTCACTTAGAGTCAAAAACTAGGTCACTACGCCAAATCAAACGAAGACCTTGTTAACACTCTGGAGGTCACATTTTTAAAGAAATAATCATGAATCTTGCTCAAAATGTTTGTCTTGATGAATTCTAGGTCAAGTTTGAAACTGGTGCACTTGGAGTCAAAAACTAGTTCACCAGACCAAATTAAAGGAAAACCTTGTTAACACTCCAGAGGTCACATTTTTTAAATAATCACCGTGAACATTGCTCAAAATGTTCGTCTTGATGATTTATAGGTCTAGTTCAAAACTGTGTCATTTGGAGTCAGAAACTAGGTCACAAGGCCAAATCAAAGGAAAACGTTGTTGACACTATATAGGTCATATTTTTGAAGCGATCATCATGATCATGCTGAAAATGTTTGTCTTTATGACTTCTAGGTGAAGTTTGGAAACGGGGTCACTTATGTATACTTCACAGTCCAGTGACTTTCTTAAGTTTTTCCATTTAGGCCAGTTTCTCAGTAACTATTTGTCCTACAGTGATATTTGGTACTTGTGAAGTGTTTGTGTTTAGTGCAGTTTCTCAGTAACTATTGCTCCTATAGAAAGTGATACTTAGCTCACGCATACATCTTAGCATGGACTCTTGAGTGCAGTCACCCATAATTGACATTGGCTTCTATTTCATAGTCCGTTAGACATGCTTCATTGTTTGACTTGTTAATATAATCACTATAAATTTTGGTAAGAATGTTTGTCTTGATCAGTTCTAGTCCAGGTTCTCTAAAGGCTATGATACTCAGTTGAGCGTTACAAGGTCATCATGCCCCTCTTTTTAACTTGTTTTTTTGAGCAGTGTCATCGGCGGGAAACATAAAATAAAAGTTCGATTTGTTCACTTTTAATTTTGTTTCCGTTTTGCGAAAAAATAGGGTCGGTTGGTTTGTAAATCATTAATAATAATAATAATAATAATAATAATAATGCTAATAATAATAAAACTCTGGCCTCAGCTACACCCACAGTTGGACTCACATGCAAATTGAAGACCTCCTTGAAACGATTGCTCATCAAAGGCACAATGACTCGAAACTTGATAGGAAATATTTTTTGGGGAAGTTTGGGGGTGGGGGTTGGGGACATAAATAGATAGCTGAAATTGTTATGATCGGAAATCCAAGATGGCCGCGGACACTTGTAAATCTATTTTACCCTTCTAGTCCTGAACCGAAAGAACTTGGTAGGACCTATCGGGGCAACTTATAGATAAAAAATAGCTAAAATAGTTATGATGGGAAATCAAAATCGCCGCCATGTCCACCATTTTGAAAATCTATTTTGCGCTTCTCCTCCTGAACTGAGTTTAACTGAGTCGTAACTTGGTAGAAAGTATTAGGGCAACTTGTAGATAACAAAGATTAATATTTTCTGACTGGAAGCCGCTATATTGAAAATTTATTTTGTACTTTTTCTCCTAAACAAAAAAGGTCAGTTGACTCCAAACTTGGTTGGATGTACCTGGGCAACTTGCAGTTCAAAAATAGCTAAAATCGTTCGAATTGGAAATCCGAAATGGCCGCCATGGCCATCATCTTTTAAATCTCTTTTGCGATTATTCTTCTCAACAGAAAGAAAAGCAAATTGACTTGAATCTTAGTAGGAAATATCAGAGTTCCATGTGTCATTTTGTTCTTGTGTTTTTTAGTCCTTTTAGTATTGCGATTACCTCGCTTGCGGAAGAGAGAGCTAATCTTAGTGCTTTTCGTACGTTTGTTCGATTTGTGCTTGTTTGGATTTGTCGGTTTCCTATTCCTCTTTGGGTCTGGGAAGGGCTGCGGTTTGTGATTGTGGCACTCCCTGGACTTTTCTCTTACCTTTTTTTTTTTACTTGTTGATCAAACGAAGCTAAAATAGTTTTGATCGGAAACCCAAGATGGTCGCCATGGACTCATCTTGAAAATATATTTTGCTCTTCTCCTGAACCGAAAGGCCAATTTACTAGAAAATTGATAGGTAGTATCGGGACAACTTGTAGATAAAAAGTAGCTAAAAGTCATATCTGTCGGAAATACAAGATGGCCGCCAAGACCGCCATCTTGAAAATTATTTTGCACTTCTTCTCCTTTACTGAAAGGTCAACTAACTTGAAAATTGGTAGGAAGTATAGGGGTGAATTGTAGATCCAAAAAAGATAAAATCATTCTGTTTGGAAATCCAAGATGGCCGCCATGGCAGCCATCTTGAAAATCTAATTTGAAGTACTTTTCTTTAATTGAAATACCATAGTTCTAGTTGAAAATCTAAGAAAGTCACCAGGGTTGTCATCTTGAAAACCTATTTCCAACCACTTATCTTGAACAGGAAGGCCATTTGACTTAACTTCATTGGAAGTATCAAGTTCAAATTACAGCCCTGAGGTAAAAAATGGCCCGATTCAGGGTCACTCACTTGTCTGGTACTTAGGTGAGCGATACAGGGCCGTCTTGGTCCTCTTGTCATTTCGTTTGTACATATATATCATATATATAGAAATTAAAGTATACATGCTTCGGGCTTTGGTACTCAAATGTTGCGTTGCATGTTGTGGTAAAAAAACCCGCTTTACTGATATAGTGTTGGAGTGATTATTTTGACTATATTTGGAATGTGTGAAGGCTGGTCTGATGTTCACTTTATGTCTAAGCGTTTAAATTACTACTAGAGAAAACAATTGTTAGTATATTAAATAAATGAACTACCTTGCAAAACCATGTAATGTATGCATATTGGAAAAGAGGAGGCTATGATCAGTACTTCTATGCACGCAAACTAATCATGATTTTTACGTTTCGCCAGGTTTGTCCAGTAGTATTTAGCCGTTCTGTAATACTAATAACTGGAACATTCATACTTATTTCCTTTATGGGAAAACATCTCAAAGCCTATTGAAAACTATGACCATAACTATTAACAATGTATTGCCTTGTTTTTTGAACATTTGACGTAAGATAAAATGCGAAAATATCACCTTGGACGCATTTTGTATGTGCTTAGACAAGGTATAATGCGAGATTCAGAATTCCGATAAGCCGTGAAATCATGCTTGACGGAGGAATTCGATTAACAAGGAAACTATTAACACTTTGGGAGTTGGCCTCGGAAGGTTGCGGGTTCGACCCCCGCCAGGTCCGGCAATAATCTTTTGTGGAGATCAGACATGAAATATTTTCTATGGTCATTCCCTTCCGCTGATTCAAAAAGAAAGAATGTGCTCAAGTACTGGTTAACCACTTAGAGGACTAAGCCTGCACCGGAAAAGTATGGTTAGGTAAACTGACCCTCGACATGACCATAATTGTATGATGGGGCCATAAAGTTTCAACACAAGCAAATTAAAGATTTGGGAATAACCGACGAAGAAAACTGGAAGAGAACTTCTCTGATTGTTCGTTTGTTTGTGTTGAGGTTTTACGGCCCAGTCAACCCAATGATGTCATGACGAGCGCGGTCAGTTTACCTAGCCACAAGTTTACTGGGCAGGCTTAGTCCTCTAAGCGGTTAACCAGTATTATGCACATTCTTTCGCCAGAAACTCTGATTGACTAGTATTGGATTATGTACCATTGTAAAGGTGGTATCATTTTCCAGTGTGATAGCAGTTTATTACGGTTCCTGATTTACCCAAAGTATTTGGACAGAAAGGTCTGCGCAAACAGCTTAGACCCTGATCAAATGTTGCAGAACGAAAAATATGGTCAGGATCTGGACTGTTTGCCGTTCATCAACAGAGGGTGAGTTACATTACCAGGTACTCCGATGATCTTATTCAATTTTTAGGGTAAGTATTGAAAAGTCAATCTAGTGTAATCCCCAAAAAACTGACACAAAAACAAAAAAAAACATGTAGATAATAGTCCTGCTTCAATAAGGAGCAAAGGTATTTGAATGTTTAGGTCTATGATGGTACTGCAGCAGATGATCGTTCCCAACGAAACTAGTATTTCTAAGGATAAGCACGCGGCAGAATATATACCATCAACTGACAATCCTGTGTGTGGAATTAATGGAAAATAGCTACATCATCACTTGCTTGGTGAAGCTGCTGTGTATCTTTCCAAAACACTGAAACCGAAAACAACCTATGTAGTAATAGTCCTTCTGCAATAAAGAAAAACGGTATTTGAACGTTTAGGATTATTATGGTAGTTGCAGCAGTGAATCTTTCACAGCTCGGGAAGTATCTACACGGCAGAATATGCACCATCGACTGACAATCCAATGTGTGCAATCAGTGGAAGATTGCTACATTCACATTTGCTTGGTGACGCTGTTGTGTTACAAAACAAAATGTAGCAATTAAAATTGTCTACATTTTGCGCTAACACAAACTATATAGATTTCAACATTTTGCAGGCCTCGGTGGCTAAGTTAGGTGCGCGTCCGACTGGAGACCAGGAGGTCGCGGGTTCGACCCCCGCCGAGGTCGGCAACATTCTTTCATGGAGATTGATCATGAAATATTTTCTACGGTCATTCATTCTCTTTCGCTGATTCAAGAAGGGCAGTTGTCTGTTCTGGCGAAAGAATGTGCACAATACTGGTTAACCGCTTAGAGGATTAAGCCTGCGCAGTAAACGTGTGTTTAGGTAAACTGACCACGCTCGACATGACCCCATTGGGTTGACTGGTCCGTAAAACCTCAACGTAAAGAAACAAATATTTTGCCGTAACGCCAGTGGTCATTCTCTCCCTTCCGCTGACTCAAGAAGGACAGTTGTTAGTTTCTGGCGAAAGAATGTGCAAAAGTACTGGTTAATAGCTTAACGGACTAAGCCTGTCCGGGAAAAGTATGGTTAGGTAAACTGACCACACTCGACATGACCCTGACGGGTAGATTGGACCGTAAAACCTTTATACAAACGTAACATTCGTGGATATTGATCATAAAATCATTTCTATGGTCATTCTTTCGCTTCCTCTAATTCGAGTAGCGCAGTTGTCAATTACTGGCAAAATTATCTGTATTAATACTTTTTAACCGTTTAGAGAACTAAACTTGTCCATGAAAAGTATGAGTAGGTTAACTGGCCGGCTCGACATGACCTTAACAGTGTTTTCTGAACCTTTAAACTCCATCTCAAGCAGTATGCTAAGAAGCAAAACCGTATTTTAAAACCACATTTTAGAATCCTGATAACGAGACTGTATATTAATGCCAAAGTTTGATAAGGCGATTAACTCAGTCAAAAATAGAATCATTTTATCTTAAAATTATCCAGGCTCTACACTACAAAGCCCTATGTCCAACACTTGTGTCAGAAATCGTGAATACAAAACTGCAAACTATATTTTGCAAAAGGCCACAACTCTTCAAATAAAAGTCTTATGAAAAGGACGAAATTCGGGTCTGATTTTCCATGTGCAACTCACAAAATTTCAAGACCTGATTCATTAGTTCTTAAGTTATAAACCATAACGCAAAGCATTACAGACGGACACTAATAAACATGTCCAATGTAATATAACCTCACAATGTACTTTGCTGCCATAGTAAGGATTAATGGTATCTGATCTATTGCTAAATGACAGTTTGTATGAAACAAAAGCAGTATCTTAACCGTCCGTTAAGTTAAAGGGTAGAAAACTTTTTATTATGAACAGATGGATGGACAGACAGACAACAATGACAAAACTGTGTATCTCTCAGATAGGGAAACATTATAGAACCACAAACACTAATGGTACATGTTGCATGTTGCGTCGAAATCGAGGCTTACTTGAAAGATCCTTTTTGACTTTTATTTTACACAAAATGTAAAACAGTTCTCGTTTTTGCGTTAGCGTAAAGAAATTTCTACATTTCTATATTTTACACACACACACACACACACACACACAAAAGAACACACACGCAAAAAAACAGTTTTATGTATAAAAAGTACAAAATTATGTGCGAAAATGTTTACGCATGTCGTTTAGCGAAAATGGCTATTGTTTTGGTAATATTTCAGATTTCCCTGATGTGAATGTGAAGACAACAAATGAAACGGATAAGTCTGTTTGGTTTCTATGTTCTGCGAAAGGAGAACCAGATACTTATACGTTTGCAGACTGGATACATATAGCACCTGACTTACAAACAGTCATCGAACATTATACTGGTGAAGTGAATGGGGGACAGAATCGTCTTCAACTTCAAAATATGACTTACCAAGATTCTGGTCTGTATAGATGTAATGTTACTAATAGAGTTCAAGACTACAAGACAGGAACCATCTTTGCCATAAAAGACCTAGTTTGGAACAGGATAGGTATGGGCTGGTTAAGGGATCGTGTATTATGATCCAAGGTTTTACTGTATATTTTAAGATGGATACAGATGTAGAACGTTCCGTATGCATATTTTCTTTGAAATATATATTATAATGGCTTATTTTTAAAAGTAGTAGAAAGAACTTTTCGTTTGTTCATACGTGATGGCAATGTCCGGTCGTTATATATGCATGTGTACAGAACAGAAACTATTTGTACAAAGATGATAAACCGCGTAAACAGTACAGTAAATATAGGTACGACTTGTTGTGTCAGCAGTGTTAATAGCAGTTATGTCTTACCTAGAGACAATTACGCTGTGCGACGTGTAGCTGTTCAGTTATGTATGAAAGTACAGGAAATGCTGTTTAACTACTTGTAACTTGCTAACTGTCCAAATGAACATGTTGCACAAGTTTGCTGTATTAACTGCATAATACATTAACCTATTGATAATGTGCTATTTCCTTCCCTTGATTATATCTTCCACAGAGTTTTTTAAATCTTAATCCAGAAGAAGGCAATACCTGCATGACGTCACCTTTCCCGCCATATTAATCACGTGTTCAGTTTATCTTCTGTTGACAAAGCAAAATCAGAAACTTTTCAACTGGGTGATAAATTTCTTTTTCTTTCTAATTCCCGGTTATTAGCTCACCTGAGCTGAAGTTTTACTCGTGAGCTTAGAGTATGACCAGCCTCTGTTGTCGTCGTCCGTCGTCTGTTCAAATATCTTCTCCTCTGAAACCACTGGGTCGGCTAAAGTCAATTTCATGTGACGCATCTATGGGGAAGGGACACAAGAGTTTGTTCGCGGGGTTGAGGTCACATGATGGCCGCCATGCCCACATAAGGTAACAACCATTCAAAAATCTTCTTCTCCGGAACCAGTAGGCCGATTGTCATGAAACTTAGTTTGTAGCATTTGGAACTCAAACCAATCATAGTTTATTCAAATGATAACACTTGGATGACCATGACCTTTTTTAAATTAAGGTCAAATTTGTTCGTATAGACGTTTATATTGGAAAAGGTCAAAACCTTGTAGTTTTCAGAAACTATTGCAGCCTGTGGTTTGAAAATTGGTAGATGCAGTGAGCTAAATGAGTAAATTAAGTACATGAGTATTCAAGGTCAAGGTCATTCCTTGATTCCGGCCCGAGGTCATTCAGATATGAAAATTAAAACTTGTTTTCCTCAAAAACTACTAGACCATTTGTAACCAAATTTCATATGAAAACTTTTAGGAACAAGAAAATGAAAATTAATAAATACAAGTTTGGTCACATGACCAATATGGCCGCCATGCCATAATAAGTAAAAACCCTTCAAACATCTTCTCCGGAACCAATAGGCCGATTGTCACGAAACTTGGTACGTTGCATTTGGGACTCAGGCCAATCATAGTTTGTTCAAATGATGACACTTGGATGACCCTGGTATATTATAGGCCAAGGTCAAATTTGTTCGCATATTTTGTATGGGAAAAAGTCAAAACCTTGCATTTTAAGAAATTATTGCAGTCTGTGGCCTGAAAAAAAGTAGATGCAGTAAGCTAACTGAGTAAATAAAACTACATGAGTATTCAAGATCAAGGTCATTCCTTGACCTTGGCCCAAGGTCATTCAGATATGAAAATTAAAACGTGTCTCTCTCCAAATTACTTGGTCATTTGTAACCAAATTTCATATGAAAATTCTTAGGAACAAGAAAAGAAAATTAATTAATATAAGTTTGGTCACTCTCCCGAACCAGTTGGCCGATTGTCATGAAACTTGGTATTTAGCATTTTGGACTCGAGCCAATCATAGTTTGTTCAAATGATGACACTTGGATGACCTCGACCTATTTAAGGCCAGAGTCAAATTTGTTCGCATAGACTTTTGCATGGGAAAAAGTCAAAACCTTGTATTGTTAGCTCAGGATGAGCTGTAGTGATCACTTTTCGTCCGTCGTCCGTCCGTGCGTCCGTCCGTCCGTTAACATTTTCAAACGACTTCTCCTCTGAAGCCCCTGAGCCAGTTTTGCTCAGATTTCATATGGAGCCTCCATAGATTGGGGGAACAAAAGGTTGCTAAAATGGTTGCGGTCCATTGATCAAGATGGCCGCCATGCCCATATATGTTAAAAGCCTTTAAAAATCTTCTCCAGAACCGAGGATGCCTTGGGTCTGAATCTTTGTATGAATCAACGGGGACGGTAGGTCTACCAAAACTGCTAAAATAATGGTCGTACATTGATATTTGACCTTTTTACAGCAAGGTCAAGTTTGCTTCCCTATGCATTTTTGTGGGGAAATGTTGAGAATTTCAAACGACTTCTCTGGAGCCTCTGGGCCAATGTTGCTCAAATTTCATTTGGAGCCTCCCTGGGGCAGGGAAATGAAAGATTGCTAAAACGGTTGCCGTCCATTGACAAAGATGTCCGCGATGCCCATATATGGTAAAAACCTTTAAAAAATTTCTTCTCCAAAATCGAGGAAGCCTTATGGCTGAATCTTTGCTTACGTCATCTGGGACGGGAGGTCTACCAAAGTTGCTAATATAATGGTCGTACAATGACAGTTGACCTTTTTACGGCGAGGTCGTTTGCTTCCCTATGCTTTTGTATGGGAAAAAATGCTCAGAATTTCAAATGACCTCCTCTGGAGCCTCTGAGCCAATGTTGCTCAAATTTACATTAGGAGCCTCCCTGGGGCAGGGAAATGAAAAATTGCTTAAATGGTTGCCGTCCATTGACCAAGATGGCCGCCATGCACATATATGGTAAAAACCTTTAAAAATCTTCTTTTCCAGAACCAATGATGCCTTTTAGCGGAATCTTTGCATAAATAATAAGGGACGGGAGGTCTTCTGAAGTAGCTAATATAATGATCATACATTGACGTTTGACCTTTTAACGACGCGGTCAAGTTTGCTTCCGTATGGATTTGTATGGGAAAAATGTTGAGAATTTCAAATGACCTCCTCTGGAGCCTCTGGGCCAGTGTTGCTCAAATTTCGTTTGGAGACTCCCTGAGGCAGGGAAATGAAAGATCGCTAAAATGGTTGCGGTCCATTGACCAAGATGGCCGCCATGCCCATATATGGTAAAAACCTTTAAAAAATCTTCTCTTCGAAACTAAATAAGTGCTGGGCCCAAAACTTTGCACAAATCTACCAAAATTGCTAAAATGATGGTCGTACATTGACATTTGACCTTTTATGGCGAGGTCAAGTTTGCTTTCTGTACGCATTTGTTTGGGCCCCATGCATTTGTATGGAAAAATGTTGATAATTTCAAATGATTTTCCTCTGAAGCCTCTGTTGCTCAAATTTCATGTGAAGCCTCCTTGGGGCAGGAGAATGAAAGAATGCTAAAATGGGCATGGTCCATTGATGAAAATGGCTGCCATGCCTATATATGGTAAAAACCTTTAAAATCTTCTTCTCCAGAACCAATAAGCCCTGGGCCCTAATCTTTACACAAATTATGGGGGACAGGAGAGCTACCAAAGTTGCTAAAATGATGGTCCTAGGTTGACGTTTGACCTTTTTATGGCAAGGTCAAATTAGCTTCTAAATGTATTTGTATGGTCCCTATACATTTATATTGAAAGTATGGAGGTGACTTACAGATCAGCAGTAGTTAAAATCAGTCTCATTGGAAATCTAAGATGGCCGCCATCTTGTTTGTTTATAATATTTTCCTGCCACTGTGCTGTTTACTTGTATAAAGTCATGTTTCTTCAGAAACCAATTTCCACCAAATTTCACATTGATTCTACTGTTGAAATGTGATTGATAGTTTGTTCAAATGATCACGCTCCATGCACGGCCCAAAATAATATTCGTCTTCAAAACTAAGAAGTGCTCAAATGATGATCTTTTCATAAGTTGCAATGATAGGATTGGAAAAATGTTGCATAACATCTGCATATCTGCAGTGGCTATGTCACTCAGGTGAGCGAGCCGTGGCCCGTGGGCCTCTTGTTCAAAAACTGTTGCAGCCTGTGTTCTGAAAATTGGTAGATGCAGTGAGCTAAATGAGATAGATGGCTCGACGTCATTCAGATATGAAAATTAAATCTTGTTTTTCTCAGAAACTACTGGGCCATTTGTAACCAAAGTCCATATGATGTGTTTTCATAGTACCCGAAGGGAGAGCATATAGTCGCCGCTTTGTCCGTCTGTTTGTCCGTCCGTCACATTTTTGTCTGAAGCATATCTACAAAAGTATTGAAGGTAATTTGATGAAACTTGTACACTGATAGAGGGCCATTAGGGTAATAGCAGAATGTAAAAAACGAAACTCTATCACAAGTAATTACATTGCGATACTAAGCTTGTCCGGAGCATATCTGTATTGAAGATAAATAAATGAAACTTGATACACTAATAGAGGGCCATAAAGGGAATTGCAGACTGCCAGAACCTTAACCCTGTCACCAGTATTAATGGAGTTACTTCTTAATTTTCGCAATAAAAAAACTTGTCTGGAGCATATCTCTGAAACTATCGAAGGGAATTATATGAAACTTGACACATTGATAGATGACCATCAGAGGAAGTGAAGAGTGCAGGCAAAGGTGCCTGAGCATCCGTCTGTCCGGCCATCTGTTAATCTGGATTTATCTCCCTTATTGATACTCTTGATGCACGCCTTATTTTTTTCATGATTTTTACTTTCTTTGTTGAAAGCAGGCAAAGGGCTTTACTTTTCTCATTAGTTTTGGATTCTTTGTTGAAAATCACTTTCTAAAAACACAAAATCGAGTTTCTTAGTCTCATGGTTTAAGAGTCAATGGCCTTACAGGCAAAGAGCCATATATCGGGCACCCGTGTACTGTGGACACATTCCTAGTTTGTTTTTTTATCTCCGGTAGCAAAGCGGGGACAAATTGTTTTTGCCCTGTCTGTTTGTTGGTTTGTTATCTCTCGCCTTTTCGAAGAAAAGCGAGGGGACGTGGTCTTTGGCTTTCCGCGAAGCATATTGTTTTTGCCCTGTCTGTTTGTTGGTTTGTTATCCCTCGCCTTTTCGAAGAAAAGCGAGGGGACGTGGTCTTTGGCTTTCCGTGTTGCGTGGGTCCGAATTTGTAGTAGGTACCTTGTGAGCGCAACACCCCCTACAGTTTTGGACCGATCATTTTGAAACTTTACAGGTGTTTTAATCATGGTCTGTAGATTCGCATGTGTTTTTACAGAATCTTTAAACTATTTTTTTCACTTTTTTTCACATTTTTAACTTAGACATTTTTGTATGGTTACGATTTTGTAGCGGAAACCTTGTGAGCGCAACTCCTCCCACAGTTTTATATCCATCTTTCTGAAACTTCACAGGAATCTTAGTCATGGTCTGAAGATATGCGTGTACTTTTTACAGAATCTTTAAATATTTTTTTTTTCAAATTTTTCTCATTTTAACTTAGACTTTTCTTCATGCTTCAATACTATGAAAATATATATGTAGTAGGTACCTTGTGAGCGCAACTCCTCCTACAGTTTAGGACCAATCCTTCTGAAACTTTTCAGGTGTTTTAATCATAGTCTGAAAATATGCATGTGCCTTTTACAGAATCCTTAATTTATTTATGTTTACTTTTTTCACATTTTGAGCTTAGACTTTTTCGCATGATTCCGAGTTTGTAGTGGGAACCTTGTGAGCGCAACTCCTTCTACAGTTTTATACCGATCCTTCTGAAACTTCACAGGTATCTTAATCATGGTATGAAGATGTGCATGTGCATTTTTACGGAATCTTGAAATATTTGTTTTCATATTGTTCACATTTTTAACATAGACTTTTTTTCATGCTTCAGTACTATGAAAGTGTATATGTAGTAGGTACCTTGTGAGTGCCACTCCTCCTACAGTTTTATACCATTCCCACTGAAACTGTACAGATGTTTTAACCATAGTCTGAAGATATGCATATGGTTTTTACAGAATCTTGAAATTACTTTTTGTCCCACCTGCTTTAGCATGGGCGACTTAGGTGTGCAATTTTCCGTCCGTCCGTCCGATCGTCTTTCGGTCAACATTTACCCTGGGTGAGTTTTTTTACAGAATCGTTAAACTATTTTTTTTTCACTTTTTTTTCACATTTTTAACTTAGACTTTTTTGTATGGTTCTGATTTTGTAGCGGAAACCTTGTGAGCGCAACTGCTCCTACAGTTTTGTATCGATCATTTTGAAACTTTGCATATGTTTTCTACATGATATGAAGATGTACATGTGGTTTGGATATAATTGTTAGATTACTTTTTGTCACTTTTTCCACATTATGAACTTAGTCATTTTTCACCCTCAGTATATAGACAGTCGGTACCTCTTGTGAGCGCAACTCCTCTTACAGTTTTGTACTGATCATTTTGAAACTTTGCGTATGATTTCTTCATGGTATGAGGATATGCATGAGGTTTGGGTATAATTGTTAGAACATTTTTTGTCACTTTTTCCACATTGTGAACTTAGTCATTTTTCACCCTCTGTATATAGACAGTTGGTACCTCTTGTGAACGCAACTCCTCTTACAGTTTTATACTGATTGTTTTGAAACTTCGCATTGTTTTGAAACTTTGCATGTGTTTTCTTCATGGTATGAGAATGTGCATTGGGTTTGGGTGTACTTGTTAGAACATTTCTTGTCACTTTTTCCTCATTGTTGTCATTTTTCACCCTCAGTATATAGACAGTGGGTACCTCTTGTGAGCGCAACTCCTCTTACAGTTTTGTACAGATCGTTTTGAAACTTTGCATATGTTTTCTTCATGGTATGAGGATGTGCATGTGGTTTGGGTATAATTGTTAGATTACATTTTGTCACTTTTTCCACATCGTGAACTTAGTCATTTTTCACCCTCTGTATATAGACAGTGGGTACCTCTTGTGAGCGCAACTCCTCTTACAGTTTTGTACCGATAGTTTTGAAACTTTGTATATGTTTTTTTCATGGTATGAGGATGTGCGAGTGGTTGGAATATAATTGTTAGGTTGTTTTTTGTCACTTTTTCCACATCGTGTACTTAGTCATTTTTCACTCTTTATATATAAACAGTAGGTACCTGTTGTGAGCGCAACTCCTTTTACAGTTTTGTACCGATTATTATGAAACTTTGCATGCGTTCCCTTCATAGTATGAGGATGTGTGTGTGATTTGGATGTATTTATTATTTTTTTTTTACTTTTTCCACATTGTGAACTTGTGAACTTGGTCATTTTATCACCCTCAGTATATAGACAGTGACTACCTCGTGAGCACAACTCTTCATACAATTCTATACTAATCTTTTTGCAACTTTGCACATGTTTTCTCCATAGTCTGAAGATGTGATGTGCTGTTCATACAATCCTTGCCTTTTTTTTGTCACTTTTTTTTTATACTTTTTGAACTGTGTCATTTTCTGACCCCAGATGTATAGACAGTAGGTACCTTGTGATTGCAGCTTTTCATACGATTTTAAACCGGTCGTTTTGAAACTTTGCACATGTTTTCTCCCATGTCTGCAGAAGTGCACGTGTTTTGGATATGATTTTTAAATTTATTTTTGTCTCTTTTTCCACTTTAACTTTGTCATTTTTTGAGCCTCAGATTGTATGAAAGTGTACACACTTTGGGTACTTTTTGAGCCCAATTTCTCATGCATCATATGAGAAAATTCATATGCTTTCAATGAAATTCCTATGTTCATATAATCCTTGTCTTTAAGTTTTATCACTTTTCCAACTAAGCACTGCTAAAAATGAAATAAATTTATTTAATAAGCACGTCCTGTGACTTTTACTCCAGCGGGTGCGACGTCATCTTCCGCGGAATTCTGGTTATTTTACTTTTTCCACATTTTTAACTTTAAACATAGACTTTTTCATGCTTCAGTACTATGAAAGCGCATATAGTGGCAGGTGCCTTGTGAGCACAACTCCTCCCCCAGCTTTAAGCAAATGCCCCTGAAACTTTACATGTATTTTGCCTGTGGTCTGAGGATATACATGTGCTCTTGGAATATTGAAATTATGTTGTTTTTGTCGCACCTGCTTTAGCATGGGCGACTTAGGCGTGCAAGTTTCCGTCCGTCCGTCCGTCCGTCCGTCCGTTCGTCTTTCCGTCAACAATTACCCTAGATATCTTGTGAGCGCAACTCCTCCAACTGTTTTGTACCAATCATTTTGAAATTTTGCATATATTTTCTACATGGTATGAGGATATGCATGTGGTTTGGATATAATTGTTAGATTATTTTTTGTCACTTTTTCCGCATTGTGAACTTAGTCATTTTTTCACCTCAGTATATAGACAGTGGGTATCTCTTGTGAGCTTAACTCCTCTTACAGTTTTGTAAAGATCGTTTTGAAACTTTGCATATGTTTTCTTGATGGTATGAGGATGTGCATGTGGTTTGGGTATAATTGTTGGAACATTTTTTGTCACTTTTTTCCACATTTTGAAGTTAGTCATTTTTCATCCTCAGTATATAGACAGTGGGTACCTCTTGTGGGCGCAACTCCTCTTACAGTTTTGTACTGATCATTTTGAAACTTTGCATATGTTTTCTTCATGGTATGAGGATGTGCATGTGGTTTGGGTATAATTGTTAGAACATTTTTTGTCACTTTTTCCACATTGTGATCTTAGTCATTTTTCACCCTCAGTATATAGACAGTTGGTTCCACTTGTGAGCGCAACTCCTCTTACAGTTTTGTACCGATCGTTTTGAAACTTTGCATATGTTTTTTTCATGGTATGAGGATGTGCATGTGGTTTGGATATAATTGTTTGGTTATTTTTGTCACTTTTTCTACATTGTGAACTTAGTCATTTTTCACTCTTTATATGTAAACAGTTGGTACGTCTTGTGAGCGCAACTCCTCTTACAGTTTTGTACGGATTATTATGAAACTTTGGATGCATTTTCTTCATGGTATGAGGATGTGCATATGGTTTGGATGTAATTGTTAAATTATTTTTTTTTTTACTTTTTTCCACATTGTGAACTTAGTCATTTTTCACCCTTAATATATAGACAGTGACTTCCTCGTGAGCACAACTCCTCATACAATTTTATACTAATCTTTTTGCAACTTTGCACATGTTTTCTCCATAGTCTGAAGATGTGCATGTGCTTTTCATATAATCCTTGCCTTATTTTTTGTCACTTTTTTGTGCTTTTTGAGCTTTGTCATTTTCTGACCTCAGATGTATAGACAGTAGGTACCTTGTGATTGCAACTTTTCATACGGTCTTTTTGAAACTTTGCACATATTTTCTCCTGTGTCTACAAAAGTGCACGTGGTTTGGATATGATTTTTTAAATTTATTTTTGTCACTTTTTCCACTTTAACTTTGTCATTTTCTGAACCTCAGATTGTATGAAAGTGTACAGACTTTGGGTACTTTTTGAGCCCAATATCTCATGCATCATATGAGAAAATTCATATGCTTTCAATGAAATTCCTATATTCATATAATCCTTGTCTTTAATTTTTGTCACTTTTACAACTAAGCACTGCTAAGAATGATATAAATTTATTTAATAACCACGTCCTGTGACTTTTGCCCCAGCAGGTGCGATGCCGCCTTCCGCGGAATTCTGATTTTTTATTTTTATTATTTTTTTTTAATTTTTTTTTTCCACATTTTAGCTTCAATTTTTCTAGCTTCAATACTTAGGTAAGTGATACAGGACCAATGGTCCTCATGTTACCTAACTCATTTTTAACACCTCAGATAAAAATAAGACGGGGGACATAAAGTCCCTATGGAATGTGCTTGTTGGTTTGTTTGTTGGAGAACTTTAACATTGGTCATGACTTTTGAACCGTTTCAGGTAGAGCTTTCATATTTGGCATGTAGATTTCCTGTGACAAGGGCTTCCCACCCATACAAAAAAGTGTGACCTTTGATGACCCTGACCTGTGATCTACTTTAAAGAAAAAAATTGTCCTTGGCCAGATAACTTTTGAACCGTTTGAGATAGAGCCTTTATATTTGGCATGTGGGTTTCTTATGACAAGGGTTTCCACTCATACAAAACAATGACATCTGACGTTGACCTATTACCTACTTTAAAGAAAATAATAACATTGGTCATAACTTTTGGAACGTTTCAGATAGAGCCATTATATTTGGCATGTAGGTTCCTTGTGACAAGGGCTCCCCACTCATACAATATATATATATATATATATATATATGATCTCTGACCTCGACTTTGACCTGTGACCTACTTTAAAGAAAAAAATAACATTGATCCATTAACTTTTGAACCGTTTGAGATAGAACCTTTATATTCGGCATGTAGGTTTCTTGTGACAAGGGCTTCCCACTCATACAAAAAAAAAAAATTGACCTCTGACCTTGCACTGTGACCTACTTTAAAGAAAAAATGAACATTGGTCATAACTTTTGAACCGTTTCAGATATAGCCGTCATATTTGGCATGTAGGTCGTTGTGACAAAGGCTTCCCACTCATTCAAAAATTTTGACCTGTGACCTTGACTTGTGACCTACTTGAAAGAAAATAATTGACCTTGGCCCGGGGAAAGGTTCGTGTTTTACAAGCACATCTTGTTTTTTTTGTACATTTTACTGGCTGTCAAATGGCTTTCTAGTCATTTGTAATGGGGCCTTCTGATGCCCAGGCCACTAGAACCTTCAGTGCTTTGATTGAAATAATAAGCTTGTCCGTAGCGTATCTCTTAAAGTATTTTATTCTCTCTAACATGACTTTCCCACTACTGCGCATTTTCTGGGAGCATCCATCGGTTTCACCGATTCTTTTGTAGGAACAAGAAAATGAAAATCAATTAATATGAGTTTGGTCACATGACCAATATGGCCGCCATGCCCATATAAGGTCAAAACCCTTTGAAAATCTCCTTCTTCCGAACCAGTGTGCCGCTTACCTTGAAACTTGGTATGTAGCATTTGGAATTCAATCCAGTCATAGTTTATTCAAATGATGACCCTTGGATGGCCTTGACCTATTTTAGGCCAAGGTTAAAGTCAACTTTGGTCCCATAAACTTTTGTATGGGAAAAAGACAAAACTGTGTATTTTTCAGAAAATATTCCAGCCTGTGATCTGAAAATTTGTAGATGCAAGAAGCTAAATAAGTAAATGAAACTACATGAGTATTCAAAGTCAGCGTCATTCCTTGACCTTGGCCCAAGGTCTTTCAGATATGAAAATTACAACCTGTATTTCTCAGAAACAAGTGGGCCACTTGTAACCAAATTTCATAGGAAAGCGTTTAGGAACAAGGAAATGAAAATTAATAAATATGAGTTTGGTCACATGACAAATGGACTGGTTGCCTTGAAACTTGGTATGTAGTATTGGGGTCTCGGGGCTCATCGTAATTTGTTCAAATGATGACTGGCTTGTCCTTGACCGAATTTACATTAAGGTCAAATTTGGTCGCATATGCTTTTGTATGGGAAAACGTGTAAATAGTTATTTTTTTGAAACTATTTTAGCCTGTGAACTTTATTTTTTTTTATTTGCAATCAACTAAATGAGTAAATGAAGCTACATGAGTATCAAAAGCCAAGGTCACTTCTTGACCTTCGATCTTAGTACATAATTTAACGTAAGCAGCAAATAAACTCATGGTACAGACTCTTGGGTTCATGATCCTAAGGAGGGCCATAAAGTCCTATAACATGAGCCTGGCTTCCAATAAGCATGTTAACAGTCCATCGGACAGGCTTCTGTAATGACCTTTAAATTCATTTAAAAAACACTCAGTGCTCGGGTGAGCGGTTTAGGACCATTGGTCCTCTGGTCTTGTAATTTCTGATAGTTTTATGCTCATTTGAAATGCCTTCCATTTTTTTATATTGTTATTTTGCTATTTTCTTCTCTAATCTTGTGGTATTCTGTTTCATTACCGATGTCACATATTTTCGCGACTATTTATGCCAACCGATAGAGGAAGTTGTGGTCACCCAAAGGCCTCCATGGATAATCACAATATTTGTTTATCTTGTTCTTCTTTTTCCGGATTTATTACTTGTTCTGTCTGTTAAAACTGGTTGACTACGACGTGGGTGTTTGCCGAGAATAGAAGACTGCTCCGTCTCAGATGTGCTATGATGGAAAAACTAGGACTACTTCGTCCAAGAAGTATTCTAAGAAAAAGGTCCCTGTCCAGTCAGAGTGATCCGAGGACATTCTTTCAGACATTCATGGGCACATCATCCCGCATGGCTATACTGCTTGTGGGAGGACCCATACAGGTGGCAGTTCAGTGGATGAGAATATCATTCAAGACATGTCCACCAAGCTCCAGGCACCAGTCACCAGGCAGTAGGCAGTCAACTTCACCAGACACCAGGCAGTCGACTTCACCGGGCACCAGGCACCAGTCATTAGGTGCCAGTCACCAGGTACAAGGCACCTGTTAATGAGTGCCAATCACCAGACACCTGGTAAAGCTCACCATTCATCATGCACCAGGCACATGGTAATGAATGCTGATCACCAGGCACCTGATACCAGGCCCCAGTCACCAGGCACTATGCACCTGATAATGAATGGCGATTACGAGGCACATGGTACAATGCACCAGTCATGGGACACCAGGCACTTTGTAATGAGTGCCGGTCACCAGGCACCTGGTACAGGTCAAAAACACCAGGCATCTGGCACCAGGCACCAGTCACCAGGCACCGAGGTCACCAGTCATCAATCACAGGTGCCGGGCTGTGGTTTTTAGACATTCTTGGAGCTCTGATCAATCATTAAATAATGAACGTCAGAGTTCTGCTAACAGACAAAGACTTCTATTGCCGTTAGAGCCTTTCTTTAAGGCTCTATCTGACCCAAGTGTTGTAATCAAGGCATTAAGGTACACTTGGGATTCTGACAGATCTGTTTCTAAGAAACGCTCCAGCAGAAAAGATCTCTCTAGTTCTAAAACAAGAACAGGAGAAGATGCAGATCCGCATCATTTTAACTTCATAATACGTTAACCTATAATGTGCTATTCTCTACTGTTTTCACACCTTCCACAGAAAAACGACCTTTCAGTCGTTAATTAAAGTCTTAAACCAGAAGGTCCCTTAGGCAGTTACCTGTGTGACATAACTCTTCCCGCTCAATTGATCACGTGTCAGTTTCTTTTCTGTGGACAAAGAAATTCAACAAGGAATTTTACCTGTGAAAGAAATTTGGATAATTTCTTTTCCTCACGGATAAATTTCTGTATCCTTGTGTTTCTTTTGTTTCTTTATCACTCCTTTCACTAACCATGTTATTATTTAAAATTTTCGACTGTCGATTTCTTGCATTTATTGACTGGCTATTTCGACATGCGTTTTCGCGACTCTCGCTATAATCGGCACAACGCTCGTGTGCGGTCGGTTCGGAAGTCGTGTTTCTTATATCAAAAATTTTAACTTGTTTCTTTTTGTTCCAGATTATTCAGCGATGCGACATGCTATACCTGGACTGTTACTGGATATCTTGCGAGTTGGCGAAGATTTCTATGGTGGAGAAGCTGATTAGTAAAGAACTTGTCAACCCTTATGGGTTATACGACAATTCTTTACTGATGTGAGCCCCACCCCATATGGCTATACTGCCGGGGTAAGACCCATCAAGGTGGCATCTTATGGATGCTTTAGTATCCAAAATAAGTTTGTCCACCAGTCACCAGTCACCGGTCACCAGTCACTGGTCATTCATTGTCAGCTTCACCAGGCACCATTCACCAGTCACCGGGCATCCAGGCATGGATAAAATCACCGGGCATTTCTTACCGGTCACAGGTCATCCAGTCACCGGTCATCCAGGCAATGATAAAATCACCAGGCATTTATCACTGGTACTAGTGTCCAGTCATTGTGACGGATTACTAGTTACTCCTACCGGGCATCAGTTACGAGTACTAGTGTCCGGTCATTGTGTCGCATTATTAGTGACTCCTACCGGGCAACAGTGAAGAGTACTAGTGTCCGGTCATTGTGTCAAATTATTAGTGACTTCACCAGGCAACAGTTACGAGTACTAGTGTCCGGTCATTGTATTGCATTATTAGTGACTCCTACCGGGCAACAGTTACGAGTACTAGTATGCGGTCATTGTGTCGAATTATTAGTGACTTCACTGGGCAACAGTTACGAGTACTAGTGTCCAGTCATTGTGTCGAATTATTAGTGACTTCACCGGGCAAACAGTTACGAGTACTAGTGTCTGGTCATATGTCCAGCTACTAGTGTATACCACTGGCAAATAGTTATGATTACTAGTATTCAGTCATTGTATTGGATTACTAGTGACGTCTACTGGGCAATAGTTATGAGTTCTAGCGTCCAGTCATTGTGTCGGATTACTAGTGATTGGGTAACAGTCACTAGTCCCCGAACAATCTATTATTGTTCATAGAAATTTATAGATAAGTCAAGTTAATGGATATAGGTTATAAAATGAAATACATAGTAACATTTTATATAATAAATTTCTGTACAGTCTTTCCTGAATCAGACTAGAATTCTAAATATTCCATTGACTTATTATAGGAGTAATCCTATTAATATTTTAAATTAACATATGCAGTTTATCTCTTTCATTCGCTAGCAAGAGGTTAACTTCCGATTCTAACGAAAATTCATCGGGCAGTAGTTTCGTAGACTGGTGGCAGATCATTCTAACGAAATTCCACCGGGCAGTAGTTTCGTAGACTAGTGCCAGAGCATTGTGTCGGATTACTAGTGACCGAGTAGTAGTCACTAGTCCTCGGTCAATTTATGTTTATTCATTGAGCACTATAGACATGTGTAGTCTTGGGTTATAGGTTATAGAATGACAGGTTCTAATACCTAGTAGCCCCTTATATTGTTGAACTCTATTTTTGAACTAGACTTAAAATTCTATATATATATTTATTCTTGAAAATGAATTAAGAATTATCGGTTACGATCAAATTCGCAATTCATTCACAAAGTGTAGATGATACTACCATCTATAATTATATAATTTATATCTCTTTTTATTCGCTACAAAATGATTAACTTCTTACATATTCACCTTATTCGGCTGTAAGACAAAGGTGAACTCTATAAAAATATCCTTATTTCTAAGAAGAATGATATACACGAAATCTAAAATTTCTTCATGCTCCCGATATGTAATCAGCATGTAATCTAAGGAGTAAATTGACAAGAAAGTAGCAATAGATCCTTTCTACTTTCTATTAATATTTCCTTCATAAGGTATCGGAAATCTGCACGAATCAGATAAATAAATTAAGAGTTTATTTATTTATCCGCTACCTCTCTAGATTACTACGATTTAAAATTCTAGTTGAGGTACATATTTCCTTTTGCCTTTGTACATGGAAAATAGTTGATCCGTTAAGCTATTATTCTATTTTATACTATCTTTTGATTGATTATATAAGAATCAAGGTCAGTCGTGCTCTGTCTAAACTCTGGTATAAAATAATAAATAAGAAGAAAATAGGCATAGATATAATTCGATACATTCTTTACTTTGCCTGTTTTATTTTTTCTTCTGGATCATTTAACACTACGATAGCAATATACCAAATAATTTTGTCTCAGTTAGAATCTATTACGCTGAAGATTCTTCATCTGGGAATAATAATTTTATTATGATTATGATTAGAAATTATTTAGGAAGGTTTAAAACTTATAATCACTAGACCCAATTAATCCACATATATTATAGGTCTACTTTATCTTTATTGAGGAATAGTTTTGCTTCGACTAGCTCTATACCTCTAATATTTTATATATAACTAGAGTCCATGTCAATCAAAATTTTCTCGCACCTTCGATATTGACAGTGGATACATATTTGGTAAAGGCATTAATTATTCAGTATTTGACAGATTATTATTGCCTAAATTAAATATTATATACAATACTTTCCTTTTGATTTTTTTTATTGACTTTGTAACATTTCAGAAACTGCCAAAGTCAATCATTTCCTTCCTCAAAACTTACCGAAGCCTTAGATTATGTTTATACGTATCTTTATTATATGCTTAGAGGTTAATTAACGATAGTTTACCTCATAATAGCAGATATTATCATATTCATATTAATCAATGTACGGTCTAGGCTTAGACAAGAGGGAAAACTTCCTTAATTACGAGTCGGTAAAGAATTAAGATACACTTAATTATCTCTTTACCCCTTCTTTATGTTTACATTCGTTAAAGGGATCATAGTAATTCTCGCTAAGAGTTCAAGTTCAGTTTGCGAGTAATGCAAAGATTAATATCTTGATTTCCAGTTCGCATCAAAAATGGTCTATATATATAGATAAATATCTTTTCCGAAACGGATATTTATTTTATCCACACAATAAGTCATTTCAAGACGTTTCGATGATTTTGAAATGCACTGCCTCAATTTATAATATAGAATATGTTTATATAAACTTCACAACGTAGTAAGTGCTGCACCTACGTTCCTGGTCAGATGTTACTTTTGTGATACGTTTTCGAACATACTGAAAGTTTTTCCGATTATACATTCGCTAAATAACTTTCGAGTAGCATTTATGCTTTTGAACATTCAGATTATTTGATAATAGTTGGAGATAATATATTATACCGATATTTATATATCTATCTTCATTATTTATCTTTCTCAGCTTACTTTTAAGTTAGATTGACCTTCTCGCTATGTTCCAGGTTTAAATCTAGCTAACATTATTGACCAGTCACTTTTTTTTTGTTACAGATAAAATATTTCCAAAACAATATTTTAACAGTTTTTCTCAGTATTCAGAGCATAACGACTTCATGAATACTTGGAAATAATTCAATTCTACGCGTGTTAAACTAAGCCTAAAACAAGCTCTAGTTTTTAGAATGGATATTATCCTTCGATTCAGTTCATGGAGATACATCCATTTAGATCCCATTATCTCCATTTCAAGCATAAAATATTCTAATGACTAAGTACTCTTTTTCTACGTACGAATACAGAATAACGAGTCACTATTGCTGCATATTGGTTAAAGATTAAACAAATTTTATCTTAAACCTATATGACGTTAAATTAATAATTATCTCTTTCATATTTATACATGTTTTTACCCTTGCGTCAGGGATCGTGGTAATAATATTATTTTATTACTCTGTGGTTTATGCATAGATCTCGAGAGAATATATATATGTATATATATGTATATATATATATATATGTATATATATGTATATATATTATCTTCCTGAATTCATTTGCGAGTATGTAATTTGATATTTCAGGAATTGCCAATTATGCAGACATAGATTTTATTCTGTTAATATTCAGTTCTAAAAATTTAATTGAATATTTATCTATAAAATTCTGGGCAGTAATTTTATAGAGTTATATGTTTAATAATTCCTTGCTTAATAAATAATTACGCTTAACCTTTTTATTTATAGCAGGAATTTGTTCCGTAGTATAATTTTAATTTAGTATTCATATATTTCTTACTATTCTTAAATATGCGTATAGAATAGTAATACTATCTCTTAACTTATAAATTAAGTGTTTTAGAGATTATTAATCAGTACTATTGTATAATCTTTCTTCAGAGATTATCACACTATTACATTTTTCTCTGAATCCTTCACTTTTTATGAACATTTTGATTCGTCATTACAAAGTGGACTTTTTAACATTTCTTGATTTCCATGATTATTTACTCAGGAGTACTTTTCATGGCAATCTTCTGGCGTAGAAAAATTCTATCCAGCTTATTTATTATTGCTTAATCTTAGCAATACGGTAAGATTTAGCCAAACTATGATCGTCTTACAGTTAGCTGTGATCAACCTTATTCTTATCTCTCTTATTGTCCGTCAAACTCTTAAGTTATGATGTTGACAGTCTCTTCTTTATTATTTTGTCAGGACATCAAATGCTTTTATATGTCCATGACAAAACTAATTATCAATGATTTAGGTTGCTTTTTCTTCCCAGCAGCTTTATGCAACCTCTGTATTATTTTATTGCTTGACTAAAAATTCCTAATACAATTAGTCTAGCAATAGTTTTAACCATTATGTTTGTGTATACTTTTTTCTTCTGATGGATAACTGTGTAATAGTTAAGTTAACTCCATCTACCTTTATTATCTCCCCTTCTTTAATTTGATCAAAGGGGAATGATTATACAACATTATGGTTATTTTAAGTCTATGTCTGTTCATCGGAAACTGTCCTATCGCTCCAATTAACAGAATCTAATTAGTTTATAATACTAATAGCTTAGACTATTACAATTAGATAGCTTCACATATCTAGAATTTTATCCAAAATATCTACATATGTCAGTTATCTATAGGAAACTCCACCGAGTAGACCTTTCCTTATTTATTCAAGACCCTAGATAGACTACCTATGGTCTTGGCTTTTGTTTTACAAATTTTGTTTCGAAAATATTATCTCTATATTCCTAGCTTACTTTGCAATGGAATATTTATGTTATGCCTCAATGACTCATTTTTCTTTTTGGAGCCAATTGTTGTTTCCGAAAAAGAAAAAAAAAAGGGGGGTGGGGGTGGCAGTGTTAGGTCTCTGAGACTTAAGAACTGGCTTCCTCTAGAGTCTACTATTTTATATAAGGTTGTTAGATCACAACACCTTAACTTAAAGATATGCTATTTTGTGAATCTAGATCATTCTTTCTATTAAATATAGAATTAGAATGTATCTGATTCCTTAGAGTTTCCTGAGTCTTTAACCAGAAGTAGTGAGATAATATTTATTGGTGTTACTGTAGAATTAGGAGAGCACCTCCCTCCTATTCTGCAAATTCTAGCACATTATCTATAGGTTAATGTATTATGAAGTTAAAATGAAGTTTTTTAAAAGTAAAACGTATTTTAACGAGTAATACTTAACCTATAGATAATCAATTATCTCCCTCCGTCCACCCTTGCTTATCTCTCCTAATTGTGTCTATTGTTTTACACATAAAAGAAACTGACACGTGATCAATTGAGCGGGAAGAGTTACGTCACACAGGCAACTGCCTAAGGGACCTTCTGGTTTAAGACTTTAATTAACGACTGAAAGGTCGTTTTTCTGTGGAAGGTGTGAAAACAGAAGAGAATAGCACATTATCTATAAGTTAAGTATTACTCGTTAAAATACGTTTTACTTTTAAAAAACTTCATTTTCCTCCTCTTCTTCATCATCATCTTCTCTTAGAAGAAGCAGGAAATAAAAGATCTAAACATTCTAACAGAAAGAGGAGACATCGCTTGTCCTTCTCTTCCTCCAGTGAATCTGCCAAAGACGACGGCTATTATAGGAGGTCAAAACATCCTTCTCTTCAGGCTTCTGTTGTAGAACCAATCTCACAGCCTAACAGGATTTTCTGTGAGTCACAGAATTTACCACCTGCAGATAATTATGTTCTTCATTATAAAGGAATCCAAACCTGATTCTTGGTCATTTGATAAAGCAATAAATGAGGTATTTATGTTATTATCGAAGGAGATGTGTGCTAAAACGTCTCAGGATCTCTCTCCTTCCAAACCTCTGTCTGGTATTGAGTTTGTGATTGAGTCTCGTACAGCCGCATTACCGCTCCTCGCTCACTCTAAACGCATTGGAAATACCGTCAAATCTATTAGAAATAATTAGATTCGGATAAAAACTGGTCAAGATTAGACATAGCCACAAAACATTGTCAAAATATTGGCTCCACTTAAATATTTTAAAAGCCATCCACATACTTCTGTACTCAGACTTTCACCTCTCTAGATTTTGACGCATCGCAGCTGGACATTTCTACTGTGGGGAAATACTCTATTACCATTCAGAACATGGAAACTTGGGAAAAAAAGAGCTCGTAGTTTGGTGGCAGTTAACTAACTCTCTTGCAGATCTATTTTCTTCGGCTGCTTTTCAATGTCTTCACCAAGAGTCTATGTTGGTCAGTACCCTGTCCGGACTCCTGGAAGCAGTTGCCAAGTATATCAGACACGCTAACGCTCTGCCTACAATATTGGCCATAGAATTATTTCAAACTCGATGGATTCAGCTATAGCCTCCTCAAAATTTCTACTGGATCACTAAGCAAGCACTGAGTAAGACCCTAATCAATTCTCAAGTGTTGTTCGATAATAAGATCAAGTAAGAAGCTAAATCTAATTTTGAGACCCAACAACATAGCCTCTTCCGCCAACAATTCTCTTTTGTAACCTACGAAACCATCCTATGCTTCTACGGGTTCTTTCACTCTACAGGAGTTAGCAAAACAATCTGTTAACAAGACAACAAAACAAACAAAAAAAAAAAAAAAAAGAAAAAAAAAAAAACCCAAAAAACTCAAACGTGCCAAAATTTGTCTCCAGAACAAGAAAAATATAAACTCAGAAAATTTATGACGCAAAATGGGTCACATATGACAATGGGTGCCATAGAAAGAAGGTCAATTCGATCACGGCGTCTCTTACTGTCATAGCCGACTTCCTTCATTATTTTTTCTGAGACAAATATCAGAACAGTACCATCAAAGCCTATATGTTTTAGTGGAATCTTGATAAATTTTAAGATTACCTAAATATAATGGATGTATATTGATTCCATAGAGTTTCCGGAGTCATGAACCAGAAGTACAAGGAATCTTAAACCAGAAGTGCTGGGAACCTAAGGAGCAGCTCCTCTACAATTCTAGCACATTATCCATAGGTTAATGTATTATGCAATTAAAATGACGTTTTTAAAATAAAACATATTTTAGCAAGTAATGCTTAACCTATGGATAAGAGATTCCTGCCTCCTTCCCCGCTTCGCTGCAGTCATACCCACTTATTCTATGAGGAAAACTTAACACGTGATCTATATGGCGGGAAAGGAGACGTCATACAGATATTGCCTTAGGGAACTTCCGGATTGACTGAAAAATTCTGTGGAAGGTATAATGAAAAGAAGGAAATAGCACATTATCCATTGGTTAAGTATTACTTGTTAAAATATGTTTTACTTTAAAACTTCGTTTTGGAAGAAAGGAGCGGATAATAGTTTCAAGAGTACCTTCGAATGGATGCTTAAATTTATTCACATTCATTTCAACAAATCAGCTGTCTTACTTCGATATTTATCCTTGCCTTGGATAAAAGGGGTTCTCGGATCATTTATGGACAACACAGACCCATCTCATGTTGCGCATCCATGCAGTTGGATCTGAGCCTTTGTTGCTCTTACAATATTACTGGATATGAAAGAATACACAGTTGTATAGCAAAGACCTTATCAGATAGTCCGGCTTCACTTTCTGATCTAGAATTGCTGTTCGCATGTATACCTCATTTTGCGGCTACTCTTATAGGCGTTAAATAGATGTCTTTGTATTTCATATTTAGGCAAATGTATGTCCCACAAAGAATTAAGACACTCACTCCGTTTTTTTTGTCATTAAAAAAAACAACTCTGAATAGATATGTTTTCTGTATACTATACTGTTGCTAAATTGCCATCTTACCCAGATGAGCAAATCATAGCCCGTTATATCCCCCATCTATGTCTTACATTTTTAGGAATGTCCTCATCTTGCGAGTTATTTATAGGGTTTATACCTATGTAAGAGTATTTAGGAGCATTGTAAATACTGATTAGGTTTCAGATACTGTTCATACAATATCAAGAAAAATGTAAAATTTGAACGTAAACCACATTTTGTATGAAGTCGTAAGATACATGAGCTATATCCCATCACATAGAAAGGAATGACAGTGAAAAAGGGTCGTTACTCGAGTTACAACCCTTTTTAACTAACAAAAGTAAAAATTAAAAATACAACCAGAGGACAGATATTAAATTTTAAGGGCAAGTATAATGATTTTCATGTTGAAAACAAAGTAAAATATCTGAAAAAGGTGAATTTTGCTTATTAAAACGATTTTGCGCTGTGCCGTCTGTATATATAGGTAAGGATATGTTGTCCTCTTATTATACACCCGGAATACGAAGTATGCCAAAGGGTATATAGTTTTCGTCGGTTCCGTCTGTCCGTTCGTCTGTCCGTCCTTACGTCCGTCCATGATTCATGATTCCGTCTGTTAACCCTTTCTATAAGCAAGTTTTACTTCGAAGTGTTTTGATTACTTATAACTCAGCAGCCACTAATAAAAACTTTTCATATTTGGTATGGGGGTACCTGGGAGGATTTTCTTCCATTCTACATCTATGAACCCCTGAGCCATGCCCCAGGGCGGGGCTAGAGGTCAAAATCTAGGACACCCCAATAAAATAGTATATTGCAGTTTGTTTATACAAATTTATACAAACAGCTTGTTAATAAAGAAGGATGAGCATCAGACATGTTTATACATCAACATTCAGTGTAATAAGGTCAAGGACATTGTGATCTTATTTTCATGCTCCAGTGATTTTGCCTTATATTTTGAAGACTGTTTCACGGATAAATGCCTGAATAAAGTTGTATGTTGCACTTTGTTTATACAAACAGCTTCTAAATAAAGAAGGATGGGCATCATACATGTTTATCACATCAGCATTCAGTGTAATAAAGTCAAGGTAATAGTGATCTTATTTTCGTGCTCCTGCGATTTTGCCTTATATCTTGAAGACTATTACATGGAGTGATGTGATATTTGGAATATTGGTTCTGTGGGACACCACGATTGATTTCATATAGGTCACCTTGACCTATATTTCATGGTCCAGTAATTTTGCTTACATCTTGAATGTTATTTGACATATGAACATCATTATTTGGGATTATGAATCAGTATGATCCAACAGTTGACCTAAAAGTAAATGTAGGTCACTGTAACCCATATTTCATAGTCCAATGATATTTTTGTTACGTCTTGAAGACAATTTGAGATGTATTACTATCATATTTTGGGATTATATGTGACCTATATTTCATAGCCCTGCGATTTTGACTTATATCTCCCACTATTTGATACCTTAGTGTCATATTTACTATAATGACACAGTGTGACCCTCACTTTAACCTCAAAGTAAATATAAATCAGCATGACCTATATTTCATGGTCTAGTGATTTTGCTTAATATCTTTTCGGTTATTTTTTGGATTAACATCATAGTTGGTATAATGGATCAATGCGACCATCAGATTTATTTTCTCAAGTATATTTTGGTCAGTGACCTAGATTTTATAGTCCAGCAAATTTGTTGAATTTGCTTCATGTCTTCAAGACTGTTTACTCCAAAACAGTTGTACTTGGGATGATAGATCAGTGTCACTCATTGTAAACTATATTTTGCCTTATATCATTGTCATTTACTTTAAACTATTTTATAATTAAAGGAATGGCGCCGGCCGGGGGTATTCGTGACTTGCTCTGGTAAATATTTTTGAATTTAGATTGAAATTTTGTATATTTCCCTTCAAATATGAAAATCTTTGGCTCGGTTGGGTATGTGGTGAATGGAACTTTTTAGCTCACCTAAGCCAAAGGCTCAAGGTGAGCTTTTGTGACCGGTCGATGTCCGTCATGCGTCTGTCAACAATTTACTTGATATCTCCTCCTAAACCGGTGAATGGATTTTGAAATAATTTTACAGGAATGTTTCTTGAGTGATCTTCTACCAAAATTGCCTAAGGTTCCGCTCCGCTAAACAAAATGGCCACCAGAGCTAAAAATAGAAAAACCTTAAAACGACATCTCCTCCAAGGACACTGACCCAATTTCAAAATGATTCAGCTAGCCTCGATGGCTCAATTGGATGCGCGTCTGGCTGTAGACCAGGAGGTGGTAGGTTCGACCCCTGCCGAGATCGGCAACATTCTTTTGTAGAGATTGAACATGAAATATTTTCTACAGTCATTCTCTCCCTTCCGCTGATTCAAGAAGGGCTGTTGTCAGTTTCTGGCGAAAGAATGTGCACAATACTGGTTAACCGCTTAGATGACTAAGCCTGCCCAGTAAACATGCGGTTAGGTAAACTGATTGTGCTCGACATGACCCCATTGGGTTGACTGGGACGTAAAACCTCAGCAAAAACAAACAAACAAAATAATTTTACAAAAATGTTCCTTGGGTGACACTATACCTAAATTGCTCAAACGGTTCCACTCGGATGAATAAGAAGGCTGCCAGAGCTAAAATAAAAAAAGAAAAAAAAAAAAACAACAACAAAAAAACTTTAAACGTCTTCTTGTCTGTCAACAATTTACTTAAAAGACATCTCCTCCTAAACCAGTGAACGGATTTTGAAATTATTTTACAGGCATGTTCCTTGGGGGACCTATATTGAAGTTGCCTAAATGGTTCCGCTCCGCTGAACAAAGTGATTGCCAGAGCTTAAAATAGAAACACCTTAAAACGGCATCTTTACCAAGATCACTGGCCAAATTTCAAAACAAATGCACAGGAATATTCCTTGGCTGACCTTCTACAAAATATACTCAAACTGTTCAGCTCCGATGAACAAGATTGCCGCCAGAGCTAAAAATAGAAAAATCTGTAAACGTCTTCTCGTCTGTCAGCCATTTACTTAAAAGACATCTCCGAAACCAGTGAACGGATCTTGAAATAATTTTACAGGAATGTTCCTTGGGTGACCTCTACCAAAATTGCCAAATGGTTCTGCTCCGCTGAACAAAATGGCCACCAGAGCTGGAAATAGAAAAACCTTAAAACGACATCTTTTCCAAGGCCACTGGCCAAATTTCAAAATAATTCCACAGGAATATTTCTTGGGTGACCCTCTATCAGAATTGCTCAAACCGTTCCGCTCGGATGGACAAGATGGCCGCCAGTGCTAAAAAATAGAAAATCCTTTAAACAACTTCTTCTCTTTAACCAGTGAACGGATTTTAAAATAATTACACATGAATGTTTCTTTGGATGATCCTCTACCAAAATTGCTCAGACCGCTCTGCTTGGATGAAAAGATGGCCACCAGAGCTAAAAAATAAAAAAAAAATCCCTTTAAATGACATCCTCCTTAACTAGAGGATAGATTTTGAAATAATTTCACATGAATGTTCCTTGGGTGACCCTCTACCAAAATTGCTTAAACCGTTCCACTCGTGTGAACAAAATGGCAGTCAGAGCTAAAAATAGAAAAAAAAATTAAATGTCTTCTCCACCTTAACCAGTGGATGTATTTTGAAATAATTTCACAGGAATGTTCCTTGGGCGATCCTCTACAAACATTGCTCAAACCGTTATGCTCGTCTGCCAGAGCTAAATGGCCACTCTGTATTTTGCATCTTCTCCTGAACCAAAAGGCCAAGTGATTCGAAATATAGGAAGCATCGGGGTGACTGGTAGATAGCGAAAATCGTTCTGATTGGAAATCCAAGATCATTGCGGCCATCTTGAACATCTATTTTTCGCTTCTTCTCTTCAACTGAAAGGCCAATTGACTCAAAACTTAGTAGGAAGCATCAGGATGACTTTTAGATAAAAAATAGCTAAAATCGTTTCGATTCAAGATGGCGGCAATGGCGACCATCTTGAAAATCTGTTTTTCGCTTCTCCTTCTGAACCAAAAAGCTAATGGACTTGAAACTTAGCAGGAAGCATCAGGATGACTTGTAGATAAAAAATGGCTAAAATAGTCCTATGGGAAATACAAGATGGCCGCATCTTGAAAATCTGATTTTCGCTTGAACCGAAAGGCTACGTGACCTGAAACATGATAGGAAGCACAGGGGTGACTTGTAGATCAATAAATAAATTCTTTCCAATCGGAAATCCAAGATAGCGGCCATGGTGGCCATCTTGAAAGTCTATTTCTCACTTCGGCTGAATGGAAAGGCCAATTGGGGCTAACCTGGGTAGGAAGCATAGAGGGGATGGTAGAATAAAAAAAATGGCTTAAATTGTTATAATCGGAAATCCAAGATTGTGGCCATCTTGAAAATCTATTTTCTCCTTCTCCTGAAAGGCCAATTGACTTGAAACTTAGTAAGAATCATCGAGGTGACTTATTGATCAAAAATAGCTAAAGGTTTATGACCCCACAGTTGCCATCTTGGAAATCTATATTGAAATTCGTCATCTGAATAAAAATTTCCATATTGGCTTAAAATTTGAAATGAAGTATAGAGGATGGGCGAGGGGGGGAGGGGGTGGGGGGGGGGGGCGGGACTTGTAGATCAAAAATAGTTGAAATCATTCTGATCAGAAATCAAAGATGGTTGCCCTAGCAGCCATAATAAAAATTTCCATATTGGCTTAAAATTTGAAATGAAGTATAGAGGATGGGCGAGGGGGGGGGGGGGGGACTTGTAGATCAAAAATAGTTGAAATCATTCTGATCAGAAATCAAAGATGGTTGCCCTAGCAGCCATAATAAAATCTGTTTTGAACATTTTCTCCCGAACCAAAAGGGCATTTGACTCGAACTTCATTGGAAGTATTGAGATGACTTGTAGATCAAAAGTAGCTTAAATCACTCTGATTGAAATCCAAGATGGTCGCCATCTTGAAAATCAATATTCAATATTAAATCAACATTGAAATTCTCTTGAACCAAAAGGCAATTGACTCAAACTTGTCTGATAATCAGGTAAGCGATACAGAGCCATCTTGTTCCTCTGGTTTTCTGGTCATATGATTTAAGATATCGTTTCTTTTTTATTGCTTATCAGCTGTCGTTTTTTTTATGGTTACAGAAAGGCCTCAGATTATACAAATGGATCGGCATGCAGATGCTGAAATCAACGACGTTTTATTGCTCAATGTGACGTTTTACTCTAATGATGACTTGGACGTTTCTGTTGAATGGTATAGAGTAAATAATATGTCCTCAGCATCGATACTAAGTGGACGTCAACGGTATAACTACAGCATTACAGAAAGTAAAGTGCATATTATGTTCCGAAGCACACTAGTACCGTTACCAGGAAACTTCAGTCAGCTAGCGATATCGCCTGTTCAGTTAGTGGATTTTACCAATTTTGAAGTAAGAATCATCAACAGTGCTGGGACTGCAGTCTCTTCCATTGCTGTTGTACCAAAAGGTAAAACATTTCTTATAATATATTTTGCAAACAAACGCAATATTGTTGGACACCTTGTCTGCTGGAACAACAACAAATTTATGGGGTATGTATAATTAAGGGACTTTTACTGGAGAACCAAGTGACCTAGGACTAGGCCCGCTAGGGGACCAGATGTAAAATTTAGGAACCTACTACAGGAGGACCACTGCTTTAATAAGCCATATCGTGGCTATGATCATTGGAGATAATTGATTATTGAAAAAAAGGACACCTACTGGCACAGTATATCACCTCGTGTGTAGAGTTTGGCTAATGTCATTATATATCTCTGTAAAAGTGTGAATTTTTTATTCATATATTTTAATGAAACATATTTTTGGCATCTCGTTACATTTTTAAAATAACAAGGGAACATCTTTAAACAAAGCAAATCAAAAACAATAGTAATAATAATATTAATTTAATATTTTGATATACGTTGGACACAAAAAGAACCTTTAATTTATGTACTTGAAAAAATCACATCTTGGATACTTACTGCTATTCAGTGGCTGACACAACCTTAACTGAACTTAAATACGGACAAAAATCGTGTTTTCAGATTGATTTAATTGCAATATTATGGTTTTGTTGCTTTTACCCACAAAACGCACCCCGACTGACATTGCGTTGAAATTTTCTTCTAAAGCATTCTCTATGAGCAGACAAAAGAATTTAATGGTTTTAACCTCCAGATTTTCATTTAATCTCTAAAAAATAAAATCTATGCGTTTTTTAATCATTTCAGTATACAAGTTGTTACCTATTGTTGGACTTAAATGCGATTGAGCATTGACTACTCTTATTAAAAATACAGCTACTGTTATGTGATTCTGTCAATATCCCTCATAAACAGAAGAGCAAGATCTGCCATATATACATATATATTCTCAAATATGACAACTAATTTGGTAAGCCAGAATCAGTATTCTGCAGAATTCTTAAAATAAATAAATAAATAAATAAATAATAAAATAACTAAACAGTATGGAACATTTTGGAAGATTTACAAAATGACATAATGGCCAGCAAACTAAACAGAAAATATTATAGACTCATTATGTCAATGTCCCTTTCAACAAAGAAAGGACCCAATTTGTTATGTTAAAATTAATGGATTGTAAAAAATAATTAGTGTTCAAAATCAGCATATAATGGGTAGAGACAGATCCAGGATATTTAGATGTCTGGTTTTGTTTGACAGAGTGGGGTTTGAATGAAACAATATTAGTGAATTTTTCCGTGATGCACCTCATTTTTCGGGCCGATATTTAATATCATCAATTACTGATGCAAAAAAAAAAAAAAAAGAAACAGTAAATTACATTACGGAAAATTCCAGTACCAAATTTTCAGTATGTTTTCAGACATATGAACAGTATGAACAGTAAATTTGAGCAAACAGTGTAGTCCCAGATTAGATTACTATTTCAGTTAAAATGTAAGATAAGAGGTGCAAATTGCGTGGAATATGCACTTTATGGTCAGAAGTACCAATAATTAATCTTATGTTTTTTTATTTATCTCTGTTTAAAGTGAATTATAGACCCAAAATGTGCATAAAATTTTCACTTTTTTAAATGGCACAAAGAAGTTCCTCATTTTTTGGGCACATCATTGACACCAACGGTGTTGCCATCAGTTAGTCCAGGGATACCCATTTAAACGCACTTCAGAGAAACATGTCTGACCAAAAAAACATTTTCTTGTGGATACCCGTCGGAATGAATTGCTAGTGTTATTCTTATTAACACACACAAACTGAATGTAGGGGAAAAGTCATGGGAAAAAATCGTATAGACTCACTAAAATTTCACAAAATATTTTGAATTTTTCATAGTCATGCTTTTTCCATGTCATGTCGGCAAGATAATATAATATTGCAGAAATGTTCCTTGGAGATCATCAACCAATATTGTTCAAGCCATTTGGATTCGTCAAAAAAAAAACATGGCCGCCAGGGGGATGGGGTGGGGGAGCTTATTTTCCCTATATATATCTATATAGAAAACTTTAAAAATCTTCTTGTCAGAAACCCCAGTGGACTGATTTCAATATAACACGGCAGAAATGTTTCTTTTGTAAAACTCTACCAAGACTGATCAAGCCGTCATGATTCTTCAAAAAACATGGCCGCCAGGGGGCGGGGCTTATTTTCCGTATATATCTATATAGAAAGGAAAATAAAAATCTTCATTTTCAGAAACCACTGGACCGATTTCTATATGACGACAGAAATGTTTCCTTGGTGACCCTCTACCAAGATTGTTCAAACCGTTATTATTTGTCAAAAAACATGGCCGCTAGGGACGGGGCTTATTTTCACTATATATCTATATAGAAAAATTTAAAAATCTTCTTCTTGTCAGAAACCACTGGACCGATTTCAGTATAACTTGGCAGAAATGTTTCCTTGGTGACCCTATAGCAAGATTGTTCAAGCCGTCATGATTTGTCAAAAAACATGGCCGCTAGGGGGCAGGGATTATTTTCTGATGGTTTACTCTACCGTTCTAAGGCGGTGGTCCCCGTGTTAGTCTTACTCTTTGTTGCTTTGTGGTTTATTCTACGAGGCAATTTGTTTTATGTCTTACATTGTGTCATTTTGTTCTTGTGTTTTTCAGTCCGTTTAGCATTGGGATTACCTCGCTTGGGGAAGAGAGAGCTTATCTTAATGCTTTTCGTACGTTTGTTCGATTTGTGCTTGTTTGGATTTGTCAGTTTCCTTTTCCTCATGGTGTCTAGGAAAGGCTGCGATTTGTGATTGTGGCACTCCCTGGATATATATAGAAAACTTTAATGATCTTTTCAGAAACCAATGGACCGATTTCAATATAACTTGGCAGAAATGTTTCCTTGGTGACACTTTACCAAGATTGTTCAAGCCGTTATGATTTGTCAAAAACATGGCCGCTAAGGGGTTGTGGGTGTGGGGGGCATGGCTTATATATCTGTACAGAAAACTTTAAAAATCTTCTTGTCAGAAACCAGTTGACCGATTTCAATATAACTTGGCAGGAACGTTTCTTTGGTGACCCTCTACCAAGATTGTTAAGCATTCATGATTCGTCAAAAACATGGCCGCTATCGGGGCGGGGGTAGGGGGGCTTATTTCCCCTATATATCTATATGAAAAAAATTTAAAATCTTCTTGTTAGAAACCACTGGACCGATTTTATATAACTTGGCAGAAATGTTTCCTTGATAGCCCTTTACCAAGATTGTTCAAGCCGTCATGATTTGTCAAAAAACTTGGCCTCTAGGGACGGGGCTTATTTTCCCTATATATCTTTATAGAAAACTTTAATGATCTTCTTGTCAGAGACCACTGGACCGATTTATATCGGAACCCGAATTTACGGTGACTTAGTGTACAGATTTAGAAAAATTGTAGGTAAATCTAACTTCTCGGAGCAATTCAGAAAACATATTAACTGTTATAAAAGAATTGGCTATAGCCTGGATATTATGCGGCAGACTGCATGCCTAGTTGTCAACCCAATCATTGTTGATGGCTATGCTTCACTCTTTAATTGCAAGACGGCGGTTCGGGTCTCAGACTCAATGACAGCCTCTTCGTAAAACTTTAACCAGAGGGTTGGGGCTTGACGATATGTCTTTGGCTTGGACCGCTGTGGTTCAACTATTGGTTTTCATTTACTCTGGCATACAGTAGAATTAGCCATGAGTACTCATCTTTGTTTATTATAGTGATTAATTTGATTTTTATGTTTTCGCTTTGATGCATTGACTGAGTTGGGAGCCTTTATGCGAACTGAATTTTTATGTATTTTTGTATTAAGAGTATCATCGGGACCCAGGGTGAAGTTAGCTAGCTGTAAAAGTGCTATTAAACCCCCCGGTGGTTTGCTCTACCGACCGTTCTAAGGCGGTGGTCCCGGTGTTAGTCTTAATGTTTGTTGCTTTGTGGTTTATTCAACGAGGCGTTTGTTGTATGTCTTTCCGTGTGTCATTTTGTTCTTGTGTTTTTCAGTCCTTTTAGTATTGCGATTACCTCGCTTGGGGAAGAGAGAGCTAATCTTAGTGCTTTTCGTACGTTTGTTCGGTTTGTGCTTGTTTAGATTTGTCGGTTTCCTCTTCCTCTTGGGGTCTAGGAAGGGCTGCGGTTTGTGATTGTGGCACTCCCTGGACTTTTCTTACCTTTTTTTCAGTATAACATTTTAAGAATGTTTCTTTTGTAACCCTCTACCAAGGTTATTCAAGCCATCATGATTCGTAAAAAAACATGGCCGCTATGGGGCTGGGCTTATTTCCCTATATATCTATATAGAAAAGTTTAAAAATCTTCTTGTCAGAAATCACTGGACCGATTTCATTATAACCTGGCAGAAATATTTCCTTAGTGACTCTCTACCAAGATTGGTCAAGTAATAGTGATTCGTCAAAAAAACATGGCTGCCAGGGGCCGGGGCTTATTTTCCCTTTATATCTATATAAAAAACTTTAAAAGTCTTCTTATCAGAAACCACAGAACCCATTTCAGTATAACGTGGCAAGAATGTTCCTTTGGTGACCCTCTACCAAATATGTTCAAGCTGTCGTGATTCGTAAAAAATATGGCCGTTAGCGGGTAGGCCTTTTTTTTCACTATATAGCTATATAATATAAAGCTCTTTAAAATGTTATTGTCAGAAACCACTGGACCAATTTCAATATAACTTGGCAGAAGTGTTCCTTTGTTAACCCTCTTTCAAGATTTAGTTCAAGCCTTCATGATGCATTAAAATACATGGCAGATGTGGGGTGGAGTAGGGGTGGGAGGCAGGGCTATAAAATTTGTGCACAAATCTTAGAGCAGTGAACTTGGCTGAAACTTAAACAGTAAGTATGCAAATCTGTTCGCTTATGTGAGCGATATAGGATCATCATGGTTTTCTGTTTTTTTTGAGTTGTTCAGTATTCAATGTTTTTATATTTTCAGATCATTTTGTTCACTATGGGGTCAACAATATCCCCACTGATGATGCAGAGATCTTAATTAAGAAGTTTGACGACCTCTATTTTATCTTTTTTTTATATTTGCCATATTTCACAGTCATGGGGTGTTACGAGGGTCGTACAAAAAGTTCTGTCTCTAATAGGCTTCCTAAATTTTATCCCATGTATATTTTAAAATGCTTCACTACACTTGAATGGTGTATTGAATAGCTAACGATACCCATTTATTTCGTGCAAATTGCTTTCCAACTGACCGAGTAATTTCAAATTGAAATAGATGCAGTCATATACACTTACCAATTTACTTGTTACAATAAGAAACGACCAAGCAAAGGATGGTCAGGAGTCCACCTTTTACAAGACAACGCCTCCTCTCATAAGTGTGAGGTTCTTAAGTCTTTTTTGGCTTTTGAAAATGTGAAAGTTTTAAATCATCCACCTTATTCACCTGACCTGAGTCCCTGTGACTTTTTTATTTCCAAGGCTTAAGAAAATGCTTTCTGGAAATAAGTACACGTTTAGAAGTTCTCTTGGCAGCGCTGTTTATCAGTGTCTCCAATAGATACCAAAAGAAGACTATTTCTCTGCTTTTCGCGACTGGATAAAAAGGTTACAAAAATGTGTTTCAGTAAAGGGAGAATACTTTGAAGGTTTGTAATAAAAATATGTTTAATAAAATGTAACACTGAAGTAATCCGAACACAGTGACAAAACTTTTTGCAGGACCCCCGTAAACTGTACTAGTCTTTGTCGTTTTTGCAATAGTAGATACTTATTATCCTTCGATCGATAGGTTCGGATGATATAGTGATCAGCATGGCCTCCGTCCGTCCGTTCGTAGACACATCCTTGTGTGCTCCATGACTTCGATACCCTTAGACATAGGAATGACGAGGAGGATCAGTGGGTGTGTCGCGTGCAAGAGAGACCACTTTCACTGTCTTTGTTATGTAGTTATCTCCCCTGAAGACGAAATCGTGCATAACTCCCATACTGTTTGAGGTAATTTGATAATATTTGGTAGAGATGAAGAGAAGGACCAGTATGCGTGTCGCATGCAAGAGCAACTGCTCCCACTTTATTCGTTATGTAGTTACTTTCCCTGAAGCAGAAATTGTAACCTCATCCTTGTGCACTCCATTACTTTGATAATATTTGGTAGGAATGTAGAGGAGGACCAGTAGGCGTGTCGCCTGCAAGAGACAACTCCCACTGTCTTCGTTATATAATTATCTCCCAGAAGCCGAAATCTTGGGCAGGCCAATATTCCCATAGTGTTCGAGATAATTTGATAATATTTGGTAGGGATTAAGAGGAGGACCAGTAGGTGTGTCGCATGCAAGAGAGACTTTTGCTTTATTTATTATATAGTTATCTCCCCTGAAGCAGAAATCGTACTCATCCTTGTGCGTTCCATACCTTTGATACATTAAGACATATTTTGGTAATGTTTGGTAGGAATGAAGAGGAGGACCAGTAGGTGTGTCGCGTGCATGAGAGACGACTCTCACTGTCTTTGTTATATAGATATCTCTCCAGAAGCCGAAATCTTGTGCAAGCCATAACTCCCATACTGTTTGAGATACTTTGAGAATATTTGGTAGGGATTGTGAGGAGGACCAGTAGGCATGTTGCGTGCAAGAGAGACATTTCTCACTCTATTGGTTGTGTAGTTATCTCCTCTGAAGCGGAAATTTTGTGCAGGCCATAACTTTGATACACTTAGACGTATTTTGACAATGTTTGGTAAAAATGAAAAGGAGGACCAGTAGGTGTGTCGCATGCAAGAATGTCAACTGTCACTGATTTCGTTATATAGTTATCTCCCGTGAAGCCTAAATCTTGTGCAGGCCATAACTCCCATACTGTTTGAGGTAATTTGATAATATTTGGTAGGAATGAACAAAAGGACCAGTAGGTGTGTCGCATGCAAGAGAGACAACTCGCTTTATTGATTATGTAGTTATCTCCCCTGAAGCAGATACTGTACTCATCCTTGTGTGCTCCATAACTTTGATACATTTAGACATATTTTGGTAATGTTAGTAGGAATAAAAATGAGGACTAGTAGGTGTGTCGCGTGCAAGAGAGACAACTTTCACTTTCTTCGTTATGTAGTTATCTCCTCTTAAGCCAAAATCTTGTGCGGGCCATAACTCCCATACTGATTGAGATAATTTGATAATATTTGGTAGTGATGAAAAGGAGGCATGTAGGCATGTTGCATGCAAGAGAGACGACTCTCACTTTATTGGTTGTGTAGTTACCTACCTTGAAGCGGAAATCGTGTGCTGGCCATAACTTTGATACCCTTTGATGTTTTTTGATAATGTTTGGTAGAAATGAAAAAAAGGACTAGTAGGTGTGAAGCGTGCAAAAGTGTCAACTGTCACTGATTTCGTTATATAGTTACCTCCCGTGAAGCCGAAATCGTGTGCATGCCATAACTCATAACTCGCATACTGTTTGAGATAGTTTGATAATATTTGGTAGGGATGAAGAAGAGGACCAGTAGGCGTGTCGCGTGCAAGAGACAACTCTTACTTTCTTCGTTATGTATTTGTCTCCCATGAAGCAGAAATCTTGTACAGGTCGTAACTCTTAATACTTTTTGAGATAATATGATAATATTTGGTAGAGATTAAGAGGCGGACCAGTAAGCATGTCACATGCAAGAGAGACAACTCTCACTTTCTTCTTCGTTATTTAGTTATCTCCCGTGAAGCCAAAATCTTATGCATTCTATAGCTTTGATGCCCCGAGACATACATTGATAATGTTTTGTACCCCACTTCCCCCCAGGAGGAATTTTGTACACTATAATTTTCTGAAATTACACTATATAAGAAACAAAAGGACACATGTTAGCCCTCTGGCGATGGGGGCGTTTACGTGTAACATCCATGTTACCAACGTTACCCTGAAAACAATTGAAATACTTCTGTGTAAACACTAAACTATTCATATTCTTACTTACTAGTAGCTTTTTGCTACCAATACATGAGGGTTTATAGAGATAGGTATCTTGATATATTGGACTCTCAATTACTTGTAATATAACTGTTACATAATTACAAAAAGTCAAAAACGTCATATATAAGTTTCCTGACAGACCGTTTTGGTTGACTATGACCAGTCAGTGGCTAGAAAATTAATCTAATGCTGTTTTACAATAGATAAACACTATATATCCTCCTTTGTACATCAAGAAATGAAAAAAAAGTCAGCTTGACTAAGCAAATGACATAAGGAACGTAGTTTCTCTAAAACAGCTAAAACTTCTTATCTGAAAATGCTCATTATTTCAAACTTCTTAACATTTATAATTGACTGGTTGCAATTAGTTTGATATTAAATTAGGTGTAGTTAAGCTCAAATAGTTAATTATCATGATTGGACTAATGCATTATAAGCTTTGAATAAATGCTTTATAGACTTCTTAATGTTAGTTATGTTACTCTTTGTGTGAAACTTTATAGACTTCTTAATGTTAGTTATGTTACTCTTTGTGTGAAACTTTGTCTATATTGTATAAATGGCTGTTGATACTTTGTACATAAAAGTGAAGGGACATCAGCTCTAAAAGTCTTTTAATAACAAATAAAGTAATTATTTCTCAGATACCTTAATACTTTTGTGAATTAAGTGAATGAAAAACAAAACCCTTACCATCCTCTGCTGACTGATAATTGTATCTTTTAAATATATAATAAAATGTACCCTATAACAAATGCAGAAATATCCCCTCTTCATACATATTTACATGATATTAGCTCTTAATTGCTTTTCTTCTATGCATACAGCTGATATTCTATTAAATCCATCAAGACTGTCAGAAATATTTCACACTTACTACTGTTACACATGCTATGTGTCAGTTTAAGTGCTGTGATATCAGAATGTTGTTTCCTATAGACAGTGTTTGCAGTAGAAAGTTCTCCATTAGTACAAATACTATATACTTTCCTATTCTCAACTAAAAAGCATGAATAATGTAAAAACAAACATTTCAAGGGTATAAATTATTCAAGGAGAAATATTTCATAATTTTAAACATAAAAACGCAGAGGTAATCACAATGATAATAATATCACACATATAACAACACTATACTGCATTTTTTAGATCATCTCTAAGATGCAGCCAAATATATAGCATACACACTTTGGTACGTCTCTGTAGCCATATTGTGTAAAATAAAACATTTTATGTTGAATAGAAGACAGTTTGCTTAAAAAATCAGCTTTAGTATGAAATACCCTGTAAAAACCAACACATATAGGTCAGTCATACGTTATATAATATTATGACATTAAAATGATTACCATATTTATCATCTATATAGTGATAAGAAAACTTTTATAGATATAAAATTATACAAGAGTTTTGTAATTTTTACTAGTGATATTAGTAATGAGAATAACACACAACAAGATTAATCTTAATGATTTCCATTCTCTTTGCTACTTTATAATGGACCTCCAAAACGTGTAATTAATAATCAAAATGGTAATAGTATGAAATAACTAATAGGATTGATTTTGTCTCTGAGACTTGAATGAATGGGGATAGTAATAACATAACTGAAAGGACTGGTTGTGTCTCTGGGCCTTATATACCTTACGGCAGAGTCTGAATTTGATTTAGCTGCCAGGAAACTATAATAAGGTATAAAAAACATACTTCGGTCCCTACCTCTGATATACCATCTATTACTAGATTATTTTAATGCCAAGATAAGATAAGGTATTTAATTCTCACCTTTAAGTTCCACTGAAATTTCAGACATGAAAATGGCCTAGTGCCTGCTGATTGTCAATGATTCTGTTAAGGTGAGTAGTTTATTACCAAATATTTTCATTTACCTAACATGTCTGGTAACGTATGTTACACAACTGTGACTGCTATTCTTAATCAGACTCCTTGCATATTTTTACTTCGACTGTTACAACTTTTATTGTGGTTCTAAAGACAGACCCTATCAAAATAAGACAAAGAATGGATTTTCATTACTATTATTAAAGGCCCATGTTCATTAAGACCTTTTCCTTCTGTCCAGACACTGATCATATTTGAGACATACTCTGGCGCTTAGACTACAACCTGCTATTCAAAATGCATATTCTGACACTGAGAATACATTGTCTAGATCTTCTCATAGAGTTAAAACCAAAGTCAGATGTAAATATGTAATGCTAATTATATCCAACATATTGATCTGCTTTTTAATCATACGTTTCAGCTAAGTACCGGTAGTTTATGTTATAATGGAAAAAATGAAAAAATATATGCATGAAATAGATGAAAATCAAGTTGCATACAACTTTTGTTTTCAACATAAGAGTAGAGTTAATCTCTAAAGGTGCTAAAGTCACTGAATTGCTCTGGTATATACTTATTTCATTGGGCTATGTATGTTTCTAAATTTGCCTAATGTTACACACTTATCTTTAAGGATAGTTGTTTTCTGTATATTTAAACGGTAAAGTAACACTGTTTGTTTTGGAGAAAATCATATTACGGTAAGAGAGAGTGTATTATGATTTACTTTATGTAATCTTAATGTATCTACCTGATTGAACGCTCAGTCTGATCAGTCTTTGCAGTCTGCTTGAAAAAAAGCTGAGGTCCTTGGTTATTCATTGAACACACAGGAAAGACATTGACGAGTCACCACTATGTACACAGGCCCTATACTTCCTGCGGTAGTGAACATTGAAAGTGAACATTTTGTTTTCATGATACAATGCAGTGAACATTTTATTTTAATCAGGACTACATGCAGATGCTACTCTGGTATTAGATACATGCATTTCTTAGCACGAGACTATGCTTGTACCATTACTGTTTAATCAGAAATAATGTTTTACGTTACATACATTAAACATGTAACAGAAAGACTTCTGTGGTCAGCTGCATAATTTGCAATGTTTTAATATATAGATTTGAAGGGCATAAACAAAAATTATAATCAAAAAATCAGTGTAGCAAGTTATAGTATGAATTGTCTTAATATACCAATAAAATTCTTCATTTGCATAGGTTATTTAGATTGCAGATAAATGCTTTACCTATATAAACACCTGATAATGTAACAGAATAAGTAAAGCGAAAGTGCCATTTTTATTTTCTTACTCGGAAAATATGAAGTTACAGAACTTTCTATTCTAAAACTCAATTAATTCAAATAATAAAGGATAGATAAATGCCTTTACAGAGACAAAACCCTTTAAATTAAGACATATAGGTGTTACATATGTGACCATTGATAGATTATTAAGCAAAGTCATGTGAGGGTCTGATATACGAGGGATGTTCGAAATGAATTGCTTATTTCTATCTGAAGACTTCAAATTTCAAGTTAGCCTAAAAGTACTCATTTCATGCCCTCGAAGTACTCCCCGTGGCTAGAAATGCAAAGTTTCAGCCGATGTATCCACTTCTTGAAGGCGTCACGGTATGCTGATTTGGGCACAGTAATAAGGTACTGATGAATGGCAGATCCAAGTGCCTGTCGGGACTGGTATTTCCGCCCAGCAAGGAATGCTTTCAATTTCGGAAACAAAAAGAAATCACATGGGGCAAGGTCTGGGGAATACGGGGGGTGAGGCAAAACAGTTACTTTTTCATTCTTCAAAAACGCCGTAACTATTGCGGAGGTATGAGCTGGGGCATTGTCATGTAGAAGACGGACATGTTTAAAACCAGTGGCAGGGCGTCGTTTCTGATAATACTTTTTCAGTTTCTTCAGTACTACATCTTTGTAGTACTTTCCGGTGATGCTTTTGCCCTTTTTCACTGGCGCTTTTATTGCGACTCCTTCACCAAAGAAGAAGCTTGCATACAAAACCTTCTTAGTACTCAAAGAACGTTTGGCAATTATTGGGCGTTTGCTGTGTTTAGTGGCCAAGATCTTATTGCTAACCTTTCTGACGGGCTCAAAATAATGGACCCAGGTTTCTTCACCTGTGACGACATTGGCAAACTGCTTTTTGTCATAATTTGGAAACATTTGAAGCAGCTTTTTGGCCACTTTAACCCGTTGCCTCTTTTGCTTGTCAGTCAACAGATGCGGCACCCATCTAGCAGAAATCTTTCTGACTTTCAAATGCTTCTCCAAAATAAGGTGAACCGTTGATAGTGATATGCCTACCTTTCGTGCAATATCACGAACTGTAAATCTGGCAACTCCTTCAATGATTTCCTTTATTTTGAAAACGATTTCTTTGGCCTACCTGATTTCGGTGCATTTTTGATGGACTCTACACCAGACTCAGATTTCTTTTTCCACCGCCGAACTGTGTCATAAGACACACAAGAAGGTCCAAAAGCAGTAGAAATTTCAGTCACCAGCTTCTTCAAAGAACAACCAAGTTTTGAGCGAGCTTTGATTTAAGCCCGTATTTCATCTTTTTTGTCGACGCTTCTACCAACCATTTTTACTGCAGTGGTCAATGACTGGTGTATTCAAATGGCAAATTTTATGTCTTACACTTAGTCTAACATGTACATTTATACACCATTGTGTAGATATTGAATAGCCCTATACAGGCATGTATTGATTTTTATCGTGCCCCACGTGGATATCGAGCTAGAGGACAATAAGCAATTCATTTCGAACATCCCTCGTATAATTCATCTGTAGATATTTTAATTAGACATAAAGAAATTATAAGCATTTGCCATGCATTAATTCCACACTGTTTGAGATTACTTGATAATATTTTCATAGGAACATATATCAGGTCAAGAAGGTGTGTAGCATGCAAGAAGGACAATTTTTATTGTGTTGATTTTTTACCCAAATAAACATACAGGTAGTTCCTTTACCTTTACAAGGCATTTATTTTTGCTATTATTTCTGAATATGTACACTCACAAATTCAAAGTATTTACAAATATTGTGTATCCTGTACAAATTATCACATCACAAGTAATTATTAGATGATTTTGACAAAAAAAAAAAAAAAAAAAAAATAGATAAAAGAACACGCAAAAATAAAAAAAAATCACACTACACCTATTTCTGTTTTTACTTATTATTTTTTGGTTTCATTTTATATTATCTTTGCATATCGATTGGAATAAACTAAATTTAGAAATGGCGGTTTGGTCGGGGGATGTTGCCGTCTCCTCTTATGGCTATTTTCTTTTATTATCATAGCCATTATATGGCATATTAAAGTAGTGATCCTCCTGTAGTAGGTCCTTAGATTATACCCCTGGTCCTCTGGAGAACCTGGTCCTAAGTCCCTTGGTCCTCCAGTAAAAGTCCCCAAATTATACGTTCGCACATTTTTGTTTGAATTCGTCTAGAAAGAATGTCTCTGATTTCTCCTTTGTGTACAATATTGAGGTCACCTGTTACAATGTGCCAAGCTGTCTCACAACAAGTCAGAGGATTGACAAGTACAGATTGAGGGACTGAAGGTAATGGCCTCAGTGTTTAGACTCTGCAGCACAGGTTTTATAATTGAATATTTTAGGTGCAATGGGGATTGAATTACTGTACCTCGTGGTCCCTGGCTTTTGAAGTAAGGAGATATTTACTGGAGAAATAACTGGGTCCAAATTATGATTTATGGTGGGCAATATAACTGTTTATTAATTTATTCTAACAGATTATTGAAACAAAGTAAAACTGTCGCTCTGGTAAAAGGGTGGTTGGGTGGTAGTAAGGGCCCGTTGTACTTTCAGGAGTTGGGAGATGGGGGCATGTTAGTATTTCTTCTGTTTCTGTATACTGTCATTCCCTTTTTCGTTTATCCTCCTTTATTTCTTATCATTTCCCATCCACTATTCTGTCCTTTTCTCCTGAGCCGCAGTCGGATAGCATCCGACTGGTGTTCAGGAGGTCGCATGTTCGGACCCGGCCGGGTCCAGCAACTTTCTTTAGTGGAAATTGATCCTGAAATAGTTTCTACAATCGTTCTCTCCCACTCGCTGATTGAAGACGGGCTGTTGTCAGTTTCTGGTGATAGAAAGAGCACAAGTATTGGTTAACCTCATGGAGGAAAGAATGTGCACAATACTGGTTAACTGCTTAGAGGACTAAGCCTGCCCAGTAAACGTGTGGTTAGGTAAACTGATCGCTCTCGACATGATCCCATTGGGTTGACTGGGCCGTAAAACCTCAACACAAACAAACTAACTAATTCTGCGTAGGAAAATGTGTGGTTATGTTAACTCACCAGCTGGACATAATCTTAATAGTGTTGATTAGGCCGTTAACCTTCAGCCCAACCAACCAACTTATTTTTCCCTTTGTCTGGGAGAAAAAGATTCTGATTTACTGATATTTATTATGTCTCGCTCCCCCACTCCCCCCTTACCAAAGGATGGGGGTGTTAAGATTCAGAGCAGACCGCGGCGCAAGCTGACCACATTCTAGTTTTATACGAATTATACTGTTTCACTTATAATACCACTTGTTTATTAATAGTAACTTTAGAGATAAATGGCCAGCCATATTGGTAGTGATAAACATACTTTTTATAAAATTAGAAATTACTGGTTTTTCATACGAGGTGAAGCAGATAAGAACAGTTTGATAATTATCTATATTTAAAAATGACATGCCTGTAATTTCGACTGTATAAAGAAATGCAGAGGGTTGAAGCTGTTCTATAAACGGGACAAGAACGCAGTGTTTAGATAAAACAAAAACGGTTTCGTACTATATACAATAAATGTGAGGGAAAGATATGTTAGTTTCTAAAGAATATTGCAAAACATGAAAAAAAAATTATTTGTTCACGTGGTGTGTTGGAAGAGAACAGTCTAAACCTCAATGGCGACTTTGGTTAAGTGATACTTTACACACAAATTTAATATGACCGCATCTCCATTATGTGCTGAATGATCGGTGAGCTGTTACATGTATGCTTGTTCCATGACACTGCATCTGATAAAATGATATGTTTGATTAATTTGAAAATACTTACCAAATGTTTTATTCTCACATTTTTTTGTGCATCTTAATCTGTTTACAAATCATCGTTCTCAAACCTTTAAACCGCCGTTCAAAAAAGTGACAATGTGCACTGTCATTACTACTCAAGATGCCAAAACCTGTTGGTTTGGCAGCAAATTTTCAAGTAAGTAATGTAGATATTAGAATACAATGTCTCGTGGGTTTATTCGTTATTCTTTTCGCAACAGTCTATTGAGAAACCTGAGTACAGAACGAAAATCTAAACGGAACTGGTTATTTTCTTATTTACTTTCGCGCGGTTCCCGCGTTCGACCTGTCTTGTTCTCGGCTTTTAAAATGGACACGATATTGTTGGTCTCTGTGTATATACATTTACAGTGAGGTTTCTAAAATAAACGTAGAATAAATTTTATGCCACTTATGGAGTATGGCCAAGGGTGACGTGGATAACGTTGCAAAACCATGCATTAAATAATACTCCCAAGATCTACCAGTTTTGCATAACTAACAGATGTGGGGCGGGCAGTGGACGAAACGACTATTGCAAGACCATTTACTCCCACCTGCTTTAAAAACCGATAAAAAAGCAAAGTAGACAGCCCCCAAAATGTGAGCAGATGAATGCAGGCGCGGAGTGCAGAGTACCTGTGTGCAGACTGCTGAACCGTTTGGTGGCACCCATTGTGAATAGATTCGCAATTTTTTAAAAAAATTTTTATTATTTTTATAGTCAGAATTAAAACCTCAAATAGCACACTTGTGTAAAATAATATGATAAAGCGAGTTTGCAACAACCGTTGTGACATATTCATGACATCTGGTCTCATCAAAATGACCTTACAGTTTAATTTACTATTCCCGATACCCTTCAAGCTTCAGTATTTTTCAAAAAGCCATATAAAAACGCAGTCTGCTGTTAAAATCAGGGTCAGTTGGGTTAGTAGAAACACATTTTTAGGCCCAAGTAGGTCAAGATCTACGCTGTCGTGAGCCTACTGTAAGAAGTAAATCGATTATTAAAGACGATCGTGCATTTCTATAAATAAATGTTTTCTGGCTGACGGAGTGTCTGATGCAATTTTTTTAGCTCACCTGAGCAAAAGCTCAGGGTGAGCAATTGTCATCACCCTATGTCCGTCGTCCGTCGTCTTCCGTCGTCGTCGTTCGTCATCAACAATTAGTTTGTTAACACTCTAGCGGTCACATTTTTAAGCAATCATCATGAATCTTGCTCAAAATGTTTGTCTTGATGATTTTTAGGTCAGGTTCGAAACTAGGTCACCTGGGGTCAAAAACTAGGTCACCTGGCCAGTTCAGCAGAAAACCTTGTTAACACTAGTGGTCACATTTTTTAAGCAATCAACATGAATCTTGCTCAATATGTTTGTCTTGATGATTTCTAGGTCATGTTCGAAACTAGGTCACTTGGGGTCAAAAACAAGGTCACCGGGCCAAATCAGCAGAAAACCTTCTTAACACTCTAGCGGTCACACTTTTGAAGCAATCATCATGAATCTTGCTCAAAATGTTTGTCTTAATGATTTCTAGGTCAAGTTCAGAACTGGGTGACTTGGAGTCAAAAACTAGGTCACCGGGCCAAATCAGCAGAAAACCTTGTTAACACTCTAGTGGTCATATTTTTCAAGCAATCATCATGAATCTTGCTCAAAATGTTTGTCTTGATGGTTTCTAGATCAAGTTTGAAACTAGGTCACTTGGAATAAAAAACTAGGTCATCGAGCCAAATCAGCAGAAATACTTGTTAACACTCTAGCGGTCACATTTTTCAAGCAATCATCATGAATCTTGCTCAAAATGTTTGTCTTGATGATTTCTAGATCAAGTTTGAAACTGGGTCATGTGGTGTCAAAAACAAGGTCACCAGACCAAACCAGCAGAAAACCTTGTTAACACTCTAGCGGTCACATTTTTGAAGCAATAATCATGAATCTTGCTCAAAATGTTTGTCTTGCTGAGTTCTAGGATAAGTTTGAAACTGGGTCACGTGGGGTCAAAAACTATGTCACCGGGCAAAATCAGCAAAAACCTTGTTAACACTCTAGCGGTCACGTTTTTGAAGCAATCATGATGAATCTTACTCAAAATGTTTGTCTTGATGATTTCTAGGTCAAGTTCGAAACTGGAACACCTGGGGTAAAAAACTAGGTCACCTTGCCAAATCAGCGTAAAATCTTGTTAACACTCCAGCGGTTACTTTTTTCAAGCAATCATCATGAATCTTGCTCAAAATCTTTGTCTTGATGAGTTCTAGGTCAAGTTCGAATGGGTCACTAGGAGTCAAAAACTAGGTCACCGGGCCAAATCAGCAGAAAACATTGTTAACACATTTTTTAAGCAATCATCATGAATCTTGCTCAAAATGTTTGTCTTGATGATTTAAGGTTGGGTTCCAAACTAGGTCACCTGGGGTCAAAAACTAGGTCACCTGGCCAGATCCGCAGAAAACCTTGTTAACACTCTAATGGTCACATTTTTCAAGCAATCATCATGAATCTTACTCAACATGTTTGTCTTGATGATTTCTAGGTCAGGTTTGAAACTGGGTCACTTGGGGTCAAAAAGTAGGTCACCTCGCCAAATCAGCAGAAAACCTTCTTAACACTCTAGCGGTCACATTTTTTAAGCAATCATCATGAATCTTGCTCAAAATGTTTGTCTTGATGATTTCTAGGTCAAGTTCAAAACTGGGTGACTTGGAGTCAAAAACTAGGTCACCGGGCCAAATCAGCAGAAAACCTTGTTAACACCCTAGCGGTCACATTTTTCAAGCAATCATCATGAATCTTGCTCAAAATGTTTGTCTTGATGGTTTCTAGATCAGGTTTGAAACAAGGTCACTTGGAATCAAAAACTAGGTCACCGAGCCAAATCAGCAGAAATGCTTGTTAACACTCTAGCGGTCACATTTTTCAAGCAATCATCATGAATCTTGCTCAAAATGTTTGTCTTGATGATTTCTAAGTCTAGTTTGAAACTGGGTCATGTGGTGTCAAAAACTAGGTCACCTGGCCAAACCAGCAGAAAACCTTGTTAACACTCTAGCGGTCACATTTTTGAAGCAATAATCATGAATCTTGCTCAAAATGTTTGTCTTGCTGAGTTCTAGGATATGTTTGAAACTGGGTCACGTAGGGTCAAAAACTATGTCACCGGGCCAAATCAGCAGAAAACCTTGTTAACACTCTAGCGATCACGTTTTTGAAGCAAATCATGAATCTTACTCAAAATGTTTGTCTTGATGATTTCTAGGTCAAGTTCGAAACTGGAACAGCTGGGGTTAAAAACTAGGTCACCTGGCCAAATCAGCGTAAAATCTTGTTAACACTCTAGCGGTCACATTTTTCAAGCAATCATCATGAATCTTGCTCAAAATCTTTGTCTTGATGAGTTCTAGGTCAAGTTCGAATGGGTCACTAGGAGTCAAAAACTAGGTCACCGGGCCAAATCAGCAGAAAACATTGTTAACACTCTAGCGGTCACATTTTTAAGCAATCATCATGAATCTTGCTCAAAATGTTTGTCTTGATGATTTTAGGTCGGGTTCGAAACTAGGTCACCTGGGGTCAAAAACTAGGTCACCTGGCCAGATTAGCAGAAAACCTTGTTAACACACTAGTGGTCACATTTTTCAAGCAACCATCATGAATCTTACTCAACAGGTTTGTCTTGATGATTTCTAGGTCAAGTTTGAAACTGGGTCACTTTGGGTCAAAAACTAGGTCACCTGGCCAAATCAGCAGACAACCTTGTTAACACTCTAGCGGTCACATTTTTTAAGCAATCATCATGAATCTTGCTCAAAATGTTTGTCTTGATGATTTCTAGGTCGAGTTTGAAACTTGGTCACATGGGGTCAAAAACTAGATGACCTGGCCAAATCAGCAGAAAACTGTTAACATTCCAGAGGTCACATTTTTTAAATAATCATCATAAATGTTGCTCAAAATGCTTGTCTTGATGATTTCTAGGTCTAGTTTAAAACTGGGTCACTTGATATCAAAAACTAGTTCACCTGGCCAAATCAAAGGAAAATCTTGTTGATGCTCTAGAGGTCACATTTTTAAAGTGATCGTCATGAATCTTGCTCAGAATGTTTGTTTTGATGATTTCAAGGTGATGTATAGTTTTCTGTCCAGTGACTCTCTTAAGTTTTTCCATTTAGGTCAGTTTTTCAGTAATTATTGGTCCTACAGAGTGATATTTGGTACTTGTGAAGTGTTTGTGTTTAGGTCAATTTCTCAGTAACGCTCCTACAGCCAGTGATACTTAGTACATGCGTACATCTTAGCATGGCCTCTTGAGTGCAGTCATCCATATTTGACCTTGACCTTTATTTCACAGTCCATGTGACATGCTACATTGTTAATATAGTCATTTTGAACTTTGATCAAAATGTTTGCCTTGATCAGTTCTAGATCAGGCTCTCAAAGTGCTATGTTGCTCAGGTGAGCATTACAGGGCCATCATGGCCCTCTTGTTCAAATTAGGACGGGAACCAGGAGTGACCTTGACTTTGCCAGGAATAAAACTAAAAAGATACGGAGAACATTTAAATTTTCTTTTAATTATTCGTTAATGTATTGACTTTCTGTTCATACATTATATCGTCCATATAAGTAGTTTTATGATGCGACTTATTGGCCTGCACAGGTCAATGATCAGTAGTGAACAGCGATTAAATTGATGTTTAATTTCTTGTATTCCAAGGAATGCTCTGTTTAATATATACACACGTGGGTTGTATTGCGCAACAACAGAAGAAGTGAAGGTATTCAATACTTATTTTCATTTGCAACAAAATAAATTATCGCGTTAGAATTTTAATTTTTTATTATCTTTTGATCACCATAAGTTTTGATCGAAACGTGTTTAATTTTAAATGTGATCTTCCTGAAACATACATATAAGAAGGCCAGGGATACAAACGCGGATGACTGGTAGTGTCAGGCTATTACTCATACAGTTATGTCCCCATGATTGCTGAAAACAGGCTATTTTGGACCTAAAAAAGTCAGCAGCATAACTTCTTCAATTCATATTCATTTTTTTTTTCAGTTAAAAAAAGATATTTTTCTTATTACTGGTCTAAAACATATTGTGGCTACTTGTTAGAACCTCAGTAATGTAGTTCTAATGAGTACCCAAAAGCTATGCTTTGAGGAAAAATAAGAAAATGTCTTTTTTTTTCATCTCAAATTGTAATTTTTACAGCCATAAAAATGCCACTATATTCAGTAGGTGTGCTTTCATAATGCCTTAACTATTCAATCTTTGCTTGGTGCACGTGAAAGCTTTGCCCAAGTTCGAAAATTAATCACATCATAACTTCATGAACTGTTATCTCAGTAGTGAATACATGCAGTTAAGTTACGATCCTTAACTACTATTAAGCGTACATTCAACATTCTGGCAGACTGGGTGGACGCCCAGGCAGATCTGAGTCTTTGATGGCGCACAGACCAACCACATTGTTGGCTTTGCTAAGTGATGGTCCATTTGTGTTCCATGTTAGGTCATATTTATATGTACTTTTTTTGATTTTGCAAGTATTTCACTCTACAAGGGATTAAATTGGTTTTGAATAAAGTTTGAAACTTGAACACAGAATGCTTCAATTTTAATAACTGTACCTTTCTTTTTTTGAAGTAGTATACTACACAGGTATATTCATTCAAGTGGAAAATAAATACTGTAGATAATTTTTACGTCACTAAAGCCAAGTACATCTCTCTATACATTGTTGTGGGCTGTTTTTAGTGCTGCACCTGTTCTGTAGAGAACTACGTTTGGTGTGTAATGATGTAAACAATGGGTGGCATTGCATTTGGTCAGGGAGCAGTTTAGGTGCCTTGGTTAAAAAAATAATATCTTTAGTTCTGTGCTGAGAATGATGAAATAAAAAAACATTTTTCCTAGAGGGAAGATATTTCAACATAGAAAAAATAATTTCAATGTAATTTATTCATCACAGATCAAGAAATCCGCAAAATAAATTGCCACTTTTTAAAGGCTTCAACAGCACATTTACACCTTCAAATATCTTCTTCTTTCAGTTGTATATGATGATTGAAGTATGAAATTTATGTTGAAATAACATATGTTCAACACTTTGACTTTATACATATATCCAAACTCATTTTTTACAACTGTCTATTTATCGAGTTTGGTCCATTGTACTGATTATCTTCCTTAACTCAGCTAAACTGGTTGCTAAACACACAAAGCGTGAAAAGCGCATAAATCATGTAAGTGATCCGTTTCAAGGTAGGTTATAGCCTTACTATATATACATCTACCGACTCTGTCCAAATGAAGGGCAATCAGGCAACGAAACAGTGCCATAAGTGGGCAGTTCTGTGAGTGTTATTTTCATATTAGTATTATTTAATTGTTTATAGGTTTTTCTGTTTGAATTTCGAGAAACAGATAAGTATCCGAGTCTGAAAGGAAACCCGCAAACTATATATTGCAGCGCATGCTAATCCGATTCTGCATATGTTGCCGGACTTATTTAGGAATACCGAGCGGGCTGCGCTGTTTGGTCGGGGTTGCCTAAATGGTAGTTGCTGTCGTGAACGCTTAGTAGGCTGCTGGCATGTGCAGACTGATCAGTCCTTTTGTAGCAGCAGGCGGAAGGTGTAGTTTAGTTTATACGAAGAAAAACAAAGCAGGGTCGGAATAGAGAATTTGTTATGTGCGGTACCATTTGAATCGCGTACGCATAAAGATTACGTTTTACATACGCATATGCAACACGTTAACATATGCACGAACATACAGACATGCACACTCCCACATACATACGCAAGTTTTTTTTATGCTAAACATTAATTTAAATCAGTTGTATTAAAAATGTAATGGTTGTTAGGTTTGTAAGACAAATTTTGTACTATTTTGTACGTCTGCAAAGTATAATTTATATTGCTTAAAGCTATTCCGATTTCGTCTGATCAGGGCACGGAATTACTAAAAGTTGGAGTTGATCCAATACTACTCTCCCTCTGATCATAATTCGGAAGTCGGGTGTGTTTGACAAATGGAATGTCAGTATCATTTAGGATTGCGACATTTGGAATGCCATGTCCCTGATTGTCATTCAGACATTGTAGTCAGTAGAAAGCCATATATATGGAAATGGAGTTTGCATATGACGTTTAATGGTCGACGTTGCCGATGGTTAGCGACACTCACCGTCGACCACGACGACATTTAAAGGGAAATAAATCACGGATGAGTCACGTCGACGACAACGATGCGTCTATCATGTCATCGGGGTATCAACTGCGACGTCAATGACAGCAGGCTTCATCTTGTATTATTGTAGGATATGTCCCTAGTCTCTGGTTTTTAGCTCACCTGAGCTATAGCGATCACTTTTTTCCGTCGTCCGTCCGTTAACATTTTCAAACGACTTCTCCTCTGAAGTCCCTGAGCAAGTTTTGCTCAAATTCCATATGGAGCCTCCTAAGTTTGGGGGAACGAAAGATGGCTAAAATGATCGCAGTTCGTTGACCAAGATGGCCGCCATGCCTATATATAGTAATGGTAAAAACCTTTAAATTTTTTTTTTTCTTCAGAACCTAGGATGCCTTGTGGTTGAATCTTTGCATAAATCATTGGGGACGGGAGGTGTAACAAAATTGCTAAGATAGTGGTCGTACATTGACATTTGGCCTTTTTACGGCAAGGTCAAGTTTGCTTCCCTATGCATTTGTATGGGAAAAATATCGAGAATTTCAAATGACCTCTCCTCTGGAGCCTCTGGGCCAGGGTAGCTCAAATTTCATTTGGAGCCTCCCTAGAGCAGGCAATTGAAAGATTGCTATAATGGTTGCCGTCAATCGACCAAGGCGGCCACCTTGCCCATATATGGTAAAAACCTTTAAAAATCTTTTTTCTCCAGAACCGAGGATGCCGTATGTCTGAATCTTTGCTTAAATCATCGGGGACGGGAGATCTACCAAAGTTGCTTAAAAAAATAGTCGTACATTGACATTTGATCTTTTTATGGAGAAATCAAGTTTGCTTCCCTATGCATTTGATGGGAAAAAATGTTGAGAATTTCAAATGACTTCTCCTCTGGACCCTCTGGACTAATGTTGCTCAATTTTCATTTGGAGCCTCCCTGTGGTTGGGAAATGAAAGATTGCTAAAATAGTTGGCGTCTCTTGACCAAGCTGGCCGCTATGCCCATATATAGTAAAAACCTTTAAAAATCTTCCTTTCCAGAAGAGAGGATGCCTTCAGGCTGAATCTTTGCACAAATCATCGGGGACTGGAGGACTACCAAAGTTGCTAAAATGATGTTCGTACATTGACGTTTGACCTTTTTTACGGCGAGGTCAAGTTTGCTTCTGTATGCATTTGTATGGGCCCCATACATTTGTATTGAAAAAAAATGTTGATAATTTCAAATCTCCTCTGAAGCCTCTGGGCCAGTGTTGCTCAAATTTGATGTAGAGCCGCTGTGTGGGCAGAAGAAAGAAAGATTGCTAAAATGGTTGTGGTCCATTGACCAAAATGGCTGCCATACCCAAATATGATAAAAACCTTTAAAATCTTCTTCCCAAAACCATATAAGCCCTGGGCCCTAATCTTTGCACAAATTATGGGGGACAGGAGATCTACCAAAAATGCTAAAATGATGGTCCTGTGTTGACGTTTGACCTGCTTATGGCAAGGTCAAATTTGCTTCCCCATGCATTTGTATGAACTATATACATTTATATGGGAAAATGTTCAGAATTCATATTTTGGACATCTCCTCTATAATCCAGTTGAATTAAAACTTGATGATGAGCATTAGGGCGCCTAATAGACACAAAATAGCTGCATGAGCCGATAGAAAATTCAAGATGGCCACCACAGCCGCCATCTTGAAAATCAATTTTTGACATCTCTTCCCAAACTTTTGGACACTTTGAGCCGAAACTTACTCTGTAGCAACAGTATCAAAATGAGCTAAAATTAGGTTGATGGGAATTCCAAGATGGCCACAAAGGTTCCACTCCATTGAACAAGATGGCCACCAGGGCTACAAATAGAAAATCTTCAAACGACATGTCGTCTTGATCAGTGGCCAGATTTCAAAGTATTTGCACAGAAGTGTTCCTCAAATGACCCTCTATCAAAATTGCTAAAATGGTTTCGCTTGGCTGAACAAAATTACGGTCAGAGCTAAAAGTAGAAAACAAAAAAACCTTTAAAAGATATCTCCTCAACGGCTAATGGCCTGATTTCAAAATTATTTCACAGAAGTGTTTCTCTTATGACTTGTTACCAAAATTGCTAAAATAGTTCCGCTTGGCTAAACAAAATTGCTCTAACAAAAACAAAAAAAAAAAAAAAAAAAAAGAAAACATTAAACGACGTCTCCTCCTTGGCCTAATTTAAAAATAATTTCACAGAAATGTTCCTCTTATCCCCCTTTTTTACTAAATATGACGCTTTGAAAATTTCAGCATTTCAATCTTGTATCTTGTAAGCAAGATATCTCAAAAACTCTTTAAGCTATTGCCTTGAAACTTGACAGGCTGATAGGGAATGATAAGTAAATGACCTGATTAACTTACAGCAGTTAACTCAGGTGAGCTTGTGGCCCATGGGCCTCTTGTTTTTTTTATTGTAGTTGTGTCCTTCCAAGAATATTTTCATGTTCCCAAGATTGTTTTGATCTTCAATACCTAACCAGAGAACAGGAGGTTGAGTAGAGGCCGACAAACGAATCCACTGAAGAATGTCTCTCTTAAGTTTAGGTGCATCAAGAAAAAAAAAATCTGAATGACCAGTAGATTATATACAGCACGTAGGCTGTGTTAAAGTAAAAAATAAAATATATCGCGGGTAACGCGTCTAATATGAGCGCTCTAAATTAACGAACAATTAGACAGTGCTCTAGAGCAAGTAAAAAGGAACATACTGCAGTAGGGTAATAGAGGGAATGTAATTAAAATAGCCATTATCCAAGTGAATTTTTATTTTTGATGTCTACACCTTTAATTCTCTTAAAATTAAATTTGTTTGTTTCATAGTTTAATCGGTACCCGAACCTTAAAAATGAAGTAAGGGTGATGCTCCTCGTGACGGGGGCGCCTGTGGGATCGAAATACCTTTCGTATAGATAATTTTCTATTTTATATGCATTTTGTATTTTTAATATATATTTCTTGAGATCCCATTTCTAATGTAATTAGCCTGGCTAACATCCAAATACAGGTAATTATAGGCATATAATCGCCTACTTAGGATCCAAGGATTTGGGCAATAGTTTCTTCCCTATGGCAAATTATTGTAATTTTAAAGGTATTTCCAAATTATTTGTTTTATTCTCAAGTATAATCCTCCTAATTTCCTTAATAGTATTATGCTTTTTAGCCTGTTAGGCACCCTTATCCAAACATATATGGAGAAAAATAGTATCGTTTTCCCTGGTAAGGAGCCCAGGGTAGGTCAGAAAATATTCTTAATGTAAAACTTCTATGGTTTTCATATATTTCTATTTTATTTTTGTTTCATTTTTGGAGACTCAGATTTGTATTTACTATAATCAAGCTCAGTAGTCAGGTCATACGTCCTGACACAAACCAGATTTGAAAACTGTACAGACTATTCCTTATCAAGGATTGATTCCATAAGAGTACGCGAGTCCTATTTGACGGCGAAATACCATCATTATCGCTCCTGCTCGTAGCAGGGTGCGATATAGGCGTCCGATTTTCTGTCCGTCCGTCCGTCAGTCCGTCCGTCCGTCCATCTGTCAACATTTATGTCGACGTTCGACATTTATGTCAAAGTTAGTATTCTAATCAGCTACAAGACTAAACAACCATCAAACCTTGCATGAAACATCTCCCTGACCTCCTGACTTTGCAACATAGGCGTCCGCTTTTCCGTATGTCTGTCCATTCGTACGTCCGTCTGTCAACATTTATGTCGAAGTTCGACATTTATGTCAAAGTTAGTATTTTAATCAACTACAAGACTAAACAACCATCAAACCTTGCATGAAACATCTCCCTGACCTCCCGACTTTGCGACATAGGTGCCCACTTTTCCATTCGTCTGTCTGTTCGTCTGTCCGTCTGTCCATCTCTTAACAGTTCTGTTATGTCGAAGTTCGACATTTATGTCAAAGTTAGTATTCTAATCAACTACAAGACTAAACAACCATCAAACCTTGTATGAAATATCTCCCTGACCTCCTGACTTTGCGACATAGGTGCCCGCTTTTCCATTCGTCTGTCCGTACGTCCGTCCGTCTGTCTCTTAACAGTTCTGTTATGTCGAAGTTCGACATTTACGTCAAAGTTTGTATTCTAATAAATTACAATTCTACAACAACCATCACACCTTGCATGACGCATCTCCCTGACCTCCTAACTTGGCAGATATGTTGACCCAGTGACCTTGACCTATATTTTGCGCTCCATTGACTTTGACACAATTTACGTTGACGTTCCAGATCTTCTCAACTATAAGGCGTACAACTACCAAACCTTGCATAGTGCTTCTCCTAGATGTACAGACTCGGCAGGTACCTTGACCCAGTGACCTTGACCTATATTTTGCGCTCCAGTGACTTTGACATATTTTGCATCAACGTTCGATATCTCCTCTACTATAAGGCCTACAACCATCAAACCTTGCAAAGTGCTTCTCCTCAATGTACTGACTTAGCAGATACCTTGACCTGGTGACCTTGACCTATATTTTGGCTGCAGTGACCTTGACATTATTTACGTCAACGTTCCAGATCTCCTCAAGTGTAAGACCTCTTGCCACCAAACCTTGCATAGTGCTTCTCCTATATGTACAGACTTGGCAGGTATCTTGACCCAGTGACCTTGACCTTTATTTTGCGCTCCAGTGCCTTTTACACATTTTACGTCAACGTTCAATATCTCCTCAACTATAAGGCCTACAACCATCAAACCTTGCATAGTGCTTCTCCTCAATGTACGGACTGCAGGTACCTTGACTGGGTGACCTTGACCTGTATTTCATGCTCCATTGACTTTTACACTTTTTACGTCACCCTTCCATATGTCCTCAACTGTTAGGCCTTCAACCACCAAACCTTATATAGCACTTCTTCTCGATGTACTGACTCGACAGGTACCTTGACCTGGTGACCTTGACCTATATTGTGCACTCCAGTGACTTTGACACATTTTATATTGATGTTTGGTATGTCCTCAAATATAAGACCTACAACCACTAAACCTTGCATAGTGCTTCACCTCATTGCACTGGCTTGGCAGGTACCTTGACCCAGTGACCTTGACCTATATTTGACACATTTTACGTTGATGTTTGATAAATCCTCAACTATAAGGCCTACAACCACCATATCTTGCATTGTGCTTCTCCTTGATGTACTGAATTAGCAGGTACCTTGACCCGTGACCTTGACCTATATTTCATGCTCCAGTGACTTTTACACATTTTACGTCAACATTCCATTATCATTGGGCTGTATGATACGAAAAGTCAGTGCTGAAGATATAACCATTAGAGGGAATGGGACTGGCCTGGAATATATGTCCCCACTAGGCACTTTGTCTACATTTTGTTCAACCCAGTTTTCCAAGTAAGCTCTGCTAAGAATGAAATAAACTTATTTAATAACCACATTCTGATTATGGCTCCTGTGACTTTTGCGCCAGCAGGTGCGATGACGCCTTCCGCGGAATTCTTGTTTTATATATAGTTTTCTATTTCATTTATTATTTCTGAAGTCTCAGTCTTTTCAATTCTTTCAATTAAATATGCTTTTAGTTCAGTAGGTCAGTTCAGTTTAGTCCCTTAGCCCTGAAGGTCGTTCGGGTACCACTGATAGTTGCAACACTTCTCAATCTTTCTATGTGTGTCACTGCTTAAGGTGAATATCAAGTGTCCTTTCTTCCTTGCTCCTTTCGGTATTCTCTGCAGATTTCTTTTTGACATGCAATGCAATCTTGCTATGTGGCCATACCGTCTGAGATTCCGCATCTTCATCATGGCTAGGAGATCGTCATGTGCTCGGATTACCTCCTGGATCCTGTTGCGAACTTCATTTATCACATGGTCTCTGTAGGAGATATTTAGAAACTTTCGCTAGCAGCTCATCAAAATACTTTGGAGTCTTCTTTCAACCTCTGCTGTGAGGGTCTAATTTTCCCAGGCATAAAGGAAGGATAATATAAGCGGCCGCATCAGCTTCTTTAAAAGTGAGTGAGATGTTCTTGTCCTTTTATATCCTGGAAATTATTTCTGCTTTAAAGTCCTTGTTAGAGAAGATTAATCCTTCATAGAAAATAGCATTATTATCCTAAGAAAAAAATAGGAGGCAAAATTACTCCTCGGAATAATAATTGCAAACAATAAGGCATACATGTTCATCAGCTTGACATTCAAACATATACAGGCCCGTCACGAGCCAAATTTAAGGTGATACTAATTAACTCTATTCCTGTTTGTTTTAGCATTTCTACCTGACCTGACTGATTACCAGTACTAGATATACTAATGTCTAAAAAACCTAAGGATAATTTACCAAATCTAGAAAGGAAACAGATTAATACAAGTTTATAGCGGCCTAGTTTTCTGAATGTTGATGACTTTTTACCAAACAGTTAGTATTAATAATTATACATGAATATGAAAATGAGCTTATAATTTATATATGGGTCATAAACAGAACGACAATTTATAAACATTTATTTGGCACATTTAATAAATCTTTATTCAGTACAATCTGGTTTATGATCAAATTATCTTTTCGCTGATTTGTTTCGTCAAAAAGTAAGTATAAATCAATACTTATGAATAGGCAAATGTGCTAATATGCGTATTTGGATATCAGATTGTTAGGTAATGACAATTTAACTGTTTGGTACCAATATTATTGATCTATGTTTAATATAGTCTAAGATGTAATCAATTTACTGTTGCTACCCTCTTAGTCCAACATTTTACCGTGGGTTACCATTGAAACGGAAATTTTTCATACAGCTGATAAGAGGTTTTCTTTCTTTAGTGTATTTGTCTTATTCAGTGGGTCCCAGTAATCACTTCGACACATTGAGATGTAATTATACGTTGTAGATTGCTTGTAAGGCTAAACTAGCCATCAATCTATGTGTGCCCTTTGCTTTTACATTACGTTTTATGCTTATTTCGGGTATAGTTTGATTACGTCATAGAAACGCTATATCAAACCAAAAATTGTTTCCTCACTTTCATTCCTATTCCTCTTTCTTCCCTGTTATTTCACCTCTTTACTATCGCTTTTATCTCTCTTTTCTCTTCTTCTTGGAGACGACACAAAACGACCCACGAGTTGACGTGTCGTTAAACTCCATTACATTAAATCAATCTCCATAGTCTTCGCCAATATTGTTGGTTCCCAAACAGGATGGGTCAGTGCTGTTTTGCATCGATTTTCGGAACCTGGATAAAGTTACCGAATTCGATACAAAACCAATGCCAAATATAGAGGAGGTGATGAATAAACTGTCGGGTTATAAATACTTTTCAAAAATTATTCTGAGTTATTGGCAGGTGAAATTGACTGATGAATCCAAACCTTTGACGGCATTTGAAGCTCCATGGAGATTATTCCAGTTTAAAACTATGTCGTTCGGGCTTGCAAATGCCGGAACTTCCTTTTGCAGGCTAATCCGCATCGTTCTGCTTGGACACCGGAATGTAGATAGTTTTGTGGTCGATACGTGTTTTTTTTTTCCTCCAACTTGGGAAAATCATATGACGTCGTTACTTCAGGTTTTATATAGACTACGGTCTGCCAAGCTAACAGCTAAGCCATCGAAATTCTGGAGGGTCCTTTGTTACGACTCAGAGAAGACTGCGGCGCAAGCTGACCACATTCTAATTGTATATGGGTGGTACTATTACACCTATAGTACCACTTGTTTATAAATAGTAAAAAAGGGTAAGAGAAAAGTCCAGGGAGTGCCACAATCACAAACCGCAGCCCTTCCCAGACCCCAAGAGGAAGAGGAAACCGACAAACCCAAACAAGCACAAATCGAACAAACGTACGAAAAGCACTAAGATTAGCTCTCTCTTCCCCAATCCAGGTAATCGCAATACTAAAAGGACTGAAAAACACAAGTGTATCGTTGAAGTGTACCAAATGGTGTGAGGAAATCTTGTGCTGAAGGTTTAAACATGCTTGTTTTGCACGAAATTTTGGCTTTCCGTATTGTCCGTGCAATGCACTGTGTAGTGCACGGTTGAATGATTTCACACACTGGGTAGATAGCACATCGACCAAAGACTCGTATACCCGCGGTTCACATTCACAGGACAATCTGTAAAAGTGTATGGCTATAGTAAAAACCGTAAAAAATGGTTAGAATAAGAAGGAAAAAACTCTACCCTGCGTTTCTTTTTCCTTTCAGTATATATTGTCTATGTTGTGTTATATATTGTAAATAGTACGTAAATGTAAAAAAAGAAAAAAAAATGTTAAAAATTCTAACTTAGTCATTACTTTGTAGTAGCCCAACCCGATCAAACTGGAAGTCACTCTCGGTATGTCTTGGACGCTTATGGCGTAACAGGTAGACATAATGTTTTTGGGATGGATCACGTCGGCGTAAAGCTTCTTGTCCACTCTGTAATTTGAATACCCTTTGAAATATTTAAGTGATACTTGGCAGAAATGTTGAACAGGACGAGACGACATATTGCGTACAAAAAACGACTACTCTGACTTTCTGACCTTTGGAGTTATCTGGTTTTCTTACTTTCGGAGTTACCTTCTTTTATTTTACTTCAGTTTACTTTAGTTTTCGTGTCCGCTCTATACCTCGAATACTCCTCGAAATATTTTGATGTTACTTGGTAGCGTACAAGAATAACAACTCTGCTTTTCTTACTTTTGACGTTATCTCCCTGTGTTATATTTGACAGTGATTATGCATTGATTACGTGTCCGCTCTGTAACTCGAATACCTTTTGGAATATTTTATGATACTTGGTAGAAATGTAAAACAGGACGAGACGAAATGTCATGTACAAGAATGACAACTTTTGCTTTTTTTATTTTCAGAGGTATCTGCCTTTGTTTTGTTTATATCACCACGCATCGGATGATGCTGGTGGCATATAATTTTCCGGTTTTCCATACGTGCGTACGTGGGTACGTGCGTACAAATGTACGTCCGTCTGCACGAATTTTTGTACGTACGTGCGTACGTTCGTGCGTTCGTGCGTACGTATAAATGTACGTACGTGATCCTGTTAGACTCAGGTTCAGGCATCTGTACCAGGTAGAATTTCGCAGTTTTATAGTCAGGTACCCCACAGTGGGGGCATCCGTGTACTGTGGACACATTTCTAGTTAAAATCTATACCCTTCGGAATATTTTAATGGCATTTGATAGAAATGTAGAACAGGACGAGACGACATGTCGCGACAAGAATGACCTCTCTGCCTTTCTTACTTTCTTGTTTTGTTTTAAATAGATGTCGTGCCCGCTCTGTAACACAAATACCCTTCGGAATATTTTTTATAACACTTGGTAGAAATGTAGAACAGGATTAGGCGAGGTGTCGCGTACAAGAATGACAATTTTGGCTTTCTTAATTTTGGAATTATCTCCCAATCTTATGTTTGAATTTGATTTCATATCCGTTTTGTAACACAAATACCCTTCTGAATATTTTGATAATACTTGGGGGAATTGCAGACCAGGACGATATGACCAGTTGCGTACAAAAATGACAACTTTGGTTTTCTTACTTTTGAAATTATTGTATTTAAATGATTTAGTGTCCACTCTGTAACTCCAATACCCTTCGGATTATTTTAATTTTACTTGGTTGAAATGTAGAATAGGATGAGACGACACGTTTTGTACAAGAACGACCGCTCTGGTTTTCTTACTTTGGGAGTCATCTGCTTCTTGTGTGTTCGAATTTAATTTCGTGTCCACTTTGTAACTCGAATGCCCTCATAATAGTTTGATAATACTTGGTAGAAATATAGAACAGGATGAGACGACATGTCACGCATAAGAATGACAACCCTGGGGTGTAAAATAGTTATATAGACTCATTATCTGTCTGACCATACACGCACGCACGCACACACACACACACACACACACACACACACATATATATATATATATATATATATATATATATATATATATATATATGAATGAAGAGTACTTCATCAAAGTTTCATACAAAAAAAAAAAAAAAAAAAAAACACAGTTGAAGTACAACGTAACAGATCACGGCCGACGTCAGTATCGCCTGGCAATAATGCAATAATGTGTGTCGGTAATGTTTGATTCTTAGTAACGTCTCCTAAAAATGACGATTGAAAGGGTCGGAGGTAAAGTTCTTATTTGTTATTGATCACTTATTACTACAGTGACTCAGTATCATCACTTATATGTTAAAAATGATTTTTTCGTTTCTTATTTTAGGTCACGGTTCAGTGATCAAGATTGCCGCCATGCCCATAATTGTTTAGAAACGTTTAAAATCTTCTCAAAAATCGAAGCGTTTGCATACTGAATCCTTAAATACAACATCGGGAATGTGGGGTTTACGAGTTATTCAGATACCCCATTTAAGTTAATCTTTATACATTCAGAAATATTGTTTACACGTCCGACATTCTATAGTAGAGATTGATCCTGAAATATTTTCTACGATCATTTTCTCCCTGTCGCTGATTCCAGACGGGCAATTGTCAGTTTCTGGCAAAATAAGGTACACAAGTATTGGTTGACTCTGTAGGGACTAAGTCTGCGTAGGAAAATGCGTGGTTACGTAAACTGACCGGCTGGACATGACCTTAATTGTGTTGACTTAGCTGTTAACCTTCAACCCAACCAACTAACTTTTTTTGCCGTTAACCTTCAACCCAACCAACTAACTTTTTGCCCTTTGTCAGGAAGAAAATAAAATTATTTTGATGTATTGATATTTATTTGCAAATTGTGTAATAGTTATACACATGTTCTATGTTGGTTAAACTGTTAACGTTATATACCGGTAGATGACATTGTTGCCAGTAATGAAAGACTAATTTTCAGGTCCACCAGAAGTTCCTGTAGACTTTTCTGTTCTGTCCGCAAGTGAGACACAGTCGAGTATCACATTCATATGGTATCCAGGTTTTCATAACGGGGCGGACCAAACATTTTACTTAGATTATCGAGAAAAGGACAAAGCGGAGTGGCAAGATGGAGTAAAAGTGTTTGGTGGTAAAATAATAGACGGACAGTTTAATAAAACAGTTGGTGGTCTATCTCCAGACACCTGGTATGAGTTCAAGATTTATGCTAAGAACATATATGGCATACGTGGATACAATATTACGAGTGGGAATACAACAATGGCCAAACTTGGTAGGATGTTTTTTTATCTCTTTTCTGTGTCTACTTAGTTGTGCTAATATTTAATCATAGTTTAACCAATGGTGCTTACAACATTAGTCGCAGAAATTAAGATTTTTTAGTTTACCTATGAATTTTGTCATGTATCCTTTAAAAATCAATTCTATCAAATAAGGAAAAAAATACTCGCAGTTTCAAAAGGCAATAGTAGCCTTATACTTTACTATACCTTTACTTTACTTTTTTAACATATTTTGTGTTTGGATACTTCAGGTTTTCCAAACTCTACGTTGATCATATGTATGATGTGTATAGGTACATAAATACAAAGCTGATAGCCAGCTTTTACCAAAAGCCTGTTGGGTATGACTGTTCATACGCAGAATGATCTCATAATTTTATTGATCGTTCTATGTTCACATTATTATTCGTTATGTAAAACCCGTCGTTTATCAGTTCGAAGACGAAAGTGAAACTCTGACTGACAAGAACAAGCTACAATCTCGAAAGGTTGAATCTTACTGGGTTTTTTTTCCGAAAAGTATATGTATGTATCAAACTAAAGGCCCTAATGGGTCAGAAATCGCTCATCTGGATTAGGCTGATCATGATATGTTACATTGTGCCATGGTGGCCATCTTGACTACCAGATCAGATTACCTTTAGCAATCTAGAATCTGATGTTGTTTGAAGAGTTTCAACATTGCCAACATGGCCACCATCTTGGATGTTGGAACTGAACAATTTAACGCTTCTCAATCTCCATGTCACCCGCTGCCTCCAATCAAGTTCCGGCTCAATCTGACTTATGGTTTGGGAGGAGATTTGAAGAATTTCAGGGTGGACGACATGGTGGCCATTTTGGATATTGGAACATAACGATTTTAGCAATTCTGAATCTCCATAACACCACGATACCTCCCATCAAGATTAAACTCAATCAGACTTACTGTTCGGAAGCAGATGTGATTTTAAGATTTTCAAGATGGCTGCTATGCTGGACATCTTGGATATCAGAACGTAACCATTCTAGCAATTCAAAATCTCCATGTTGCCTCGATACCTTCCAGAAAGTTTCGGCTCCATCCGACTTACCGTTCAGGAACAGATAACAATTGAACTTTCAAGATGACTGCCATTGTGTCCATCATGGAGATATCGAAAATGTGTAGTCACCGATGGACATAGGGATGACGGACGGACCATGGTCAACAGACCACGGCATAAGCTGACCTGAAGCAAAGTGAGCTAACAATTGAAGTCCTCCAAGATGGCTGCTATTGTGGCCATCATGGATATCGTAACAAAATGGTTTTGGCAATTTAGAATTTCAATCAATCGGAACACCTGTTGTTATGCAACCTTTTAAATGTCAGCAACCAATTTCTGCTTCATTAAACGCAATGTGAAAAACGTTTCTTCTAATATATTGTGAAAATATCTGTCTTACATTTCGTTGCCGGCCTCGGTGGCTCAGTTGGATGCGCCGTCCAACTGGAGACCAGGAGGTCGCGGTTCAATCCCCGCCGAGGTCGGCAACATTCTTTCGTGGAGATTGATCATGAAATATTTTCTACGGTCATTCTCACCCTTCCAGTGATTCAAGAAGGGCAGTGGTGAGTTTCTGGTGAAAGAATGTGCACAACACTGGTTAACTGCTTAGAGTACTAAAAAAAGAGGAAAGTCCAGGGAGTGCCACAATCACAAACCGCAGCCCGTGCCAGACACCAAGAGGAAGAGGAAACCGACAAATCCAAACAAGCACAAATCGAACAAACGTACGAAAAGCACTAAGATTAGCTCTCTCTTCCCCAAGCGAGGTAATCGCAATACTAAAAGGACTGAAAAATACAAGAACAAAATGACACATGGTAAGACATACAACAAATCGCCTCGTAGAATAAACCACAAAGCAACAAAAAGTAAGACTAACACCGGGACCACCGCCTTAGAAAGGTTAGTAGAGTAAACCACCGGGGGGTTCAAAAAAAGGTTACAGCTAACTAACTTCACTCTGGGTCCCGATGCTACTCTTAATACAAAAATACATAAAAATTCAGTTCGCATAAAGGCTCCCAACTCAGTCAATGCATCAAAGCGAAAACACAAAAATCAAATTAATCACTATAATAAACAAAGACGAGTACTCATGGCTAATTCTACTGTATGCCAGAGTAAATGAAAACCAATAGTTGAACCACGCCGGGCCAAGCCAAAGACATATCGTCAAGCCCCAACCCTCTGGTTAAAGTTTTACGAAGACACCGTCATTGGGTCTGACGCCCGAACCGCCGTCATGCAATTAAAGAGTTAAGCATAGCCATCAACAATGATTGGGTTGACAACTTGGCATGCAGTCTGCCGCATAATAACCAGGCTATAGCCAATTCTTTTATAACGGTTAATAAGTTTTCTGAATTGCTCCGAAAAGTTAGCTTTTTCTCTTACTTTTTTTTAACTACAATTTTTCTAAATCTGTACACTAAGTCACCGTAAAATTCTGGTTCCGATATACCTTGTTGCAGATGTATTTTCAGACTGACGCTATATTTTTCTAACAAGACACTGTGTCTGCGATAAAATTTCGAAAAAGCCTTACGAAGTTTAAAATAACGATAGCCCTGCCTAGGAAGTTCGGCAGTAAGGGCTTTACTACGGTAGTTAAAATCATTAAGATTTGAAGAAGCTCTGGCGAATCTGATAATTTGAGATATGTATACCCCATATGAGGTACGCCGGGGGACATCGCCATCCAGAAAAGGGAAATTGACTATATCAAAATCTCCCGTTTATCATAATTTTTGGTAATCACTATAATAAACAAAGACGAGTACTCATGGCTAATTCTACAGTATGCCAGAGTAAATGAAAACCAGTAGTTGAACCACAGCGGGCCAAGCCAAAGAGATATCGTCAAGTCCCAACCCACTGGTTAAAGTTTTACGAAGAGGTCGTCATTAAGTCAGAGGCCCGAACCGCCGTCGTGCAATTAAAGAATGAAGCTAAGCCTGCCCAGTAAACGTGTGGTTAGGTAAACTGACCGCGCTCGACATGTCCCCATTGGGTTGACTGGGCCGTAAAACCTCAACACAAACAAACTTACATTTCGTTTAAAATGATTTGAAAAGACTTGCTTAACCTTTTCCGCTCTCTGGGCTAATTCAGCGGTCGACAAACCGGCGATACTTTTTTCCAGAAAACAGGTTTCGATATTTCATGCGAATTGTCTCGGGAAGAGAATTTGCATGAAATGTCAAGACCTGTTTTCAGGGAAAAATATTTCAAAATGTCTGCTGAAAACATTACTCAGAGTGCTAAGCATTAAGAATGCCTGAATTTTGTTGTGTTGGTAGATGTAATAATCACAACATGATGAATCCCCATGCAGTAACTTTTTAAGTGATTCCATTGGCAAATTAGGAAAGATTTTATAGTTGTATGAATGCTTGCAAGCGTGAGTAAAGACGGTTTAGACAGATCTGGATATACACTGTTTGCTCATACACGTGTATAGATCTGTCAGAAAACTTAGAATCATTCGATGCTCAAGAAGAGATTGTATAACAGAAAAAAATAGCTATAATTATCCTAAATATGAAAAAAGGCGTACTTCTTGAAAATACAAACTACAAAATACGCATGAACGTCGGAACAGAGGCGGCGAGAGCCCCAGTATTTTTTCCCGACTGTAAGTTGGCATACGTAGAAAAATGATCTTTTTCCAACGAAATAAAAGAAATAAACGATAGTAGATAAATTCGTTTTCTCATGCCCGGCATGCCCTTTTCACACGTCATCTTCGCTTGCAGGTAATTGCCTGCAGGGGAAAAAGATTTACGATGAAAGAGAGCCAAACCAGCTTATTGCAGACGCATACTTTTGCACTTCTTTACTAAAACAATGTGATTAGCTTAATAACATAAACAATGACCTATGATTAACGTCACCATAACAAGGGAGACTGGGGAGTCGGTGTATCGCCGGCCGATCCAAGGCGCTTGTGGAAGACGATTCGATTACTTTTGAAAATAAAATTAATTGGGTTATTTTATTAGACTAAATAAAATGAGTCAAAGTAATTATCTAGAAGCTAAATCCTTTTGGTCAGTGGTAAAAGTCAAGATTTCTAATCCTTGGCACGATAGATCTTTTTTGTCAGTGCTGTTTGATTAAAAATAGTGATAAAAATTATTGACTTAGATATAAATAAAAAATAGATAAATATCATAATAAGTACATAAACATTATGTCCAAGAAAACAAGTGGTTCAATTTACTTTTAACTCTAATATTTATATAAACTCTGAGTAGAGTGGAAACTCTTTACAATAAGTTCTGAAATAGATAAATATTATGTAAAACCCCAAATTCTGATCGTATATACTTAATCTTTACCGTTCTCCAGGCTAATTCAGCAGACGACAAGGTGATATTTTTTTTTATTTTTCCCAGAAAACAAGATTTGACATTTCGTACAAATTGTCTTGGAGAAAATATGCATGAAATGTCAAATTCTGTTTTCTGGGAAATAATAAAAATATCCCAATATGTCGTCTGGTGAAAATTTTACCCAGATTGCTAAGCGTTAATATATACTCGGAGTAGACTGAAAAATCTTTGCAAAAAGTTCTAAAACTGGTTTCATTTCAAAATAATATAAAAAGCGCATTTCTGTTGAGCAGTTGTAGATATTTCCCCATTCTACCTCTGGCCACTTTGTAGGAACATTTTCCCCAACATCCAGCTGGGAGTTTGTACGGACACTCATTTATATTAATTAATTCCAGCTTCCGCTTTATCCACGCCTCTAAAGCGATCATAATAATTGTAGAAGATCTTAACACATTAGTTGACAAAAATATGAATGCTTATTACCAGGTTTCATGATTAGTTGCACTTAATTATGTATGCCGATTCTCCCGGATTAGCGGCTAAGTTGCCGTTTGTTATCACCTGGGGATTGTTGCTAACTGTCGCTAATCGGGTAATAACCGAGGGGGTCCGAATGATCGTAAATGACATAGCGCTATTTTCGAGAATGGAACCCGTTTTGAATACAGTAGATTGGAAATCAATAATATCTATTAACATGCTGTAGATCAGATTTTTATTTTACTTAACATTTTCCCCTGTTTAATCTTATAATGTATTCAGGATGCGCTGCTAAAATTTTACGTTGTCTTTTATTTTGGAACCGTGTTGTGTTATATATGGTAAGCCATTATGAGGTGTCATTTACTTTATTGACAGCATTATGTATTGTTCCAAATGAACGGGTCCCTAATTGACTGTATACTGTTGTAGTACAGTTTATCTCACTAGGATTACAAAAAACGGAATGGACAATTATGTATGTCACTATCTGTTGGGACGTTACAGCCGCCTTTGAGAAATTAATTGTATATAAACAATTCACAGTTTTATTGTTTTTTATTTTTTTTCTTTTCAGTTACGAATGATCCGCAAAGTCTTATTGGACCAGCACTCGGAAGTTCTATCGGGTTTTTTGCCATCATTGTGATAGTTGTTGTTGTTGTTGTCTTTGTAAGGAGGCGAACCGTGAACACTAAACAAAAAGGTACCGCAGTTCCTTTACTAGATATTGTAAGAGTACTTGAATTTTTGGTCTCATGGAGCTCATTACATACAGTATGATCATACTGCATGTATCATGAGTTTTCTGTCTCATGGAGCTCATTCGATACAGTATGATCATACTGTATGTGTGATGACCAAATGTAATTTCCATCCACTGTTATTCTAAGAGTGCCTGAGTTTTTGGTTTCATGGTGCTCATTTTTACAAAATAGGATCATACTGTATGTATCATGATTTTTCGGGCTCATGGAGCTCATGACATATATACTGTATGTATGATGACCAAAAATAATTTCCACCCACTGTCTGTCCGTGTCGACGTATCCGTCCTTGAATGTTGATATCTATTTTACGTTATTGACGTGATTAAATTATATATGGTTGGGACCGTGAAAATTGTTCTGTATGTTAAGGTATTTGAAATCATGGTGGAGGTCAAACCGGGATCATTTTGCTTCAAAACTAGGTCACATGGTGAAAATGTGAAAACACCCTAGCAGCTTGAGTTGTAAATCCACAGATTGACCTAAAATAAAAACAGAATGATGTTCTGATGAATCTTTGGATATATATGATTCAAGGGCATCTAGGGTAAAATACAACAGGCGTTCGAATTAGACATATAATTAGTTATATCGCAAAGAGCTGTAGTGTATATCAGTGAGTTGATTTATAATAGTTGTTATTGCATAAATACCTTTGCGCAAGGCTGTTTTAAGCCATTGTCAAATGGACTGATTTAGAAGCTAAATCTGCATTATCCTAAGTGATAAGACATTTTAAAATTCCTTACTTAATTCCTTGAAATTTCCAATATCCGTCAATACATTACCAACAAATGTCAATCTATTTGGAAAAAATAAACTCAAAATTAACTGAACGAAATAAAACCAAATTTTAACAGCAAATGTACATTCTCTAATTGCTGCAGAAAAGAACAAAAGAAAATCACCAGATGTCAAATTGGACACACTAGAATTATTCAGTCTTATATATTAAAAACTGAACAACCTCCCTTCTGAATCCCCCTTTTTTTTGTAACGAACCTTTTACAATCAAACTGAACAACTGAGATAGATAAGAGCGGACATGCAAAATAGCAAACGAAAATTTGAGGAAGGTAGAGGGCAAGCAAAAAACATATTATGATAGGAGTGCGAGATTGCATAGGTCTAAGGTAGGAGATAAGGTGTTACTGTTGCTCCCTACCAACAGCAAAAATTGTTATTACAATGGAAAGGTCCATTTGAAGTGGTCGAGGTACTTAATAGAATGGGTTAAAGAATTGACATCAGTGGAGTCGTAGGAACTTATCATGCTAATATGTTGAACGTCAAAGCATGACATCTCACCGCTTAATGTCAATCGAGACCGTTGCGGTAGTTAATGAAACTGATGAAACGGACGAGTATTCATTAAGTGATTGTACATTTCCTTCAGCACAACGCAAGGAATCATATAAGGACGCCAGTATTTCATATGAGTTAGTCCGAACAAATTTGCGAGGCAGAATCACTTATAGAACAGTCTCCGGATGTACTGACAAGTTTACCTAGGCGCACAGATGTAATATGTCATAATACTTCTGACAACGGGACCTGTAAGATCTAGAGGTTCTCCTATTCCATATAAAACCCGGAAAGTTATAGAAACAGAGATTCAAGAAATGCTTGACTTAGGAGTGCTTGAACCGTCAGTTTCGTCATGTTCTTCGCCAGTAGTATTGGTTCCCAAAAAGGATTGGTCAGTGCGGTTTTGCATCGATGTTTGGAAACTGAACAAAGGTACAGAATTTGATGCAGAACCAGTGCCAAATATGGTAGAGGTGATAAATAAACTGTCAGGTCATAAATATTTTACAAAAATTGATCTGAGTAATGGGTTATTGTCAAGTAGAGTTGACTGACAAGTCTAAAACCTTGACAGCATTTGAAATTCCTCGGGGATTGTTTCTGTTCAAAACTATGTCGTTAGGGCTTGTAAATGCAGGCTGATTTTATTGTTCTGCGAGGTCTTCAGAACGTTGATGGTTTTGTAGATGATATGTGTTTTTTGTTTCTCCACTTTAAAAAGATCATATGGTCTTTACGTCAGGTTTTGGATAGACTCAGATCTTTACAGCTAAGCCTCCGAAATGTATGATTGGGTATGTCAGTATTGAATGCCTTGGACAGTATTGTGGAGCAATCGATTAGGCACAAAGAAAATAAAATACAGGCTGTCAGACATGCTGTTGGACCTACTACTAAGAAACAGGTCAAATCATTCTTAGGATTAGCTGGATTTTATCGTAAATTGATTTCCAACTTCTCAAACATTGCTTCTCCTTTGACTGATTTAAAGAAAAAACAACTAAAAACACCGGCCTCGGTGACTTAGTTGGATGCGCGTCCGACTGGAGACTAGGAGGTTGCGGGTTCGACCCCGCCGAGGTTGGCAACATTCTTTTGTGGAAATTGATCATGAAATATTTTCTACGGTCATTTCAAAACAAAAGCAACAAAGAGTAAGACTAACAGCGGGACCACCGCCTTAAAACGGTCTGTATGATAAACCACCGGAGGGTCTAAAGCACTTTTAAGGCCAGCTACTTCACCCTTGGTCCTGAAGTAGCTCTTAGTACAGAAAAACATAAAAGTTCGGTTCGCATAAATACTCCCAACTCAGTCAATGCATCAAAGCGAAAAAATAAAAATCAATTTCATCACCATAATAAACAAAGACGAGTACGCATGGCTAAGTTTACTGTGTGAGAGTAAATGAAAACCAATAGTTGAACAAAGGCGGGCCAAGCCAAAGACAAATCGTCAAGCCCCAACCCACTGGTTAAAGTTTTACGAAGAATTCGTCATTGAGTCTGAGGCCCGAATCGCCGTCGTGCAATTAGACGGTTAAGCATAGCCTTCAGCAACGACTGGATTGATTATTAGGCATGTCGTCTCCCGCATAATATCCAGGTTATAGCTGAAAGATCTTAAAAATGAAAAGATATTGGGTTCTTTTTTTACCAGCAAGAATTGGCACGTATGAAACAAAAATATTTAGGACAGAAAAGGTGATCAAACGTGAATTAAAAGAAGAGGGCTCTTGTAAAATGGTCAGGATATTCTGATGAACATAATTCATGGGTTTCTTTTTCGAGATCTTAATAATTTATATACATATAAAAAATATTAATATATAATATATTGGAAGAAAATGAAACTAAAAAATGTCTTTTGGCACATCTAAATAAATTTGTGGCGGCATACAGAAAGAGTTATAGTCTTTGCGGAGGAGTTCACCTTTTAATTCAAACTGCTTCTGGCCTAACTGGTTGCGGGGCAGTTGCAGGTCTTATTCCTGCTGTTCCAATAGCAGCTGCAATTGCCGGTGCTATTCCTGCTGGGATTACTGTTATTTTAAGATTTGCAAAACTCAAAGAAAAAAAGGCTACGTATAAAGTACGATTCCGAATTTTTAAATAACTCTTTAAGGAAGCCTGTATTATGAGTGCTGGAATAGATGTTAATGAACAAGAAGTAATAATAATAAAACAATCTCCAGAATATTATAAATTGAGAAAGAACCTAACTATGTTGACCCCCCCGCCCCCGCCCCCGCGCCCTCTCACTCCTCGAGAGACATATGAAGCAGTACAAACTCAATGGATACTATTCACTTGTTTAGATTTTGAAAAGGTATACAGATTACCCCTCGTGAAAGATACGTAAAGACATAATATATTATTATAGATGAAAGGAAAATCGGTTATTGCAATCGAAATAGACAAAAATGTAATAGATAGAAAAGGATATAAGAGGATGTACGCAGCCGGCAAAGACTTTAATATTTATCCTCGGTTAATTAAATATTGTTGTGTAGGGAACAATAACGTAAAGAGCGAGTTCTCTAAAAATGATGTAAGGAGATATAGGTTTAGTTATGAATATTTTATTCAAAATATATAATATAATTTAAAAACATGAAAACATTTAAGACGCGAATATGGGAATAAATAAAAATATGAAAGGGCTTAAAGACATGACTATATATAATATCATCGAAAAGAAATGTTTCATGAACAAAAACAGCTGTCAGTCTCAGCGAAGAAACATTTGCCCAACTTAAATCTATCATAGAAAAAGGAAAAAACAAAAAAAACGGAAAAGAATAGAAGATCAAGAAATAAGGGGATTACAAAAATAAGCATTGAATATATTAAAAGAAAAAGAACAAGAAAGGGAAAGAAATTAAAAGTAGAAGAACAAGAACAGCAAAGAAAATTAAAAGTAGAAGAACAAGAAATAAAAGGGTTACAGAAATTAATAACGAATATTTTAAAAGAAACAAAAAGAAAACAACTAAAGGTAAAAGATAAACAAGAAAAGAAAATTAATAGTAGAAGAAGAAAGAAATGAAAGTTAAAAGTAGAAGAACAAAAAACAAAAACATCCCAGTAATAGCAGAACGGAGGGTGGGGAGGAGGGGGGTGGGGGGGGGGCAGTGGGGGGCGGGGACAAAAAAAAAAAAAAAAAAAAAAAAAAGGAACACACACACACACAAAAAAAAAAAAAAAAAAAACAGCAGTAAAAAGACTGAAAATACAATTAAGCAGTTTGAAAAGACGAAAATTTCCCCAATCAATAGAAGAAGGGCAGGACAAAGATGCAACACTAAAAAGATTGAAAAAAAAACAAACAAAAAAAAAACAAACAATTAACCTGTTAAATAAAGAAAAACAAAGAATTTAAGGGCATATTAGAAAACATACCAAAGGTTCCAAAAATAATAACTAAACATTGGTCTTTCAATAAAAATAGTCACATGAGCTTTGATGTAAGAGTATTCACCTGGGTTTTGGATCCTCTAGCACAACTGAAATATGTAAAATTACCGATATCTGATTTTCTCCGTGATATATTATAACAAATACATGGAATAAAATTTAATATTTTATTAAAAGTATTTTTTTTTTATAAAGATGGGGAAGAAAAGTCAGCATATTTTAATACAAAGGCTAGGGAAATACCAGTGAACATGATATAGGCAATGCTATAAGTGATAGTAATAACGAACTTCTTAATAGAATAAGCGAATGGCAATCTGGAAGCAGTACATGGGCCGTTCTAAGCGTGATTTGATAAACTAACCGTCACCAGATATACGGCACTGAGAGGCTTTTTATACCTGCCACTGCCTGATAAAAGAAAGAAACAATAATCCATATCAAGAATGATAAAGAAAACGAATTCTCAGGTGGTGCCTATTGTCATATCTTTATCCTGTTAAAGAACATTCATACAGGATTTCAAAATATAAAGAGCATATAGATAAGGTAAACCACAATAGAAAAGAATTTCCTGTAAAATTAAAAGACATACCAAAGACTGAAACAAAAATGAATCATATAAGATTCAGTGTATTTGGAGTGACAAAGACACTCTGATGTTTACCCACTATGCATTTCTAAGAAAAACATGAGCCGGCCTCGGTGGCTCAGTTGGATGCGCCTCTGACTGGAGACCAGGAGGTCGCGGGTTTTGCCCCCGCCGAGGTCGGCAACATTCTTTCGTGGAGATTGATCATGAAATATTTCCTACGGTCATTCTCTCCCTTCTGCTGATTCAAGAAGGGCAGTTGTCAGTTTCTGGTAAAAGAATGTGCATAATACTGGTTAACAGCCTAGAGGACTAAGCCTGCCCAGTACAAGTGTGGTTAGGGAAACTGGCCGCGCTCAACATGACCCCATTGGGTTGACTGGGCCGTAAATCCTCATCACAAACAAAATTTAAGAAAAACGTGATAAAAATTGTAATCTACTCTTGATTGAAGAAAATGTTAAGAGCCAGTTTGTTTGGATTAAAAATTTTAATAGACTAATGAATACCCAAACAAAACATAAAAATAGAGTTCTTTTGGTATTATTGTTCACAGCATTTTACATCAGAAAAGCGACTGGTTGAGCATAAAGAGGATTGCCTGACGATTAATGGAATGCAAAAGGTAAAAATGCCAAAAATAAACATATATCTTTTGCTAATTTTCATAAATATTGGCCAGCTCCATTCCTTATTTATACTGATTTTGAGTGTCTTTCAGTTCCAATAAGTATGAAGCATGGAACAAATACTAAAGCATATCAAGAGCATAAATCTGGATATGGATACAAGATGGTTTGCTTATACGATGACAAATTTAGTAAACCAACAAAATATACTGAGGGCCTGACGCCGTATATAAATTAATTAAAAAGTGCAAGAAGAAGACAAAAATCTCCATCAAACAATAAAAAAAAAAAAAAAAGATTTGAATAAAAAATGACAATATCTGAAAAAAAAAAAAAAAAATTCTTCGTCTTATATAGTCGCTGAGCCCTATTTTTGAGACGTAAAATCTCCCCATCGTTCGAAAGGAAAATTTTAGTATCAGATTAAAGCTTAACGTCTCTACTATCGTCTTCCGGGTGTTGTCGCGTCCGCGGGTGGTAGCGTCATATTGTAAAATGGGGAGATAACTCTGTACCCTGGTAGCCTGAGATTGAAGGTGTAGGTATTTTCAAATAAAATAATGAACATAATAAATCCTTTCAAATTCTACAAAATACCACGTTTTATGAATATACAATCAACATGCTACAGGTACATAGTTTTGAACAATTTGCTGAACGTCATCTAGTGTTACCTATGTGATGTAAAGTACAATGACCCGATAAAACCAGCAATTTGCACCTTCGTTGTTTAATTAGGAAGCTTCTCTGTGTATCATTGTGCTCTATTACCCAAATTTCCTAAAAGTACTATTCATTAGCTCTTCAAAAATGTAAGTGTCATGTCTCTATGTAGTATACTTACTCAGATATTACGTATCACCCTGTGTATAAATATCTGTTAGTATGCTAATTTGTATTATCGTACCAATCTGTGACTATCTAGTAGACAAACTCGAGTCTGTCCGTCAAAAGAATCATCTGTACGTACGTTCGCTCGTCTTTCTGTCACAGGGTCAAAGTTTTTGCGTTAACGTTTATAAGACCTCATATTTTGAAAACCCTTGGATGGATTTCAATCATATTTGGCATGATGGTAGATATAGGTCTAAAGATTTTATCAGCACCATTCCCACCCCGGGGGTGTCCTTGGGGTTAAGGTCACGGACTTAGAATTTTCATAAAAAGTCAAAGTTTTTTTTATGTTTAAGTTTATATAGCTATATCATCAAGACCCTTGAGAAATTTCATTTATATTTGACATGTTGGTAGATATCGGCCTAGAGTCTTACTCAGCATGATCCCCACCCCGGATGTGACCGAGCCAAGGTCACAAACTTAGAATTTTCATATGAAAGTAAAAGAAATTGCGTTTAATTTTATATAGCCATATCATCAAGACCTTTTGTTAAATTTCATTATCCCCTTACTGAAAGGTTGTGCGGATATAGATATCAGCAAGGAATCTGTTTGTCTGTCCGTCCGTCCGTCCGTCCGTTGAAGCATTATTCGTTCTTACTTTATTTTTGTCTTGAGGTCAAAGTGTTTACGTTAAAGTTTATAGGACCTATTATTATGAAGACCCTTTGATGGATTTCGATTTCGTTCATATTTGGCTTGATTGTAAATATAGGGCTTAAGTTTTTATCAGCACCAACCCTACCCCAGGGGATAACCTTGTGGTCAAGGTCACGGACTTAGATTTTTCATAAAAGAGTCAAAATTGTTTTTGCTTATGTTTATATAAGTATATCATCAAGAACCTTTGAGGAATTTCATTTATTTTACATATTGGTAGATACAGGTGTAGAGTTTTACTCAGCATGATCCCCATCCCGGGATATGACTTTGAGGTCAAGGTCACAGACTTAGGAATTTCACATAAAAGTAAAAAAAAAAAAAAAAAAAAATGCATCTAAAAAAAGGTAAGAGAAAAGTCCAGGGAGTGCCACAATCACAAACCGCAGCCCTTCCCAGACCCCAAAAGGAAGAGGAAACCGATAAATCTAAACTAGCACAAACCGAACAAACGTACGAAAAGCACTAAGATTAGCTCTCTCTTCCCGAAGCGAGGTAATCGCAATACTAAAAGGACTACAGTTTATAGCTATATCATCAAGTCCTTTTGTTGAATTTCGTTATCCTCCTACCGATAGGTTTAGGGGATATAGCTACCAGCATGGAATCCATCCGTCCATCCACCCGTCTCTCTGTCCATAAACGCATTATTATGCACCCCATAACTCCTAACTACCCTTTGAGCTATTTTCATGAAACTCTGTCAGGTTTTAGAGGCCGTTTGGTAGGGGTTTCGGGTACAAGAAAGGCAACTCTAACTGACTTGGTCCGTGAGTTGTCTCCCCTTGTCTCCAAAGTTGTAAAAGATTTGTGCAAACCATAACTTTAAAACACGTTAAGATATTTTAATGATACTTCACCAGTATGTAGAGGACATTGGGTAGGCATATCACATTCAAGAATGCCACTATAACTGACTCCATTCTGCAGTTTTCGCCCTTGGTTATTTAAATCTTGTGTGGGCAATAACTCTATAAATTCTTTAAGATATTTTTGTGATACTTTACCGATATGCAGAGGACATTGAGTAGGCAGGTCACGTTAAAATTTTCATTAAAATTGATATAGCTATATTATGAAGACCCTTTCGTTGGTTTCATTAATATTAAACATGAGAGTATATATAGGTCTAAAGTTTTTCTCGGCACCATCCCCAAGCTGGGGTATGGCTTTTAAGTCAATACCATAGACTTTTCATACAAATGTCATTTTTCCTTATATTATAAAGACTAATTGATTTGACTGGTCTGTGGTGATAGTTATAGGATTAAAGTTTTAATTAGCTCAATCCTTGCACCTGTTCCTGACCTTTGAGGTCAACGGCTTCACAGTATGTGTGATTGAATTCTTTCAATGTTATAACATATAGCATACAACTGCCATCTCCAGAGTCAGATCTGCATACTTTGTGCTCTTTAAAAAGTGGTGGTAGCTCTGGTCGGGGGTATACGTGCCCCACTGGACACTTTGTCTAGTTAAAATATATATGATTTTAACTGATTATACGTACGTGACGAAATCAATAACAACACATTAAACTGATATTAAGCTTAACTGATTCCATCTGAGGAATGTTCTGTGTCAAACAGCGTTATGTTCTACATTCGAAGAAAGACAGTTGCATATATATTTCTTTAACATTCAAAAAGACTTTTTCTGTAGCACACGTTGCCACATACAATGTATTAAAGTATTCTATTAAAATTTTACAGACATTCCAAACTAGTCGAATACATACATTGACAGTCTTTTTTTCTCACTAAACAATGAAAAAACATTATAGTTTCCAACATTACTGGGGATTTTACAGGACCTGCCATTTAAAACTACGTTTTATTCTAATAGGACATCTTTCGCCAGAGGTTACGTAAGTAACAAAACCTATGTTTTTAGTCCAATAATATTTCATTATTACTTTTAAATTTTAAAACTCTTTCCAGGAAAGAACTGTTTACCTCAGATTTCTAAAGGATTTTGTATTATTATTATTATTATTTTTTTTTTTTTTTGTCTTTTCTACCTTGACCATTATGTCGATAGTTTTTCACGCGGGAGAAAAGATAGGCATATTAGTTTAGAGATATCAGTGTTGTCATTTTTGCTGACATGACGGTAATTATGCATACGATATAGTTTGAACTACACACTGAGTATAATTGAATAAATCTGGAATGATTTTGAATTGCTGTATTGTTGAACGGGATAGAATTTGATTGCAGCTAACCTGATCTGACTTTCAACGTCATTGTTGGACGTTCTTTCCAGTTTTACGTTTGCAGTTTTAAGACAAAAGAAATGAGTTGTCATCAGACTGGGACTAGGATTAAAGTGTGCGACACATAATTGGGCTTCCTCTTTTATAAAAATATGTTTCTGAGTTTGCTTCAGTCGTATGTCTAATCGTAAGTATTGTGATATGTCGTAGGTGCTTCAGGTTGTCATAAAACCAGGACATTTATCTATACGATGTCTAATGGAAAACATGGATGGATTATTGTTGTAGTAAGTTTATTTCATTGGTTTTTACCATAAATTTATTCACATTTATGATATTTCACTACTCATGTCACGATACTTGTCTTATGCAACACTGCTAAATTAAGTACAAAGCTACTTAATTCAACAGCGTTCGGCTAAATATTTAAAGTTAATATGAATATATTACCAGTAGGGCCTAGGGTTACGTAGATTACATTTCTGAAGATAAAAAATAAAATCAACAACCTATGCAAAAAAGATACTTAATCATTGTATAGACACCATTTTTATAACGTGAGAATAAATCTTATAATACCGTCTGATATATAATGAGTGTTAATCTCTTATCTTCTATACCGTAAGACTTCCAGTGATACAAATATTATTTTACGGGCAGGTTCAAATACAAGCAGTGATATATTTTTTGTTCAGTCCATATTTGTGTGTTCAAAGCATTAATTACTATTGTACTTTGTTTATCTACTTTGTAATTCCACTTTTATTGATCGAAGTCGCAAAAGAAGCCCATAGTTGGAGAATCCAGAGACAGTCCAATGTAAGGCCCTGTCATGATAATGTCGGCAGTGATAGAAATACCAAGTAGCTAAGAACAAAAAGAAGGAAAAAACAGTTCAATTGTTTTTCTTCTGTTCTTCGTCCTGTATTCTTATTCAAGTTCATATAAATTTATTTTGTCTCCCAAAAGAGCTTGCATGTGCCATGGATTCTCAAGCGAGATTTACACATTTTTTAAATATACAACAATGTACTATACACACCTGTGTATGTATTTCTTATTGTAATACTTGTATGTCATCGTTACTTTTACTTTCTCGTAGATTATACAAAAAAAGTGAAACCATTTCATTAACAGAACTTGTACAGCCAGTCATTGTTCGTGCATTTTGACAAAGCGGTCTTGACAATCACAGTACCGATATTACCTTTAGTAACGTAAAACATTCATGGGAACGTTAGGAAGATAATAACATAAAATATCTTAAATAAACACAGAAGAATCAATACACATTTTGGTATTAATACCATGTGTAAGATCATTTCGATAATAAGTTTTTGATGCTATTTACATAGGTCTCTTAGAGCAAGTTATGGCGATATACAAAAATCAAAAGATTGATGATTTAGTAAATTGGCCTTTCAGCGTTCATAAATATCGCGACCTTTTTAATTTATAATTATTATAGTGATTTAGTGTCGCAGTTATTGAAATATACTCGCCTCAATAATAAGTCCTGTTTTGAAATGCATATTTAAATGCTATGTACATAGTGAGTCATGGATACTTAAGCTTTACATACTGAAACATCTGTATAGAATCTTTAGTATACTGGACTTTTAAGCACGTAAGAACTTCAGAATCAATCCAGCCTGTTGTTTGTAATGCATGACTTTAATAGGAGTATATGATATAATTTTAGACCGGATAATTTAAAGTTTAGCTGTTCTATTTCTACTATTATTATGGTATAATATATTGTAATGACTTCTTTAATTTTAGTAACAGAGACGACAAACAATTATATCAATTATAAAGTAGATTTCGTTCTTCAGTCAAAATATATCGTCCTGCATAAAGGCACTATGTAGTTTATTTCTGTAAGGGGGATCTTAAAAGGGTAGGAGCTAATAAAACAAAAATATGTTCCCCATGCATAGACTTATACATACATAGTTTGAGAAATGATAAATGGTAAATTAATTGGTATTTTATTTCTTTAAGTATTACTTATAATCATATGGGCCGGACTATCTAGTTTTGGCCTCTGAAACCTCGTCAGTGACACTTGTATTCCTAAGACAAGAAAATTGGAAGTGACTAACATTTCAAACCTAATCAATGTGTTCTTTTTATAAGTAGTCACTCAAAAGACCATTTCGCAAATAAAGTAGGTCCAGCTTAGGCTAAAAGTAGGTTTGAATTTATTCTAAATATTAAAACAACAGACATGTTATACTTTATTGATAAATATTATGATAGTTATTAAAGCGGATATAACAGACAAGTCTTTCCTATATCAGATAGAAAAAACACAGCCAGTAAATAGTATTCTATTTGTTGAAGAGGTTTAACTTTTGTTTGTTTGTAGCTTAGAAACCAGTAATAATCCTGAACAATAATGAAACAATGAAATATCATTGAGTCTTTTAACATGCACGTTTGTAAAAAAAAAAAAAAAAAAAAAAAAAAAAAAAAAACGTATGCGCTGTCCGAGTTGGAGAACAGCTAGCTTTTCCTCCAACTCCATTTTCCCCTACTTTCTATTAAAGGCATTTAGATTATTATGTAATTAATGTTATTTTGTTGTTGTTGTTTACGTTACTTGTACAAATCTTATGTGAACAAGTATTATACACTAGCCTATCGTGTCATTAACGATATTTTACGGCATATTGGGTTTAGTTCAGGTGTACACTATTTTGTTTTCTTTTTAATATTTTCCGTTTAAAATTCTTCCGTTCTCATTTCAAATATTACACAAAAAATCTGGCAGTTCAGTAGTTAACAAAACATTCTATCTTAGGAATTGTAAATTGATTAGGATACGTCTGTAGAATATGTTTTTTCGTAAAAGCCCACTGATGTAGCTTTATAATACTTGCAGTTTAAAATGTAGAATTTTCAAATACCAGCTACTAAACATATCAATTTCATGCGATCACTTACCTTACTTGCAATATATGTATGCAATGTTTGGCATCAAACCTTTTACCACATTTGATTTTGTTGTTTTTTTATTTCAACAGACCACTTACAAAAAAAAGTAAATAAATAAATAAAAATAAATAAATAAATATACATTAATAAAACACCCTGTTTGTAACAGTTTTAATGTTTTGCATATTTGTTTCATGTACGTTTTTTTTTTTTTTTTTATAAAATTCTTTGAAGTAATGTAAACAACACTGACTTTCTAACATAAAGACAGCCAGGCTGTTACCACATTCTATTTTGTAAAGCAACGATGCAGCTTATCAACGGTGTCTCCAAACTTCCGCGGTAAAGGTAGGAGTATCCACATCTTACTTCTAGGAGTCATTAGTCATATTACGCGGAGAATGAAGGAGCATTTTTTTTATGTCTGCTTCTTCTTTATCTGTAAACAGTTGTCATATGGGAATCCTATGTTTGATTTTGTGGCTGGATTAGAGTTCCTGGAATGTTTATTTACAGACTGCGTGCATTTTTAGCTCACCTGAGCTCTGCTCAGGATGAGCTATTGTGATCACTTTTCGTCTGTCGACCGTGCGTCCGTCCGTCCGTCTGTGCGTCCGTTCGTCCGTGCGTCCGTCCGTTAACCTTTTCAAACAACTTCTCCTCTGAAGTCGCTGAGCCAATTTTCCTGAAATTTCATATGGAGACTCCATAGGGTGGGGGAACGAAAAATTGCTAAAATGGTCGCGGTCCGTTGACCAAGATGGCCGCCACGCCCATATATGGTAAAAACCTTTAAAAATCTTTTCCTCCAGAACCGAGAATGCCTTGGGGCTGAACCTTTGCAGGAATCATCGGGGACGGGAGGTCTACCAAAATTGCTAAAAGAATTGTCGTACGTTGACGTTTGACCTTTTTACGGCAAGATCAATCTTCTTTTCCAAAAATGAGCATGCCTTATGGCTGAATCTTTGCATATATCTTCAGGAACAGGAGGGCTACCAAAATTGCTAAAATAATGGTCGTACATTGACATTTGACCTTTTTACGGTAAGGTCAATTTTGCTTCCTTATGCATTTGTATGGGAAAAAGGTTCAGAATTTCAAACAACTTCTCCTCTGGAGCCTCTTGGCCAATTTTGCTCAAATTTCATATGGAGTCTCCTTAGGTAGGGGGAACAAAAGATTGCTAAAATGGTCACGGTTCGTTGACCAAGATGGCCGCCATGCCCATATATGGTAAAAACCTTTATAAATCTTCTTCTCTAGAACCGAGGATGCTTTGGGGCTGAATGTTTGCATAAATCATCGGGGACAGGGGGTCTACCAAAGTTGCTAAAATAATGGTCATACTTTGACATTTGACCTTTTTACGGCAAGGTCAAGTTTGCTTCCTCATGCATTTGTATGGGAAAAACATTTAAAAATCTTCTTCTCCAAAACCGAGGATGGCTTGTGGCTGAATCTTTGCATATATAATCTGGAACGGGCGATCTACCAAAGTTGCTAAAATAATTGTCATACATTGACATTTAACCTTTTTACGGCGATGTCAAGTTTGCTTCTGTATGCATTTGTATGGGCCCCATACATTTGTATGGAAAAATGTTGATAATTTCAAATGGCTTTTCCTCTGAAGCCTCCAGGCCAGTGTTGCTCAAATTTCATGCGGAGTCTTCGTGGGCAGGAGAATGAAAGATTGCTAAAATTGGTATGGTCCATTGATCATAATGGCTGCCATGCCAATATATGGTAAAAACCTTTAAAAATCTTCTTCTCTATAACCAAATAAGCCCTGGGTCCTAATCTTTGCACAAATTATGGGGGACAGGAGTTCTACCAAAATTGCTAAAATGATGGTTCTGTGTTGACATTTGACCTTTTTACCTCCAAGGTCAAATTTGCTTCCCCATTTGTATGGGCCATATACATTTATATTGAAAGTATCGAAGTGACTTTTACCGGCACAGTGGCTCAGTGGTAGAGCGTCCGCTTTGTGACCGGGAGGTTGCGGGTTCGATCCCCGGCCGGGTCATACCAAAGACTTTAAAAATGGTACTAGCTGCTCTTTCGCTTGGCGCTCAGCATTAAGAAAGTAGAGCTAGAACTGGTCAGCTCAGTGTCAGTATAATGTGACTGGGTGGAATATCATGTCAAAGTGTCTGGGGCGTGATATTTCAGTGAGGCAGCACTCTAAAAGTGAGCATTGAGCTCCCTGCCACATCCAGACACCGTCGCGATATGACTGAAAAAGGTTGAAAGCGACGTTAAGCCCAAATCAAACAAAATCGAAGTGACTTTTAGATCAACAGTAGTTAAAATTGTTCTGATTGGAAATCTAAGATGGCCATCATCTGGTTTATATTTATAATATTTCCCTGCCACTGTGCTGTTTACCTGTATAAAATCATGATTCTTCAGAAACCATTTAGCCAATTTCCACCAAATTTCACATTGATCCTTCTGTTGAAATATGATTGATAGTTTATTCAAATGATCATGCTCCAGTGACTGTCAGGCCCATATATTCTTCTTCAAAACTAAGAACTGCTCAAATGATGATATTTTCATTAGTTGCGATGACAGGATTGGAAAAATGTTGCATAACATCTGCATGTCTGCAGTGGCAATGTCACTCAGGTGAGCGAACCGTGGCTCGTGGGCCTCTTGTTTTTTGTCTCTTACTTATAAAGATCTACATATATAACTATCTGGTTGACCCAACAGCGCAACACTGTATGGATCTTTGCTGATTGACTAATGTAAGTTCTGATTTACCAAATGTAAGGTCTAAAATACTCACGTAATTAACAATACAGTATATAAGGCAAGGCCCGACGTAACATAAAATAAGCCAGACAAAGACCAACTTTCAAATCATGCAGACTGATTAATTAGTGTTTTCTATTACACGAAGCTCGTTACTTCCCATAGTGTCTATGTTTATACAAACGGACAAAACTGGTCTGACTGCAAAACCCATACGCGCTGTTTTACTAACGCTAACACACTCGTTAACCGTGTCCATTGTAGTTGAAAAATAATACGGGCTTGAGGCTGAACTTGATCTGGACTTAAATGTGGTAATGCACAAACCTCATCACTAGAGCAAAGTAAATGTATTTAGTAAAGCAAATACAAAAACATTAATTAAAAAAACAAAAAACATAAGATGATGAGGAAGTAATGTTTCATTATGTTACGTACGTTACCGCATTTTATATTAGGACCTAGTTTTGAAATTGACTAAATCATTTGCATTTCCGTACCCTGTTCATCATTTATATAGCAATGCACTACATTGTTTTAGCTAAAAGACTTCCAGAAACGTTTAGATCAATGGTCATACATATATAACAGTATTAGAAACATGATTCTTGACAGGTATTTTGCACACAGGGTACGCGTCTTTGATACGATATAGCTGATTGAGTATACAGCATAGACAAATATAACTTTCAGCTTTGAAAAGCTTATAGATTGCTTATTTAGAATATATATGAACAACCCCCACCCCCCCCCCCCCCAGAAAAAAAAAAAAAAAAAAAAAAAAGTTCCGCAATTAAACGGCAAAAGTGCTACTTACTCATTTATAGGTTTATTCTAAGTAAATTACACTAATCGACTTTTAGCAATCTGTTCATCAGCGTTGTTCTGTAGCGTATATATTTTATGTTTATAAAACGTTGCAATTTGAAGAATTTATAATGACTAAGAACGTTTATTTACTCATCTAAATACCTATGATTCCATTCTCAGACCGCCATGGTATAGAGTTATCTCCCCATTTTATTATATGACGCTACCATTTTCGGACGCGACAACACCCGGCAAATAGAAGTTGAGATGTTAAGCTTTCATTTGAGACAAAAATTATCTTTTCGAACGATTGGGGAATTTTACTAGCGATTTAGAGCTTATACGAATTTCAACGTCTGGACTAATATATGTACTTAAAAGTACACAAAAGAAGAGATACCTGTAAGAGATCACTGCCATGTAAATGTATTTAGGAAAATACAGAGGATTTGCCCATAATGCATGCAATAAAGCATTTAGAATAACAAATACGTTACCTGTTATATTACATAATATATTTCATAATTTGAAAGGATATGATAGTAACCTTATTATGCAAGAGATTGGAAAATTCGATAAAAATATAATGTCATTCCAAATAATATGGAAAAATACATGGCCTTTGTGACTGGTGATTTATTTTTCATAGACGCCTTTCAATTTGTGAGCAGTAGTTTGTCTAATCTTGCCACTTATTTGCCAAAGGAGAAATTCACTCATACCAAGAATGAATTTAGTGCTGATGCTCTCAACAAAAAAAAAAAGGACTCTATCCCTATGATTACATGGATGGTTTTTATCAATTCGAAAAGAAAAAGCTACCACCAAAAATAATTTTATTCTGAATTAATCGATGAAAATATTAGTGACTGATTATGAGCATGCCAAGACTATGTGGAAAACTTGGAAATGCAAAACGATGGGAGATTAACCTGCTTTTGAAAATTGATGTTTTAATACTATCCGATGTCTTTGAAAATTTAGACAGACAAGCATGCAGTCTCATAACTTAGATTTGCCACATTATTTTAGCTTTCCAGGATTCTCTTTGGATGTCATGTTAAAAATAACTGGTATTATCCTAGAATTAATAACCGATATTATGTATAACTTATAGTAGAAAATGGCTTGCGGGAGTGGGGTTGGGGTGAGGGGGGGGGGGGGCGTTAGCTGTATTGCAAATAGGTATTTAAAGCCTAACTATAAATATCTGAGTGGTTATTATATAAAAAAGAGAGCTCTTGTTTAATGTATTTAGTTGCCAATAATCTATACGATTGGGCGATGATTCCGCAACTACCAACAGGAGGATTCAAAGGGATCAAAAAATGTTAAATGGTATGATATATTTTACAAAGAAAGAAGGCATTGGATATTTTGTCGAATACGATTTAGATTATCCTGAAAATTTATATGACTTACAAAATGACTATCCTCTTGCTCCGGAAAAAATAGTTGTACAAGATGAATGGCTATCATCTTTTTGCAAAAAGATTAAAAAGAAAAGTTTAATCTGGCAAGTGACAAAACAACAAAATTGATTGCAAGACTCTTTAATAAAAATAAATATGTTTTGCGTTCTAGAAATCTTCTTCAATTATACTTAGAACTTGGTGTAAAACTTACTAAAATCCATAGAATGCTTCAAGTTAATGAATCCCCTTGGTTAGCAAAATATATTGCTTTTAATACGGCTATGAGATCAAAAGCCAAACATGATTTTAGAAAAAAAAAAGACTTTTATAAGTTTAGTAATAACGCCATCTTAGGTAAAACTAATGGAAAATTTGAGAAAGAGAATAAATATTAAACTCAATAACATTGAAGGTATTTTTTGAAAAGCATGCTGTAAAAGCTAATTTCTTATCTGGTAAAATGTTTAGTGAAAACTTATTCGCAATTAATCGAATAAAAGGACAATTGCTTTTAAATAGGTCTATTTATGTTGGAATGGCTATACTCGAATGGTCCAGACTATATATGTATGATTTCCGTTACAATAACATGTTAAACAAGTGTGATAAAACAATATACGATTAATGTTTACAGACACTGATAGTTTGTTTGATAAAAGAAAAACTCATCACGAAAACATGCCTATATAATAATGACCCCCTTAAACCCCACTTTTATATAGTAAAACTGGGGTTTACAGGGGTATACATTATTTTTTTATTTCTGCTCAAAGCATAGATTGTGGGTACTCGTTAGAACCGCCTCGCCGAGGCGGTTCTAACGAGTACCCACAATCTATGTTTTGAGCAGAAATATGAAAAATATCAGAGTTTTTGTATTTGAAAATTTTCAAGTTTTAGAGGTGAAATTTTCTATATATTTGAATAGGCGTGTTTATGTAATGTGAAGATGTCTACAAAGTTTTATATGAAGAAGATCAAAACTATTTTGATACTTGTGATTATCCAAACATAGCAAATATTATTCAGAAGAAAATAAAACAAGTAATCGGAAAAATTAAAGCTAAGGCCGCTGGCGTTCCAATCAAAGAGTTTGTTGGCCTAAGAAGTAAAATGTATTCATACCGCCTTGACAGTAAATGTATTAAAAATGTAAAGACGTTGTAAAAGGGGTCAGAAATAAAATGCGTTTTGATGATTACCGAGATATTTTGTTTAACTACACAAAATTTGTATTCCATGAAAGCAATTAGATCACATAATAATAAACTAAAGAGTTACGAAATAACACAAATGCAGCCTTTCTTGTTTTGACAATAAACGATACAGACGGTAACACATCATTAGCGTATAGGCATAAAAATTGTTCAGTGATCAATAACCTTCTACATTTTAAACGGCAATTAGAGATGCCATTTTGCAGGTGTTGGAATATTATAAGATATAAAAACTGTTTAAGAGGATGAAGGTTCTGTAGCAGTTCGGAAAAAAGTCTGAATTTTTTCCTGAGTGGTCCCGGATCACCATTATATATACTATTCATAATGCCCGAATATTACCGATAGGAATCAGGACCATAACATTCGAAATGTCGAGACCATAATTGTAATCGACACTCCCTATTTTCTGGCTGTACCTGAAATTATTAATAAATCCGAATGCTGAAATATGATCTAACGAAGAGTAGTATTGGATAAAGTCAAATTGTGCCCAGATTCTTTTTAGCAGACGACACGTTTACAGAAATTTATTATAAAAGAATTTCAGCAGACGGCTTTTGGTCTGCGTCTAATATTACTTCTACATTTATAAGCTCGCCGGGACTATGTCCCTGGAGAGCTTATGTTGTCACCCAGGCTTTGGCGTCGGCGTCTGTCGGCGTCGGCGTCTGCGTCCGCGTTAGCACAATGTTTAAGTTTTCAAATGTGTGCATAGTTTTTAACTGTTTAAGTTACTGCCTTCATATATGGCCTACACCTACTTTTGGGTAAGACCTTTCAGTAGCATACACCACCATCGCCAAAAATAGACTCCTTATGTAGGTCAGGGTCAGTTGTTACTTTGTCTTTTACATCCATGTTTAAGTTTTGCGTTTAAGTTTTGAGAAGTGTACAAAATGCTGAAGTGTTCAACATAGAGCTCTAATATTTGGCCTACACCAGCCTTAGGGTTAGACTGTTAAATAGCACACACCTCTTCCTCAGTTTGACCTTTTGTCAGGTCACACTTTGTCATTTGAAACCATGTTCGAGTTCTGCGTTTAAGTTTTGAAAAGTGTTTGTAACTGCTGAAGTATTCAAGATACTGCTTTAATATTTGGCCCACACCAATAGTAGGGTAAGACCTTTAAATAGCTTAGACCTTTTCCTCAGTTTGACCTTCTGCCTAGGTCAAGGTCAGGTTATACTTAGTCATTTAGACCCATGTTTAAGTTTGCGTTTAAGTTTTGGAAAGTGTTTGTAACTGCTAAAGTATTCAAGATGCTGCTTTAATATTTGGCCCACACCTACCTTAGGGTAAGAGCTTTCAATTGTACACACCCCTTTCTCAGTTTGACCTTCAGCCTAGGTCAAGATCAGGTCATACTTTGTCTTTTATAGCCGTGTTTAAGTTTTGAAAAGTGTACATGGCTGCTGAAGTATATAAGATATAGCTGTCATATTTCATTCACACCAGCCTAAGGGAAGATGTTTCAATGGCATATACACCATCCCTCAGTTTGACATTCTTCCAACATCAAAGTCAGGTCCTACTCTGTCATTTCTGCCTTGTTTAAGTCCTGCAATTAAACTTTAATATTTAAAGATTGTTTTCTTATCCGATCAGCACTTTCCTGCGAGCTGCGTTGTCTTCTGACAACTCTTGTTAATTATTCCACAAAATGTGTGTACATGTATGTGTATAGGCCGCTGGCCAGTTATGGTTTACTACCTTCCCGACCCCCCCCCCCCCAACCACCACACACACAACCCCAAGCGGGAATTTTGTAGACCATGTTTACTAATGGAGAGCTTTCTCCTGCAAACACTGTTTAAAGGAAACAATGTTCTGATATCACAGCACTTAAACTGACATATAACATATGTAGTGGTATTAAGTATGAAATATTTCTGGCAGTCTAGCTGGATTTAAGTTTTAGAATATCAGCTTTATGCATAAAAGATAACCAATGAAGAGCTAGTTTCATGTAAGTATGTATGAAGAGGGGATATTTCTGCATTTGTTATAGGGTACATTTTACTTTATATTTTAAAGATACAGTTATCAATCAGCAGAGGATTGGCAAGAGTTTATGTTTTCTTTTACTTAGTTCACAAAAGTATGAAGGTATCTGAGAAATCATTTACTTTGTTTGTTATTAAAACATTTTAGAGCTGAGGTCCTTTCACCTTTATGTACAGAGTATCAACAGCCATTTATACAATATAAAGGATCACAAGGATGCATCAAGTAGTTTTCCTATCATGAAATCTGATCTTGTCGGCAAGTATGCATTTGTAACAAACCGTAGAAAAACAAGCATTCTGTGTGCATCAAGTAATTTTACCATAATGACATGTGATCTTGCCACCAAATTTGTATTTACGAACAAACGGTGGATAAACAAGCGTCGTACATGCATTAGGTAGTTTTCCAATCAGGAAATCTGATCTTGCCAACAAGTATGTATTTGCGAATAAATAGTTGAAAAATATGCATCCTACGTGCATCAAGTAGTTTTCCCATCATGAATTCTGACTTGGCCGACAAGTATATATATATATATATCATCCTACATGCATCAAGTAGTTTTCCTATCATGAAATCTGATCTTGCCGGCAAGTACGCATTTGTAACAAACCGTGGAAAAACAAGCATTCTGTGTGGATCAAGTAATTTTCCCATTACAACATCTGATCTTGCCACCAAATATGTATTTACGAACCAACAGCGGAAAAACAAGCATCAAGTAGTTTTCCCATCAGGAAATCTGATCTTGTCGACATGTTTGTATTTGTGAACAAACGGTGGAAAAACAAGCAACATAATGCATTAAGTAGTTTTTACATCATGAAATCTGATCTTGCCGACAAGTATGTTTTTGTGAACAAACAGTGGAAAAAAAAAACTAGCAGTCTACCTGCATCAAGTAGTTTTTATTCCCCGCCACCAAAAAAGTGGCGGGGTATTATGTTATACCCTCTGAAATTTTGAGTGTCCGTCCGTCCGTCCGGACGTCTGTCCGTCCGTCCGTCCGTCAGCGCCCCAACCATTCTTCTGCCCGCAACTCTTCCTACAGTCTTAGGCCAATCCTTTTCAAACTTTACAGGCGCTTTAAGGATGGTCTGAAGATATGCATATTTGTTTTTTCAGAATCCGGAAATTTTTTTTATCACATTTTTTGCATTTTTAACTTAGACTTTTTTCGAGCCCTAATACAACAGAAATGTATAGGGAGCATGTACCTTCTGCCCGCAACTCCTCCTACAGTTTTAGGCCAATCCTTTTCAAACTTTACAGGCGCTTTTAGGATGGTCTGAAGATATGCATATTGTTTTTTCAGAATCCGAAATTATTTTTTTTTACATTTTTTGCATTTTTAACTTAGACATTTTTCGAGCCCTAATACTACAGAAATGTATAGGGAGTATGTACCTTCTGCCCGCAACTCCTCATACAGTTTTAGGCCAATCCTTTTCAAACTTTACAGGCGCTTTTAGGATGGTCTGAAGATATGCATATTGTTTTTTCAGAATCCTGAAATTATTTTTTTATCACATTTTTTTTTTGCATTTTTAACTTAGACTTCTTCAAGCCCTAATACTACAGAAATGTATAGGGAGTATGTACCTTCTGCCCGCAACTCCTCCTACAGTTTTAGGCCAATCCTTTTCAAACTTTACAGGCCCTTTTAGGATGGTCTGAAGATATGCATATTGTTTTTTCAGAATCCTGAAGTTATTTTTTATTACATGTTTTGCATTTTTAACTTAGACTTTTTTCGAGCCCTAATACTACAGAAATGTATAGGGAGTATGTACCTTGTACGCGCAACTCTTCCTACATTTTCAGGCCGATCCTTTTGAAACTTTACACAGTCTTTTAGGATGGTCTGAAGATATGCATATTGTTTTTTTTTCAGAATCCTGAATTTATTTTTTATCACTTTTTATTGCATTTTTAACTCAGACCTTTTGGTGTTTTTTTTTTTTTTTTTTTTTTTTTTTTTTTGAGTTATGAAATAACTGTTTATTGCTTCTCTTCTTGTTTAACTTAGATTGTTTTCAGCCCTTATACTACAGAAGTGCATAGGGAATATGTCGCTGTGGCGGGGCATGGTGCATGGCTTGCAGTTTTATTCCATCATGAAGTCTGATCTTGCCGACCAGTATGTATTTGCGAACAAACGGAAAAGCTAGCATTTTACATGCATCAAGTAGTTTTTCCATCTTGAAATCGGATCCTGCCGACAAGTATGTATTCGTGAACAAACAGTGGAAAAACAAGCATTCTGTGTGCATCAAGCGGTTTTCCCATCATGAAGTTTGTTCTTGCTGACATGTATTTGTGAACAAACAGTGGAAAAACAAGCATTCTACGTGCATAAGTAGTTTTCCCATCATGAAGTCTGATCTTGCCGGCAAGAATGTAATATAACAACTAAAAAAAAAAAAAAAAAAAAAAAGCATTCTACATGCATCAGGTAGTTTTCCAATCATAAAATCTGATCTTGCTGATAAGTATATATTTGCGAACAAACAGCGAAAAAAAAAATTATGTGCATCAAATAGTTTTCAATCATGAAATTTTTCTGACTATGATTGGGGTGTACACCGACCTCGCATGTTTTTTCCAAAAATTGGCAACATGGAAATCAGTCACAATTAGAAAGTACATGTTTTATTGCCGCATTTAGTGAAGAAAAGCCTCCATTGTGAAAATCGCACCCCACTCCTTCTGATAATAGTGATCTTGAACAATCAATGTTCACAGTTATGAGTAATATATTTTATAAGCGCAGCTGTTGCCGCGAGGAACATTGCCCGCCTCCATCCCCACGCCTACCCGATCGGGAAAAAATCTAATAAGTCTCCATTCTGGGAATTGGTCCCCGATCCGGGACCAGCCGTAAGTCAAGCATATTCTAGTAGTCATCGGGGTTGGGGGACGTTTGTCCGATGTTTTTACTTGCATTGTAATGTGTGCTCATTTCCACAGTTAATCTGTTCATAATAGTAATTAGCTATGCTGCATGTTTCACTGAGCAAATGAATCTAACTACTTAGCTTACACTATGGGGTTTACGTTATGTCTAATGATAGATGGTATCGCCCCTTTAAGAATTTTTTTTTTAACTTAATCAAAACGTGTCCGCTGTTAAATCATAATATTGCAAGCGTAATACTTTTCAGGAGCATACTACGTTTCGTATGTCCAATCTTATTTGTTTTTGTTTTCAGGGATTCCAAAAACGTCAAGCGGAAAACGTGATAGGTATGCTATTAATTGAGTTTTGACATGTATATGTATATTATATTAGTGAGTAGTGTTGGGTGTAGTGTTGAATAGTTCGTTTCCATTTCAGTCCATGTCAAGGTATACTATATGAAACCGGTGTTGGTGCGCCTTGTGTTCATGAATGAACGCTGCAGACTAGGTACTTGATATCCGTTTTATACACGATCCTTGTAGGGTATTATCTAGGTCTAATTTGGATTGTAAAGTTTCCCTCGACAAAATCGGAGTTCCAATCCACGGTACCCGACTTCCAAGGTAAAAGTACTAACAATTAAACCACAAAGTATTATTTCGTTTGTGAGTTTTATCTAATTAAGCCAGTTTAATTTCCCCAAAGAGTCTTAAAGCCTTTATTAGCATATACACACACACACACACACACACATATATATATATATATATATAGACACTTTCACAATTGCGAAAATAGTGTGACTCGACAACCAGGATAGTCGCAGTGACCACGTTTTAGCTCACCTGAGCAAAAGCTAAGGGTGAGCTATTGTGATCACCCTCTGTTCGTCGTCCGTTGTCCATCGGCCGTCGTCAACAATTAGTTTGTTAACACTCTAGAGGTCACAGTTTTGACCCAATCTTGATGAAACACCCAGAATATTTGCCCCTATGAACAGGTCAAGTTCGTTACTGGGTCACTTGGGGTAAAAAACTAGGTCAACAGGTCAAATCAAAGGAAAAACTTAACACTCTAGAGGTCACGTTTTTGAAGCAATCATCATGAGTATTGCTGAAAACGTTTGCCATGATGAATTCTAGGTCAGGTTCGAAACTGGGTCACTTGGGGTCAAAAACTAGGTCACCAAGTCAAATCAGCAGATAAAACTTGTTAACACTCTAGAGGTCACATTTTTTTAAGCAATCATCATGAACCTTGCTCAAAATGTTTGCCTTGATGCGTACAAGGTCTCTTTCGAAAATGGGTCACTTGGGGTTAAAAACTAGGTCACCGGGCCAAATCAGCAGAAAACCTTGTTAACACTCTAGCGTCACATTTTTTGAAGCAGTCATCATGAATCTTAATCAAAATGTTTATCTTGATGAGTTCTAGGTCAAGTTCGAAACTGGGTCACTTGGGGTCAAAAACTAGGTCACCGGGCCAAATCAGCAGAAAACCTTGTTAACACTTTAGCGGTCACATTTGAAGCAATCATCATGAATCTTGCTCAAAGTGTTTGTCTTAATGATTTGAAACTGGGTCTCGTGGGGTCAAAAACTAGGTCACCTGGCCACATCAGTGTTAAACCTTGTTAACACTCTAGCGGTCACATTCATAAAGCAATCATCGTGAATCTTGCTCAAAATGTTCGTCTTGATGATTTCTAGTTGAAATTTGAAACTGGGTCACTTTGAGTCAAAAACTAGGTCAGCAGGCCAAATCAAAGGAATACCTAGTCAACACTCTTGAGGTCACATTTTTGAAGCAATAATCATGAATCTTCCCCAAAATGTTTGCCTTGATGATTTCTAAATCAAGTTTGAAACTGGGTCACGTGGGATTAAAAACTAGGTCACCAGGTCAAATCAAAAGAAAACCTTGTTGACGCTTTAGAGGTCACATTTTTGAAGTGATCATCATGAATCTTTCTCAAAATATTGTCTTGATGATTTCTAGGTGACGTATATTTCACTGTCCAGTGACTTTCTTAATTTGTTTCATTTAGGTCAGTTTCTCAGTAATTATTGGTCCTACAGAGTGATATTTGGTACTTGTGAAGTGTTTGTGTTTAGGCCAGTTTCTCAGTAACTATTGCTCCTACAGCCAGTGATACTTAGTGCATGCATACATCTTAGCATGGTCTCTTGAGTGCAGTCATCCATATTTGACCTTGACCTCTATTTCACAGTCCATTAGACATGCCACATTGCCTTACTTGTTAATATGATCATTTTGAATTTTGATCAGAATGTTTGCCTTGATCAGTTCTAGTTCAGGTTCTCAAAGTACTATGTTACAGGGCCATCATGACCCTCTTGTTTGAGGTCTATTTTGCCGTCTCCTAAATCTCGGGGAGGAAACTACACAGTCGGAGACAGTTGTTGTGTGAAGAAAACACTTTGTCCGCTGATGCAGATCTGAGAAAGACATGAGAAAGAGATTCATCAGTATTCGGTTATTTTTGTTCGAAAAAGGAGAATACGAATGACAATCAAAAAGTTCTCGGCCCCTGTACTTTGGGAATAACCAAAAGCAAAAATCATGCCATTATTCCTCAGTATAATCTTCCTTTGCCATGATGCATTTTTTCCAACGCTGTTCCAGTTTGCTTAACAGAAGCATTCTTCCTGGTCCCGCAAGTACTCATCAACAGCATCTTTGACTCGTTCATAGCTTCCTACATTCCTATCACGAAAGTTAATTTTCAGATTTGGAAACAGATAGTAGTCGGAAGGGATGAAATCTGGAGAATGCTGGGGATGAGGAAGGACTTTGAAGCTGCATTTAGTTGCAGCAGCCATAGCATCTTTAGAGGTGTCGGCTGGTGCATTATCTTGCAAGAGCAGAACAACCGAATCAACTTTCCTCTTCTTTTCTTCTTAATCTCCTGACGCAGCCTCTTTAGGTCTTCTGCATAATATGCACCAATTATCGCGCTCCCATGATAGCGCACGGACTATCCCAAAAGTTAGAGGCCATCACCTTCCCTGCTGAAGAAACTCTCTTAAATTTCTTAGGAGGATTCGGCAAGGATGCTTCCATTACATACTCTGCTTTTTGACCTCACGATCAGCGTGATGGACCTAAGTCTCACCTTGGGTCACAACTCGCCGCATAAATTCCTCTTCACAGAGGTACAAAAAATACTGAGAAATCTCCAAAAAGGTAAGAGAAAAGTCCAGGGAGTGCCACAATCACAAACCGCAGCCCTTCCCAGACCCCAAGAGGAAGAGAAAACCGACAAATCCAAACAAGCACAAACCGAACAAACGTATGAAAAGCACAAGATTTGCTCTCTCTTCCCCAAGCGAGGTAATCGCAATACTAAAAGGACTGAAAAACACAAGAACAAAATGACACACGGAAAGACCTACAACAAATTGCCTCGTAGAAAAAAAATATAAAGCAACAAAGAGTAAGACTAACACCGGGACCACCGCCTTAGAACGGTCAGTAGAGCAAACCACCGGGGGGTTTAAAGCATTTTTACAGCTAGCTAACTTCACCCTGGGTCCCGATGCTACTCTTAATACAGAAACACATAAAAATTCGGTTCGCATAAAGGCTCCCAACTCAGTCAGTGCATCAAAGCAAAGACATAAAAATCAAATTAATCACAATAATAAACAAAGACGAGTACTGATGGCTAATTCTACTGTATGCCAGAGTAAATGAAAACCAATAGTTGAACCACGGCGGGCCAAGTCAAAGACATATCGTCAAGCCCCAACCCACTGGTTAAAGTTTCACGAAGAGACCGTCATTGAGTCTGAGGCCCGAACCGCCGTCGTGCAATTAAAAAGTGAAGCAGAGCCATCAACAATGATTGGGTTGACAACTAGGCATGCAGTCTGCCGCATAATATCCAGGCTATAGCCAATTCTTTTATAAGGGTTAATAAGTTTTCTGAATTGCTAAGTCTGTTCCTTTTTTTGTTCAACATTCTGGGGACCCATCTCGCTGAGACCTTGGACATCCCTAGGCTAAGATATCGGTCAAGATAAACTGAAATGCAATACAACTGATGCCTATATATCAAGATATATCACGCAGACTTCTTCTGTCACACATGATCAGACTGTGCACAAGCTCAACGATTTTGTCTGTAGTAGCCTTTTAAGGGTGCCCAGACCGTTCATAAACCTGCACGCTCTCCCTCCATCTCCTAAATTCAGCATTTCTTTACCGTGCTGTAAGGAGACTCATCCCCAATAGTTTTAATTTCCTTCAGGGACATGCCCTTCTTACAGAGGTACCTAATGACTGCTTTAACTTCAGTTTTGTCCATTTTGTCACTTTGTCCATCTTTCCCCTGTTTGCAGCGAATTCCTACTGAAATCAATAGCTTTGAAATTTTATTCTTTCTACCAGAGCTGTTGAATGAGATATACTTAGAATTAATAAACTGAAATGAAACTCAAATCAGCTGATTAGGGTTTCATTTCAGTTTATTAATTCTAAGTATATCGGGCCGAGAACTTCTTGATCGTAATTTTAGTTCAACACTTTAGACGTCCAGCGTCCTTTTAATGTGCAGATTATATTATCAGACATGAACTAGAATGCAAGAAATGTAACAGTGTCTTCACGCATTACTGCTGTTTGGTCCAGTTGTATTAGGTTTCCATGCCTGATAAGTAATTTTAAATATTTATGTTTTTGTCATTAAACTATACAGCTATTACCATCAGATGATTTGTAAAGTAAAGCAACAGAACTCTGAACTTGTTTCTGCTGTCATCAGATTATTTACAGACTGCAAGAAGCATAACTGTGTCTTGATGCGATACAGGGTTACAGCCCACGCCCCACTTGTTAGCTCGCTGGGACTATGTCCCTGGAGAGCTTATGTTGTCACCCAGGCGTTGGCGTCGGCGTTCGCGTTAGCACAATGTTTAAGTTTTCAAATGTGTGCATAGTATTTTAACTGTTTAAGGTACTGCCCTCATATTTGGCCTACACCTACTTTAGGGTAAGACCTTTCAGTAGCATACACCCCCATCCCCAAAAATAGACTCTTTATGTAGGTCAAGGTCAGTTCTTACTTTGTCTTTTACACCCATGTTTAAGTTTTGCGTTTAAGTTTTGAGAAGCGTACATAAATGCTGAAGTGTTCAAGATAGAGCTCTAATATTTGGCCCACACCAGCCTTAGGGTTAGATCTTTCAATAGCACACACCTCTTCCTCAGTTTGACCTTCTGCCTAGGTCAAGGTCAGGTCACACTTTGTCATTTGAACCCATGTTCGAGTTCCGCGTTTTAGTTTTGAAAAGTGTTTGTAACTGCTGAAGTATTCAAGATACTACTTTAATATTATGCCCACACCAATAGTAGGGTAAGACCTTTCAGTAGCTTAGACCTTTTTCTCAGTTTGACCTTCTGCCTAGGTCAAGGTCAGGTTATACTTAGTCATTTAAACCCATGTTTAAGTTTTGCGTTTAAGTTTTGAAAAGTATTCGTAACTGCTAAAGTATGCAAGATGCTTCTTTAATATTTGGCCCACACCTACCAGGGTAAGACCTTTCAATAGTACACTCCCCTTCCTCAGTTTGATCTTCTTTCTAGGTCAAGATCAGGTCATACTTTGTCATTTATAGCCATGATTAAGTTTTGAAAAGTGTACATGGCTGCTGAAGTATGTAATAACTTTCATATTTCATCCACACCAGCCTAAGGGAAGATGTTTCAATGGCATATACCCCATCTCTCAGTTTGGCATTCTTCCAACATCAAAGTCAGGTCCTACTCTATCATTTCTGCTATGTTTAAGTTCTGCATTAAAACTCATATTTAAAGATTGTTTTCTTATCCGATCAGCCCTTTCCGGCGAGCTGCGTTTTCTGACAACTCTTGTATAATGATTCCTTGGCTGCTTAATGATTTTTTACCTCTAACCTATGATCTTTAAATTCTGTGCACTTCTTATTCGAATCAAAGCCGGGCGCGACAGCACAGGCGGTTGCGCGTCCAACTGCAGATCCTGGGTTTGCAAGTTAAAGTCCCACTTCGGCCACATTGCTTTCGTGGCAATTGATCTTGAAATAATTTCTACGGCCATTATTCCGTTCCCGCTGATTTAAGAAGGGCATTTGTTAGTTACTAGCAAAAGCATGTGCACAAAGTACTATTCAACCGCTTAGAGGACAAATTCTGGGCAGGAAAAGGTGAGTATAGGTTAAATGACTGGCTCCACATGACCTTAACAGTGTTGACTTGTCCGTAAAACTCAAAAGCAAAGAAGTATTCGATCAAATAATATATAATAAAAAGGAAATATTCAGATACTAAGATAAGTTAAAACCACGGAAACAAACCCTCTCAATTTTACGGATAAGTGTTTAATTACGAGGGCGAGTCAATAAAAATCCAACCTTACTTATTTCTTGGTGATATCGATCCCTTCTTTTTCGATGTAATTGCCCTCTAGAATGATGCACTTGGATCAACAGTGTTCCAGTGCCATCAGCCTAGAACTGAAGAAGCCAGGGTCCTTGTCTCTCACCCACTCCTCAATTGCCGCCACGACTTCTTCGTTGGATCGGACATGACATCCACGGATATTCTTTTTTCAAGTTTGGGTATAGGAAATAGTCACTAGGAGCTAAGTCCGGAGAATAGGCGGGGTGCGGTATTAGCTCGTACCCATTCAGCTCAACAGTATCCATTGCAATTTTGCAAGTGTGGACTCTCGCATTGTCCTGTTGAAGAAGAATCCCTTTGGAGAGTTTACCTCGGCGTTTTTCACGGATCACAATTCTCAGTTAGTCGAGAAAACTTGCATAATACGCACCTGTTATTGTACTTTGCTAGAAAGTCCAACATAATAACGCCATGTGCATCCCAAAATACAGTTGCTATCACCTTGCCAGCAGAGGGTTGCGTTTTGAACTTCTTTGGCCTCGGAGACCCCGGCCTTACACTGGCGACTTTGAGCTTTATTCTCTGGCTCATAATAATGGACCCAGGTCTTATCTAGTCACCAGACGTGAAAGGAAATCATTTTGTTTTGACCTAAACCGCTTCAACAATGCGCTGTGTACTGATGCTGTGGTTGCCATTTGCTCATCGCTAAGGGATTTTGGGACCCAACGGGATGTTAGCTTGTGCATACCCAAGCGATCATATAAAGTTGTTGAAACGCTACCATGTGACATGTGTAATGCATTTCTATTTCTTCCACCTTAATTCGCCTATCAGAGTACACCAGATCCCGTACTTTGTTACACATTTCTTCATCATTGGCACCTGATGGGCGTCCAGACCTGGTTTCGTCTTCTAAAGACGTTCTACTGCGTTTAAATTCCCCAACCCAGAATTTAACTTGTGCATACGATAGTGCAGAAGACCAATAAACATTGGTCAGCTCGCATTGTATTTCCTGACCTGTTTTCCCTTTCAAATACAAGTACCGAATTACAGCACAGTACTCAATTTTTGACGAAAAGCTTACTTTTGCATCGCTAGCCATGTTTGACATACAATATCTTATGAGTGACTGACACGATAAGGGTGCAGTTTTGCCCTCAGGCCTAAAACATGTATTGAAACAAGGCCTGAAAATCTTGGGTGTCTCGGTAAATTGGAAATGAGATAGGCTGGTTACTTATTGACTTGCCCTCGTACAAAACAGCACCGTGTCAAAATCAAAATAAAGCATATTACGATAGAACGACCAACAAAGAGGAGCGGCAATAGACACGCCGCTTTCTAAGTCAACAGTAAAACTTTTGGGAGGGATGGTAAAAAAGGTAAGAGAAAAGTCCATGGAGTGCCACAATCACAAACCGCAGCCCTTCCCAGACCCCAAGAGGAAGAGGAAACCGACAAATCTAAACAAGCACAAACCGAACAACGTACGAAAAGCACTAAGATTAGCTCTCTCTTCCCCAAGCGAGGTAATCGCAATACTAAAAGGACTGAAGAACACAAGAACAAAATGACACACAAACCTGAGCTTATGGATATCCTGAAGCTTTTCCGAACACTAACAAAAAAACCAACAAAAAAAACAAAAAAAAAAAAAACAACAACAACAAAAAACATCAAAGCCGAGATCTGATAGAAAAAACAAAACAGAATTGGCAGCGATTCAATATGCGGAGACCACGATAGTAGGTTTGGTACAAGAGAGTATGGTCGCACGACTGCCAACCAGTAAGGGGGGACAACAAAGCTAGAATAAGAAGAAAATAGACCCTACCAAATACACATTCGATCGGGCAGCACTATACACTACAGGGGTTAGGAATGCGGAGCTTATACTTGTAGTAGTATTTTTGTGTATTCTATTTATTTTCAACGTTTGTATATTTCAGGCTACAGCTGGCACCGAACAGTGATACACTCGGTTAGTATTTAACAACATCTTTAATGAGCATCTTTTAAACATACTTAAGTTATGGTTATATGCATACAGACATAAAATCTGAGACCCTAAATTGACAATGACAGCATTTGTTACCTGTCATGAATGGTACTATCCTTCATAAAGTGTACCTATCATATGCAAAATGTTAGTTAAATAAGTAAGGTTATAATCCTTCACATCCAGTACCCCACGAATCTGTCATGATTAAAAAAGATCCCCGTTTTATATATATATATATATATATATATATATATATATATATATATATATATATATATATATATATATATATATATATATATATATATTTATATACTCAGGAATACTATGGATTTTGTCTTTTACAAATGCACAGGAGTTGCTTAACGTGTATATGTCAGCTTTAGAACACTTTATCATTTATCGCATTTTCTGAAATCACCAGACACATTTACTACGGATCTACGTATCGGGCGTGCATAGTTCCAGCATTCATTCAGAATTGCTCTCTGCGATGTCGCATAACACTATTGCTATATCATTCATTAATTTGCTTGCGGGTAGCCGTGGCAACGGCCTCCAAGGATTTTGCCGTTAAATTACCAAAATCAAGAACGTTTGCATTTGTTAATATACTGGAAAAACATTTTGATAAAATAGTTCAGAAAACAAATCAAATAACATTTATTTGGTTTAAAATTAGATTATCATTAAGACGTGAACAGCAAATGGACAAACAAAATTGACATCAAATGAGTCACTTAACGAGGAAACCAGCTTAAGCCAAGTACGGAAAACAAAGGCGCAGGTTAACCTGTGCATTCACGCAATCCACAATTCTTCCAAGGTAAAAAGAAATGTCCATGGAATGCCACAATCACGAGTCGCAGCCAATCACTGACACCAAGAGCAATAGGAAAGAGACACAAACAAACACGTGCAAAACAAACGAACGCACTAAAAGCACACAGACAAGCTCTCTCTTCAAGCGAGGTGATTGCAATACTAAGCGTATGCTAAACACAAGGACAAAATGCAAGGCAATACTTAATATAAATCGCCTCGTAGAATCAAGTACGAAGCTACACAGAGTAGGAGCAAGACGGGGACTGCCTTAGAACGGACTATTGTATAAACTACCGGAATAGGGGTAGGTGGGTGGGTGGGTGGGTGGGGGGGGGGAGTCTTGCGTACTTTTCCAATCGACTAACTTCACCCTGGGTCCCGAGGCTACTCTTAATATCGAAATACATAAAAATTCGGTTCGCATAATGGCTCTCAGCTCAATCGATGCATCATAGCGAAAACATAAAAATCAAATAAATCACTACGATAAACAAAGACGAGTACTCTTGGCTAATTTTACACCCACTGCGAGTCAGAGTTAACGAATACCAATAGTTGAACCACGCGGGCCAAGCCAAAGACACACCATGAAGCCCCAAACCACTTGTTAAAGCTTCACGAAGAGACCGTCATTGAGTCTGAAGCCCGAACCGCCATCGTGCTATAAAGAGCAAAGCATACCCATCAACTAGACATGCAATCTGCTGCATAACCCTTATAATTGAATATGATATATAACAGCAACCATTTTCAAATGTTTGGTTGAGATAGGAAGTTGTAAACTCGAAAGAGACATATATTGTGAATCGACAGAAAACAAAATATACTTCTCACCCTTAAAATACTAAAACCAGTATTCCATATTTGTTAGCAAGATGGATCAGAAGCATACTTACAAATGAACAAACATTGCAAGTACGGTTGAATGAACTACGATCTGCATCGAAATATCAAAAACTGTATTTGAAAATGGAATCGAAAAAAACATGAAAAAACCAAAGAAAAAAAAATAATCGCATAGGTAGTAAAGGAAAAATGATAGTAATATCATAACGTTTGTCTCAACATTCAACCTCAAAATCCCAATACGACAAAAACTACCAATTTTATACTAGGATGAAACCATGAAAGAAATCCTTTCAAGGCTATCAAATCATTAAAAGCAAACGCCAGCTAAGAAATAAATAAAATAAAAAAATAAAATAAAAATAAAAACATCAACTGGAACAAAATTTTAAGACACCAATGAATTTTGAGAAATAAAGAAATGTGTGATAGATCAAATGTGATAGGTCAAATAGCGGACTTTTTTACCATTTTATCACCGAGAAAAATTTTATTTTCCAATGTGGTAAAACTCCAAAGGGTAGAACTTTAGGCAGATAATAAACTGCTTGATAATCTGTCGTTTTTGTTTAGACCACTACTGTATTTTGATGCCCAGTTGTCTGCTGCACGCTGCACGTCCGAGCATGAGGGCTACTTCATCAGAACAAAATGGGTCTACTTTTAATGTTGAATATTTTATGAATCAAGCATATAGAGGCCCAGCATGTTGTCATTACTGAATTGTTAACTGAATTGAGTTATAGTGATCACTTTTTGTCCATCGTCCGTCCGTCCGTCCGTCTGTCTGTCCGCCCGTCCGTTAACATTTTCAAACGACAACGGGAAAACGGTTGGCCGTTTTGTTTTGTTGCCATGGCAACATTAAAAAAGGAATTTTTAAATGACAGCTGATCAAACACCACAGTACGACTCTAATAATTTAATACAAATGTTGCTTGCGCAAGGGCAGTTCAAAATAGCTACAACTTTGTCAATCTGCCTTTTGGTTTTGTTGCAGTGGTAACAGAAAGCTCCCACAGACTTATAATAGGAAAATGGTTAAAATACATTTCTCCATACGTGTGAAATTGTGTGAAATACGTCTGTCCGTCCGTCCGTTACGCGCCTACGCCCAGTATACAAGGTTAAATGAAAAGAAACTAAAATGTTAGGAAACGTGTATAATAGAAAAGAGACAGAGTAAGCGATAATTTTTTTTAACTTTGGAAAGTATAAGCCTGTGCATGGAACGGGACATTGCTCCATATTATCACTTACATTGTATTGTACGAGGGGAGTCGTTAAGTAACCAGACTCCTTACTTCCGTTCGAGAACGACCTCTTTTGTTTTGTATGCAATTACCCTCCAGCGTGATACATTTGGTACAATGGTGTTCCTGTGTCATCATCTCAAAATTGAAGAACTCTGGGCCCTTTACTTCACCAACTTCTCAACCGACTTATTCATCAGACCGGAAATATGGTCCAGCCATCCATGGATATTTTTTTTAAAACACCGCGTCCAACCGTAACACCGGATAACCGATCGTAACGTCGGATTACGGTATTTTTTGTAGGACTCGCCGCCATTTTAAGAACCGCGTTTGACGGTGGGTAGAAAAAATCATTTATTCAAAATACTAGGATAGGTTGATGGAACATGAAAAGCAGCCTATCCGGATCTACATACATTCTTCTAATTGCCAAGTATTTAACTCATATATATACTTTGCTTAAACTGTCAAACACTCAAACAGAAAATTGTTGTTCAGGTTCGGCCATACGATAAGAAAGCATTCTTACCAGAAGGGTTCGTAAAATCCATGACCAGCTGCTGGATAAAAATGCATTCAAAATGACCTTCTAACATAAACTGGTCGTTGCTGAGATTTTTCTTACCGAGAAAACAAAAATCGAGGCGCATTGCACGAAATTTAAGGTAACGCCGGATCAAACGGTATCTTCTTGATCTACAACTGGCCAGTATTCTCTCAGACAAACATACTTGGAAAAGCTAAAACTTTACCTACACAGTCCAACCACAAATAATCGATACCATAAATTGTCTTAGTTTTTCTATATCAAGTATCTAAATATACTTAAATCCAAAAGTAACTTGTCACTTTTTATTGATGAATAATTTTGTTTCTACTTCGGTTTGGTTACAATAAGTAAGTTCACTTGTTTTCCACAGCTAGTCTCAACAGAATTCAAGAGAGATCATTCGTGTAAGTGATTCCAGTCTCGAGTTACCTGCCTTTTAAAAAACAGCATTTTAACATTTTCTCACAATTTCAAAAGCAGAACATGATTCTCGATACAAAATCTGAAATGCCTTTGTCTGTCGATAAAATTCCCTACAAAACAACTTTTCAGTTCTACCTGGCTAATTAATGGTAATTATTCAAATTTGTTTCACGTTGAAATTATCTCCCTTGCAATAAAAACAATAGTAAACTTTCGCTATTCGTAAAAGCCATATCTTCGATATTTATTGAAAGTTTTAAACGGTGATTTGTATGGACCTCTACAGAGAGTGTATGACCAGAAAAAAGATGCAAAAGTTCTCATTATGTCAAATGAAAAATGGATGACATTAACCTGTAATATGATCATTGCAAACATTGTTAAGTTTGAACAAACGGCCTTCTCAATAAAAATCGACGTGTTCTGAAGTTGCGCAATAGATGATGCAGATTTTTTGTTTTTGTTAATTTAAGAACAATTTTCAATACATGTCTAAGCAAATAAAGTTGGGTCTAAATTGATTACTGAAATAAACCCGTATTTAAGGTACAGTGACCTTCCAAAAGTGAATTAATATCGTAACTTGATTCTGACCCCTTCTGTTTTGATAATATGTTTGACAGAAAGGGCTCAAGTACTATATATCATGTGCACAAATGCTTGTTCTTTAACATCATTAAAACAGTTTTTAAATTTCACTCAGCAAAAGTTAGTAAAACGTATAAATATATGCTGTAAAGTTACTTTTGGCTTTAAGTATATTTCGATCACATTCAAGATCAAGCACCTTTGCTGCTTGAAAAATATTTAAATCTATGTACTTTAATCAACAGGTTTGATGTGTTTACCATTTGTTGCGGCGGTCAGTTGACATAAAATGCACAAGGCCGTGGCCAATATTTACGTGTCTACTTTATTGTGTGACTTGCTTCATGTCTCTTATTTCACACTTGCTCTTCATTGCTACATGCCTACCTTAAACAGGGCCATGTGCAAATAAACAGACATCATCACATGACACCGACTTCCGCCTCAATGTACATTATATATTTCCTTCTAGTGTGATTGCCATGATGTTGTGAAACTAGTTTTTACAAGATTTTACCGAAATTGATGAAAGACAAGAAGCAAAACGCACTTCAACCATTGCCGTGCCATTTTGCCATTTTGGCTAATAGGTTAGCCATTTTTCTGTCACGAAAATTGCTGCATAGCACAAAAAAAAATTTTTTTTCCTTGTCGATTACATGTACAACTACACTAATTATAAAAACGAAAATAATATTAATTGCAATTTTAAGAATTGCAAATGTAAGAGTACAAAATCATTTTGGCTATTACATGCATGTTTTTGCGTCTTATTTCCCGGATATCAATTATGACGCCAGTGACGAACAGGTAAACAAGAGCGCGGGCGGCGTCGCGCCAACATAGTATGGTGTAATAAATCGCTCAGTTGCTAAGCATCCTGGCAATCACAGTAGCTTGAAAAGTTTTGGATAATTTAAATGATTATGATGTCTCTGAAGAGACTAGATACATGTACGTACATATTGGAACACTGTTGATGGAAAATACGTCTTTCCTCTTATTAAGGCGACTGTATTGCCCTAGCATACTCAAAAGTGGTAAACCCTGTACATATATGATTCTAACATAAATCAGGGGCTGTACTGAGTGCAAATGCACCCTTTGTATCCAAGCATATGCTCATAGTGATCTATAGTGCTCTCTAACATGTACTGGGTGCACCCTGAAAGACCAACCACAAAGCAAGTGTGAACCCTAGCAGTTCAACTACAATAGCCACTGGGCAGCCTTAAAAGTTCAGCTACAAACGCTGTGGTACAGCTTTGACAGTTTTGCACTCAGGCAACTGAGCTACAGAAAGAAGCAAGGATGCACCCGCAGTTCCAACTACAGTATGCCGCAAGGTCGCAGTGGCATCGCAAGGACGAAGCAATATCGAAGCTCTTTCCACATATGAGACGCTTATTGGGATTCTGATCCATACCCGAGAATATATTTGAACATAATGTAAATAATGCAGTATCTAGGCTGCGTTCAGAAGTGCAAGTTACCTGCAAATGTTTTGCCCTGACCCCTGCTCCTGCTGGCGCCCGTCACTAGGTACACGGGTCTATGGCAAAACGTTTGCTGTCACTTTGCACTACTGAACACAGCCCAGCTCTCATAATTATAAAAAACAGATGACCAATAGCTTCTATTGAACCCGTTCTCTATGAAGCCGCAGTTACACAGAAATGTTTCTGTTGATCCTAAAGCATCCCAGCATGCAATGAACTAGAGCATGCAAAGCACTGACGATCTAAATATCTTTACGAAATTCGGAAAGTTGAGAGAAACTGCAAGTGTTTTTATATGGTATATACGAATATAATTATGAGACCATAGTTCCACACATTCTGAAGAATCTTCTGCAATGTATGCTTTTAAGAATTACATCTGAACCAAGTGTGAAAGTAAGCCAACTGTAAACAGGATTTTAAAACTGAATCACATAGTGATTCATGCTTATGACCACTAAGTATGTGGCATAAGTGTGGTTCCTATTTTATGTTGCCATATGGTTTATTTTGCAACACATTACATATGATGTGGCACGCCCGTGAACCTTCCCGTTTACTCTTTATAGTACAAAAAAAGGTAAGAGAAAAGTCCAGGGAGTGCCACAGTCACAAACCGCACCCTTCCCAGACCCCAAAAGGAAGAGGAAACCGACAAATCCAAACAAGCACAAACCAAACAAACGTACTAAAAGCACTAAGATTAGCTCTCTCTTCCCCAAGCGAGGTAATCGCAATACTAAAAGGACTGAAAAACACAAGAACAAAATGACACACGGAAATACATACAACAAATCGCCTCGTAGAATAAACCACAAAGCAACAAAGAGTAAGACTAACACCGGGACCACCGCCTTAGAACGGTCAGTAGAGCAAACCACCCGGGGGGAGGGGGGGGAGGGCGGGTTTAAAGCACTTTTACAGCTAGCTAACTTCACCCTGGGTCCCGATGCTACTCTTAATACAGAAACACATAACAATTCGGTCCGCATAAAGGCTCCCAACTCAGTCAATGCATCAAAGCGAAAACATAGAAATCAAATTAATCACTATAATAAACAAAGACGAGTACCCGTGGCTAATTCTACTGTATGCCAGTGTAAATGAAAACCAATAGTTGAACCACGGCGGGCCAAGCCAAAGACACATCATCAAGCCCCAACCCACCGGTTAAAATTTTACGAAGAGGCCGTCATTGTCTGAGACCCGAACCGCCGTCGTGCAATTAAAGGGTGAAGAATAGCCATCAACAATGATTGGGTTGACAACTAGGTATGCAATCTGCCGCATAATATCCAGGCTATAGCCAATTCTTTTATAACGGTTAATAAGTTTTCTGAATTGCTCCGAAAAGTTAGATTTACTTACAATTTTTCTAAATCTGTACAAACCTTCTTAGCGTTTTGGGATTTGAATCAAGTGCATGGACTCATAGTTAAAACTCCGACATAACATAAACCTAGTGAGTACAAAAGACAAGCAGAGCAAACTCGTGACTCTATCTAAAGCGAGGCAATCGCATTTTTGTATAAGTTAATTGCAGCATTGTTCTTTTGGAAGTTACCTGAACTCTATGTGTGAATTTTCTATTGACCAGTAGTCTGTGTACAAGTTTTTAACATAAATCATTTAATTCTAAAGAATAAGAATTCAAGTTTGAATGTAAGGTTCGTGGTGGAGGAGGTTTTAAGCTAGTCCAAGTCTTATACGTTAGTACTACGGTTATGGTAACGGTTTGGACTGGCAGTCACTTGACATACCTCAGAACGAAAATAGAAAGAGCAATTATATTAAAAGTCAATAACAAGCCTGCAAACTGAATACGAGGGTCAGTCAAAAATAACTGATCACTGCCTCATAACTGTTTAATTGTATTATAAACACCTTATTTGTCTATAATCCCTGAAAGTAACATCCCTAGGGCTGAATGGCAGAATTCCATCTCCTTGGCAACGCTTCGATTCCGATTTCTAAGCAACCGAAGTTGATCCATCGGACCTCCCCGTTCACGGTGCACTCTAGTTCATCCAAACTGTCGTAGCGTATTCCCGTAGTGGTTCCTTCGGTTTTGGAACCAAATCAAAGTCGGTCTGGGGTGGGTGGGGGGTCTTGGGGCTCAGGTCGGGAAAGTACGGCGGTGGGGGTGATCGCGAACTTCCGAATGATATGTCTCCAGTAGTTCATTGACAACGTTTGATCTATGGGGTCACTATCAAAGCCTGCCATCCATAAACAAACAAACGAACTGCGTGCACATCGCCCACACAACAACCGTAAAATAGCACTTCGAAACCATTACGGTATTAACTGATCAAAAACGGACACGATTAAGGTTATATATGGAGAGAGATGGGGATGTATCAGGTAGTCATGTTATGACATGTTATATAAGTACAGGGACCTCAGATACAGAAATAATGAATAGCTTTACTCACCAGATTTAGACGATAAATGGACTTATTCTGGAAAAAGATAACAGAGTAACTGTAATAGCTGCATCTGCATCCTGCCACAATAATTATTTTAATATACAAATGCTATGTACAGATGAATCGGGCGTTTAACACATTATCGACTCTTCTGGGTACGTACGCCCCGCAAAGTAATTTTAATAAAACAGATCACAACTACAAAAACTATCACCATTTATTGAATAGATTACTCCCTGGTATGTAATTATGCCTTCCCATTCAATGATAACCATTCCTAAGGCGTCTTACAATAAAAGGGGCAAATGTAATAGAATCAAACTGAGGCAAGATAATAAAAAACATGAGGTAAACGATATGACCACCCTATTTTCTAAAGGAATCCGGAGGGCGTCTGCAAAGAACTTGAACTAGTTATTCACTTTAATGATTACTTTCAACTTTTCTTTGCACACTCTTATCGTTACACCTTTTTGGATTAATGCTCTCAAGCTTGTTTGTCTGCGAGAATACAGGATCAAAGCTGTGGATAAAAGTGCATAGACCCTATATAGTTTTTGAAGTATACAGAGGTGGTTGATCTTGTATGTGATCGATACATTCAAATACTTCATTTACTAAAACTATGTTAATTTATAGTGTCAATTAACTGTTATTTGACTGCGTAGGTAAAGTTTTACCTTACAGATTTCAAGTGTGTTTGCAGGAATACTTGCAAGTTGTAGATCAAGAAGATACCGTTTTATCCGGCGTTACCTTAAATTTCCTGGATTGTGCCTCGGTCTTTGTTTTCTCGGTAAAAAAATCTCAGCGACGGCCAGTTTATGGTCCAAGATTATTTCCAAATGCGTTTTCATCCACCAGTTCGTCATGAATTTTAAGAAATTGAAAAAAAGTACGAACCCTTCTGGTAAAACTGCTTTTTTAGCTCACCTGAGCCAAAGGCTCAAGGTGAGCTATTGTGATCACTCACCGTCCGTCTTCGTCGTCGTCCGTCTGTCCGTCCATCCGTCCACAATCTTTAAACAACATCTCCTCCTAAACCACTTATTAGATTTTGACCAAACTTCACAGGAATGATCCTTGGTTGGTCCTCTTTCAAAGTTGTTCAAATGGTTCTGGTCCATTGCATATCTAGGTCACAAGAGCGAAAAATAGATTTTTTAACTAAAAATTTAAAAAATCTTCTCGTCAGAAACCACTGGACCGATTTCAATATAATTTCGCAGAAATGTTCCTTTGGTGATCCTCTACCAAGATTGTTCAAACCATTTGGATTCGTCAAAAAGCATGGCCGCCAGGGGGCGGGGCTTATTTTCCCTATATATCTATATAGAAAACTTTAAAAATCTTCTTGTCAGAATCCACTGGATCGATTTCAATATAATTTTGCAGAAATGTTCCTTTGGTGATGCTCTACCAAGATTGTTCAAGCCATTTGGATTCATCAAAAAACATGACCGCCAGGGGGCGGGGCTTATTTTCCCAATATATCTATATAGAAAACTTTAAAAAATCTTCTTGTCAGAAACCACTGGACCGATTTCAACATAATTTTGCAGAAATGTTGCTTTGGTGATGCTCTACCAAGATTGTTCAAGCCATATGGATTCGTCAAAAACCATAGCCACCTTGGGGCAGGGCTTATTTTCCCTATATATATCTATATAGAAAACTTTAAAAATCTTCTTGTCAGAAATCACTTGACCGATTTCTATATAACTTGGCAAAAATGTCCCCTTGCTGATCCTCTACCAAGATTGTTCAAGCCGTCATGATTTGTCAAAAAACATGGCCGCTTGGGGGCGGTGCTTATTTTCCCTATATATCTGTTTAGACAACTTTAATAGTCCTTTTGTCAGAAACCACCGGACCGATTTCAATACAGCATTGCAGGAATGTTTCTTTAGTAACCGTTTACCAAGATTGTTCAAATCGTCACGATTCTTCAGAAAACATGGCTGCCAGGGGGCGGGGCTTATTTTCCCTATGTATCTAAATAGAAAACAAAATCTTCTTGGCAGAAACCACTGGACCGATTTCATTATAACTTGAAAGAAATGTTTCCTTGTTGACCCTCTACTAAGATTGTTCAAGTTATCATGATTCGTCTAAAAACATGGCCGCCAGGAGGGCGGTGTTTATTTTTCCCTATATATCTATATAGAAAAGTTTAAAAATTTTCTTGTCAGAAACCAATGGACCAATTTCAATATAGCTTGGCAGGAATGTTTTTTTGGTGACCCTCTACCAAGATTGTTCAAGCCGGCCTGATTCGTCAAAAAACATGACCGCTAGGGGGCGGGGCATATTTTCCCTATATATCTATATAGAAAACTTTAAAAATCATCTTGTAAGAAATTGTTGGATAGAGTTCATTGTAACTTGGCAGGAATGTTGCTTTGGTGACCTGCTACCAAGATTGTTCAAGCCCTCATGATACGTCAAAAAACATGGCCGCCAGGGGGGCGGGGCTTATTTTCTGTATATATTTGTATGGGAAATTTTAAAATTCTTCTTGTCAGAAACCACCTGACTGATTTCAATATTACTTGGCAGGAATGTTGCTTTCGTGACCCTGTACCAAGAATGTTCAAGCAATCATGATTCATCAAAAAACATGGCTGCTAGGGGTGGGGCTTATTTTCCTTATATATCTAAATAGAACACTTTAAAAATCTTCTTTCAGAAACCACTGAACCGATTTCAATATAACTTGGCAGGAATGTTCCTTTGGTGGCCCTCTACCAAGTTTGTTCAAGCTGTCATGATTCGTCAAAAAACATGGCCGTTAGGGGTGGCGCTTATTTTCCCTATATAGCTATATAAAACACTTCAAAAAACTTTTTGTCAGAAACCACTGGACCAATTTCAATATAACTTGGCAGAATTGTTCCTTTGGTGACCTTCTTTCAAGATTCAGTTCAAGCCATCATGATGCATGAAAAAAACACGGCCGCTGGGGAGTAGGGCTATAAAATTTATACAAAAATCTTAGAGCAGTGAACTTGGCTGAAACTTCAACAGTAAGTTTGCAAAGCTGTTTGCTCAGGTGAGCGATATAGGACCATCATGGTCCTCTTGTTATCGTATGGCCGAACCTGCGCAACAACTTTCTCTTTGAGTGCTTGACAATTTTAGCAAAGTATATGTATCAATTGAACATTTGGCAATTAGAAGAGTGTGTGTAGATCCGGATAGGCTACTTTTCATGTTCGGTCAACTTATCCTAACATTTTAAATAAATGAGTTTTTCTACCCACCGTCAAACGAGGTTCTTAGAATGGCGATGAATCCTACGAACAATATCGTAATCCGGCGTTATTTGACCGACAATCCGGTGTTACGACCGGTAATCCGGCGTTACGGTTGGTCGCGGTGTAAAAGTACAGAAACAAAAAGTAATCACTACATGTCAAGCCATGCGACACCTGTTTCGCTCTGCAGCATCCTGCAGCCTTTAAAACCTTGCAATAATAGACTCAGCATTGTATTCTCGAAGAAAAACGCTAATAGAGGTTAAAGCAGTTTTTATTCTCTGGATGCGATTCTCAGTTGAGTAAGTAATTTGCAAAGGACTCGCCAGTTTTTTGTAGTCCTAATAGTAAATTGTGCCACGGAATTATTCCTGTGGCGTACCAAAATACAGTGGCCATCGCCTTGCCAGATGCTGATTAAGCCTTGAGCTTCTTGGACTTCCTGGAACCACAAGGCTACCAACTGACGAAATCATTCTTCATGTTCTTGCTCTTAGTACTGGACCATGGTCTCGTCTACAGTTACAAGACGCAAAAGGAAAAGTGCATTGTTGACTTAACAGGTCACTTTTTGCGCATGCCGTAATGATTGTGTACGGTTGATGAACACTAGCCTGCGAAATATTCAGTACTTTTGCTATCCCTGCCACTTTCATTGCATCATTTTCAAAATTACGCTCTTATAACATTATAGATTACGAGTGGAAAAATAAACTAAGCTTCGGTTTATTTTCTGACACTATTGACTTTTCTTGGGCGGTTGGGTGTGGCGAAGGTGTCGTGTGTCGTATGCCACCAGAGCGTCCAACTGATATTAAATTACAGTTGGGCATGACCTGCTGTCCTTGTAGCAGGTAAGGATGGAGAGGTAATGTTTTTTTATTCTTTCTGTTTCTTCACTTTCATTCCTGTTCCTCTTACTTTCATGTCCCTATCTTTCATCTCCTCTACTATCTCCTATATCACTTTTCTCCACAAATGATGTGCAGTTTAACCCCAACACAATCAATGATTATTGACTTTTGAAGAAATCTTCTAGGCTATAATTGTGCAGTATGCGTGGACTTTAGCGTCATTTGACGTGACAGTGAAAAATTTGTAAACTTTTACGTTGTCAACAGTTCTCTCTAACTCTTCTGTTTTAGAAATAAATTTAAATCCTATGTACGTCACAGCCGACGGATTACAGCCAGCATCAAACAAGAATGATGAATACGCAGTAGTACATAAGGCTAATGGAAAACAATCCGTTGCATCTGAAAACAAGGATATATATTCTGTTGTACAAAAGAAAACAGACCAAACCAAAGGTGAGACATTCTTTCTTATTTTGTTTTCCGAAGGGTGACCATATAATTACTGATTTATCATCTCTTTTGTCTGTCCTCCCGTCACAGGACATATCTAATAAATTATTTAAGATGGTTGGATAAACTTGACCATATATTTGTAATTTGGGAACTACATCCACACACTGCCGCCTCACTCCCCCTCCTACCAGTTTTCCTACTGACCGTTCCATATGTGGCGTTTGTTCTAACCGTGTCCGTCCATACGTCCGTGCGTAAATAATTTCTTCAAACGATTTCTCCTCCTAAACCACTGATTGGAGTTTGACCAATCTTCACAGGAATGGTCCTTGGTTGGTCCTCTTTCAAAATTATGAAAATGGTTCCGGTCCATTGCATATCTAGGTCACAGGAGCTAAAATAGATTTTTTAATTGTAAGATTAAAAATCTTCTTTTCAGAAACCAGTAGACCAATTTTGACTGCACCATACATTAACCTATAGATAATGTGCTATTCTATTCTGTTTTTTTACACCTTCCACAGAAAAACGACCTTTCAGTCGTCAATTAAAGAGTTAATCCAGAAGGTCCCTTAGGCAGTTACCAGTGTGACGTAACTCTTCCCGCTCAATAGATCACGTCTCAGTTTCTTTTCTGTGGACATTTAAAAATCCAAAGGATTATTTACCTGTGAAAGAAATTCGTATTTATTTCTTTTTACACAGTCAACCTTCTTAATCTTTACTCTTTTCTTGTTCCTTTATCATTCCTTCCACTAAATATGTAATCTATTTGAAATTATCGATTTTGCGTTTTCTTGCTTTCCTATGAATTGTTTCTGTGTCATGAGTTTCCGCGATTGTCGATTCCCCTTGTTCTATTTAGAGCAATTGGTCCAACAAGGTTTGGAACTGAGTTGAGAAGAGAAGACACTACGCTACACGTAAATCAGTTATGACACAGAAAAGAAGACAAGAAAACTAAGAAGAACAAAAAGTCTATCCAGTCAGACTTGTCTGACACTGGATCTCAAGATGGGAGCACCGCCCTTCCAAGCTATACTGCTCGCGGCAGGACCCATCAAGGTGGCAGCCCGGTGGTTCTAGCATCTGACCGAGCACTAAGTCCACCAGTCACCGGTCAGCCAGTCACCGGTCATCCAGTCACTGGTCAAACAGTCACTGGTTAGCCAGTCACCGGTCAGCCAGTCACTGGTCAAACAGTCACTTGTCAACCGGTTACCGGTCATCTAGTCACTGGTCAACCAGTCTCTAGTCATCCAGTCACCAGTCAACCAGTCACCGATCATCCAGTCACAGGTCTTCCAGTCATCAGTCAACCAGTCACCAGTCAGCCAGTCACTGGTCAACCAGTCACCACTCAACCAGGCACCAGTCAACCAGGCACAGGTCAACCAGGCACCAGCCACCAGTCATTTACATATGACTTTCAATCACCTATCACTGATCAATTTATCACCAGTCACTCACCGGTCATTGTGCCTCAACAATCTTATGCTCCTTCAGTCAGCAGCTATGTGTCACAGGGTAGTAACCGCAGACTACGAAATATACAACACACTGGCTATGAACACTCTAAAGTGAAAGAGTTCCCAAATCCAGCCACTTCTTCTAAACAAATTATCCCACTTGAGCGTGACTTCTCGCAGATGTCAGACACAAGAGTGATTATAGAACCTCCTAACACTACTGACCACTCACAGACTAGACCTTCACAAAAGGAACAGTCCAAAAGAAGTCACTGATCAAAAAAAGGAAGACATCGATCGTCTTCCTCTTCTTCTTTTACTTCTAGGTCAGCCTCTTCGAATTCTTCTAGACGTAGAAAGAAATCCAAGAGGTCAAAATACTCACACAAAATAAGGGGAAGAAGACGATCGATGACGCCTTCTTCCACCTCACAATCGGATAATGATTTTGGCAGATATAAAAGGGTTAGAAGATCTCCACAGGTTGTAGAAACTCCCGTTCCAGTACAACCTGAGGAGCCCATTCTCCTCAATCCAGTCAATATTTAAACAGTCAATATTGTTGAAGAAGTCCCCCCCGAATCTTATGCAAACGAATAAGGATTCAGAATCGGAGACTGAAACTGAAATTTGGTCATTCGACCGCGCAATAAATGAAGTTTTTAGGTTTCTTCCTGCTGAACTATGCCCGAAAACTCAACAGGAACAAATCCCGACAAAACCATTTTCCGGGATAGGACACTTAATGGAATCACGCACTACTCCGCTACTTGTTCTACCCCAGTCTAAACTGGTCGAGAACACTACCAAATACGTCCAAAACAGACTCGATACGAACAAATGCTGTAAAGAGTGGCTATGCCCGCAAAACTTGGCTTCGGCTCTTGCACCGACTAAATTCTACAAGACCCAAAACCAATATTTGCCTACGGATAACACCCATCCGTTAGAAGCAGACGCCTCCCTGCTAGATCTTTCTAACAAGGGAAGAGCCTCTTTTCCAATAAAGGACCTGGAAGCATGGGAAAAGAAGGCCAGGAAATTAATCGATATAAATTCCCATGCTGACCTGTTCTCTTCAGCTGCCTTCCTGTGTCTCCAACAATAGTCCATGTCGATTACGGCCCTTTCCAGGCTTTTGGAGGCCGTAGCCAAATCGATTAAGCATGCTACCGCCATGTCCACACTTTTGGCGACTGAAATCTTTCAAGCTAGACGTGACGCAGCACGCTTCTTCAAACCTACTACTTGATAATTCATCTTACGAGCTCAGAAATGCACCTATTAATTCTAAAAGACTATTTGCTGGCAGGATTGAAGAAGTAGCTAAATCCAATTACGAAGTGCAACAGCAAAGTTTCTTAGCCTCTACTTTTGCTCATTCTCAGCCTTGCAGTCAAAAGCCTTTGAACCCGCCGAGAACTTTTAAGATTCCTAAATACCCTGCCAAACAAACTAGACCTAAACCTACGCAAACGTAGAGGCCTAAAACACAAACTCAATCTACATCTTCTAGCAAAGAGAAGGATTATCCTGAGAGCACTGGTAAAGTTCGACAGTTCCCCTCCTCCAAACCTGCCTCTTCTTCCACAAAGTTATGAAAGCCAACCCTTTCTACTGCCTGCACTGCCGCGTCCGGACTTTCCAGTGGGAGGACGATTGGCCCACTTTGTGGAACAATGGGAAGAATTCAGAGAATTCACAGACAACAAATGGGTCCTGTCTATCGTACGACACGGTTTCAGGATACCATTCAGCAAAATTCCTCCTTTGTTGTCTGTTCCAATTGAAATGGGTCAATCCTCCTCTCCGTTAATCAGAGAAGAGATCGAAACCCTTCTCAAGAAACGGGTAGTGGAAAGGGTACAGAATCCGGGAACTCCTGGCTTTTATTCCTAGATATTTCTCGTACCAACAAAAATACGGAAAGTTACGTTTAATTATAGACCTCTCTCTATTGACAATCAGATCTATCATGTCATGCAAACAAGTATCGGCACGAACTTTTCTTTTCTCTTTTGGGCAAACTTAGTGCTACAGCAGATTTTGTTCTCCTAGGCAGACTTCACTTACATCCCTTGCAAATGTGTCTTCTGTCTGTCTGGAGACCTCATATTCTTCCTCTCAATCATCCGATTACGATCACCGGTATGATTCGATCTCACTTACAATGGTGGATGAACACGAATCGATTCGAAACAGGAACTCCTATCCGCCCTCCAGATCCCAAAATTTAACTGCACAATACATTAACCTATAGATAATGTGCTATTTTATTGTATTTCACTCCTTCCACAGAAAAAAACGACCTTTCAGTCGTCTTATAAGTCTTAAACCAGAAAGTCTCTTAGACAATTACCTGTGTGACGTAACTCTTCCAGCTTAATTGATCACGTGTCAGTTTCTTTTCTGTGGACAAAGAAAATCAACAAGGATGTTTTGCCTGTGAAAGAGATTCGGATTATTTCTTTTCCTCACGGTTATTTTTTTTCCTTGTGTTTGTTTTGTTACTTTATCACTCATTTCACTATCCATGTTATTATTTGAAAATTTCGGATGTCGATTTCATGTATTTATTGACTGGCTTTTCACGACATGCGTTTTCGCGACTCTCGCTATAATCGGCACAATGCTCGTTTGTGTCGGTTCGGAAGTCGTGTGTCTATATCTAAAATATTAACTTGTTCTTTTTGTTCCAGGTTATTCAGCGATGCGAAATGCTATGCCTGGACTATTACTAGATGTATTGCAGAGAACTACGAGTTGACTGAAGATCTCTATGGTGAAGAAGCTGATTAGTAAAGACCTTGTCAACCCTTAGTAGGTTTTATGACAATTCTTTATTGATGGGACACCACCCCATATGGCTTTACTGCCCGGGGTAAGACCCATCAAGGTGACATCTTTGTGTACTTAGTATCCAATTCTAAGTCTGCCAGTCACCAGTCACCGGTAAACCAGTCACCGGTCAACCAGTCACTGGTGAACCAGGCACCAGTCAAGCAGGCACCGGTCAATCAGCTTCACCAGTCACGGGTCAACCAGGCACTGGGCTACCAGGCACCAGTCAACCAGTCGCCAGTCAACCTGGCACCAGCTACTAATAACCGGTCAACCAGGCGCCAGTCAACCAGGCACCAGTCAATAATTAACTGTTCAATCATTCAATTAAGTTTCAGACATATCTCACCGGGCAAATAGTCACGAGTACTAGTTTCCGGTCATTATGTCCAATTACTAGTAAATTTCAAGGGGCAGATAGCTACGAATACTAATGTCCAGCAATTATATCACATTATTAGTGACTTTCACCGGGCAGGATTTACGAATACTAGTGTCCGGTCATTTTGTCCAATTAATAGTATTTTTCAGCGGGCAAAAAGTTACGAGTACTTGTGCTCGGTCATTATATCGTATTACTAGTGACTTTTACTGGGCAAGAGTTACGAATATTAGTGTCCGGTCATTTTGTCCAATTATTAATATTTTTCACCGGGCAAAAAGTTACAAGTACTAGTGTCCGGTCATCATTATCGCATTACTAGTGACTTTCACCGGGCAAAAGTTACGAATACTAGTGTCCGGTCATTATGTCGGGTAACTAGTCCAAATAGTAGTCATTAATCCCTGAACAACCTATTATTGCTCATAGAGCTTCATAGACAAGTCAAATCTTTGGGTAAAGGTTATAGAATAAGAACGATGCGCTCGAATACTTGTAAGCACCCATGTCGGATTTCTAACGTTTTTCACCGGGCGGTAGTGCCGTAGACTAGTGTCCGGTCCTTATGTCTGATTACTAGTGACTGACTAATAGTCACTAGTCCCCGAACAATCTATTACTGCTCATAGAGCATCATAGACAGTTCAAATCTTGTGCTACAGGTTATAGAATGACAGCGATGGGTTCGAATACCTAGTAGCCACTTATATCATAGAATTCTGTCCAGTCATTTCCGAATTAGACTTAGAATTCTAGATGAATATTTATATATATATTTTTGGTAAATGAATTAGATTTATCGGTTTTGACCAAATTCGGAATTCATTGACCAAGTATAAAAGTTAGTTCTATCAATATCTAAAATAACTTCTGTTTCTCTCTTTATTCGCTGGAAAGAGATTAACTTCTTAAGGGTATTCAACTTTTTTCGGCTCCAAGGCAAAGGTGAATCCCGTAAATTTATCGCTATTTCGAAGAAGGAAATATCACGGAATTAGTTATTTCTTCTTTTCCTCCCTAGTTTCTACATGTGCGCGATACGTATCAGCATGCAGTCTAGGGAATAAGCTAGACATAGAAAGCAGTAGTCGATCCTCTCTGCTTTCTCTTAATATTACATTCATAAAGTATCAGAAATCTAGACGAAGTAGATAACTGATCCTTAGTAATTAGGATAATTTATACGTTGATACTCTGGTAAATTTTCCTTTGTACATAGTTGAAATAATAAAGGGTTTATTAATCTACAACCTCACTAGATTACATCGATTGGTATAGTAGTCTACTTGAGGTACACATATGGATAATTTCTGGTGAGTTATGTGGTTATTCCATATTATACGTCCTATTATGAAAAGAGTCTAGATCAGTCGTGCCCTGTCTGAACTCTGGAATAAGTAAATTGATAAAAGACAATTATATATTATGGCATATATAATTGTCTTATATCCCTCACTAACTTGCCTTACCCTTTATTTCTGGATCATCTAAGACTACGATAGTAATGTTCCAGTTAAATTATGTCTCAGTGATAGAAAGTATTTCGCTGAAGATTCTTCCTCTGAGATTAATAATAATTTTGCTATGGTTACGATTGAAAATTATATAGCTTGTAACAGCTAGACCTAATCTACATATAGTATAGGTCTACATTATCTATTACATTGAGGAATAGTTCGCTCCGAATAGCTGTAATGTCTCTATTATTTCACAATGGTCCATGCGAATCAAAGTTTGCTCAGACCCTTGGAATAGGCAAACGGGTAGATACTAAGTAAAGGCATAAATTTATCCAGTACGTACTGAATATTATTGCCTTAATTGCATATTATATACAGTTTGCCTACTTAATTATTTAAATGGCTATGGATCCGCTCAGAAACAGTCACAGTCAATTATCGCTTAGATCTAAATAGTTCGAAGGCATAGATCTTATATAAAATGCTTAGAGGGTAATTAATGAAACGAATAGCTTTCCTCAAAATAGCAGATACAATTATATTCAAAGTAATCATCCCTTTGTCCTACTCTGTGCGTTGAAGGTTAAGACAACGGGGAAAACATTTATTAACGAACCCGTGACGAAATAACTAACATTTCATTACTTATACATATTAGGACTATGCATATATTTACTTGCCCCCTTTTATTGTTAGATTCGTTAAGGGAAAAACAATTCTTCTCGCTATAAGAATTCAAATATCTCGTTCACTTCAAGATAAAGGTTATAATATATATATATATATATATATATATATCCATTCCGAAGCTGGATATTTATACTTAAGATACAATAGTCATTTCAAGACGTTTCGATGGGTCATGAAATGCACTGTCTCAATTCATAATATAGAGTTCGTCTATATAAACTTTACAACGTAGTAAGTTCCGCACCTACGTTTCCCGTCAGATCTTACTATTTTTTTGATACGATTTCGAACATACTGAAAGTTGTCCGATTATTCATTCGGTAAAGGAACTTTCGCTTAGCATTTACACTTTAAGCCATTAAGATCATTTGACAATATTTGGAGATAATATATAATATACGATACATATACGGATCTATCTTCATTAATTATGTGCTAAACTGCCTTTTAAGCTCACCTGAGCACAAAATGCTCATGGTGAGCTATTATTGTCAGTCAATGTCCGTCGCCCGTCGTTCGCCGTGCGGCGTCAACAACTGCTTTAAAAGCCTACTTCTCCTACACCCCTGAGCGAATTGACTCGATACTTGGTAGGAAGCATTGTGGTGACTTGTAGATAAAAAATAGCTAAAATCGTTCCAATCGGAAATCCAAGATGGCCGCCATGGCCGCCATCTTGAAAATCTATTTTTTGCTTCTTCTCCTGAACCGAAAGGCCAGTTGGCTCTAAACTTGCTAGGAAGCATCAGGGTGACCTGCAGATCAAAAATAATTTATATATCGTGCTGATCGGAAATCCAAGATGGCCGCCATGGTGGCCATCTTGAAAAATATATTTTTCGCTTCTGAACCGAAAGGCCAATTGACTCCAAACTTGCTAGGAAGCATTTGGGTGACTTGTAGATCAAAAATAACTAAAATCGTGCCGATCGGAAATCCCAGATGGCCGCCATGGGCCATCTTGAAAATCTATTTTTCGCTTCTTCTCCTGAACAGAAGGCCAATTGACTCCAAACTTGCTAGGAAACATTTGAGTGACTTGTAGATCAAAAATAGCTAAAATCGTTCAGATCGGAAATCCAAGATGGCCGCCATGGGAGCCATCTTGAAACTCTGTTTTTCACTTCTTCTCCTGAACCGAAAGGTCAATGGACTCCAAACTTGCTAGGAAGCATTGGGGTAACTTGTAGCTCAAAAATAGCCAAAAACCGTTCCGATCCTAAATCCAAGATGGCCGCCATGGCCGCCATCTTGAAAATATATTTTTTGTTTCTTCTTCTGAACCCAAAAGCCGATTGACTCCAAACGTGGTAGGAAGCATTTGGGTGACTAAAATCATTCCGATCGGGTCCAAGATGGCCGCAATGGCAGCCATCTTGAAAATCTATTTTTTGCTTCTTCTCCTGAACCGAAAGGCCATTTGACTCCAAACTTGCTAGGAAGCCTTGGTGTGACTTGCAGATCAAAAATAACTAAAATCGTGCCGATCGTAAATCCAAGATGGCCGCATGGGCGGCCATCTTGAAAATTATTTTTCGCTTCTTCCCCTAACCACAAATGACAATTGATTCAAAACTTGGTAGGAGGCAACGGGTGATTTGCAGATCAAAAGTAGCTAAAATCGTTCCAGTCGGAAATCCAAGATGGCCGCCATCTTGAAAATCTATTTTTCACTTCTTCTCCTTAGCCGAAAGGCCAGTGGACTCCAAACTTAATAGGAAGCATCAGGGTGACTTGTAGATCAAAAATAGCTAAAATCATGCTGATCGGAAATCCAAGATGGCCGGCCTGGTGGCCATCTTGAAAATCTTTTTTTCGCTTCTTCTCCTAAACCCAAAAGCCAATTAACTTGAAACTTGGTAGGAAGCATCGGGGTGACTTATAGATTGAATAGGCTAAAATCTTTCCGATTGGAAATCCAAGATGGCCGCAATGGCGGCCATCTTGAAAATCGATTTATGCTTCTTCTCCTGAACCGCAAGGCTTATTGACTTGAAACTAGGTAGGAAGTCTCTGGGTGAGCTGTAGATCAAAAATAGCTAAAATCACCAGAAATCAGACGGCCGCCATAACAGCCATTTTGAAAATCTATTTTTCGTTTCTCCTGAACTGAAAGGCCATTGACTCCAAACGTGGTAGGAAGCATTCGGGTGACTTGTAAATCTAAAATAGCTAAAATTGTTTGGATCGGAAATCCAAGAGGGCCGTCATGGCGGCCATCTTGAAACTCTTTTTTTTTTTGCTTACTTTCCTGAACCAAAGGGCCAGTTGATTTGAAAATTAGTAGGAAGGATCGGGATGACTTATAGATATAAAAATAGCTAAAATCGTTCCGATCGGAATTCCAAGATGGCGGCAATCTTGAAAATCTATTTTTTCCTTCTTCTTCTGAACTGAAAGGCAAATTGACTCGAAACTTGGTAGGAGCCATCGGGGTGACTTGTGGATCAAAAAAAGCTCAAATCTTTGCGATAGGAAATCCCAAATTGTGGCTATGATGGCCATGTTGAAAATCTTGTTTTGAACTTTTTCTCCTGAACCGAAAGGGCAATGAACTCAAAGTTCATTGGAACTATCGAGGTGACTTGTAAATCAACAGTAGCTTAAATCATTCTGATTGGAAATCCAAGATGGCTGCCATCTTGATTATGTTTATTATATTTCCCTGCCACTTGGCTGTTTACATGTATAAAATCATGATTCTTCAGCACTTTGCCAATTGCCTCCAAATTTCACAATGATCCTACTGTTGAAATGTGATTGAGATTTTGTTCAATATCACGCTTCATTGACTGTCATGCCATATATAATATTCTTCTTCAAAATTAAGAACTGCTTAAAGGATGATCTTTTCATTAGTTGCGATGATAGGATTGGTAAAATGTTTCATAACATCTGCATATCTGCAGTGGCTTTGTCACTCGGGTGAGCGACCCGTGGCCCTCTTGTTATGTTAGATTGACCTTTCTCGCTACGTCCTTGTTAAGCTAAGCTAAAGACAAGCTTTAGTTTTTAGTATGGATACTATATTACGATTCGGTTTAAGGAGACCCATCCATTCAGCTCTCATTTTCTGTTTATGTCCGCCATACAATTTAGATGACTAAGAACTCATTTTTCTATCTTCAGATACAGAAATAATGAGTTGTTGTTCTTGCATATTTGGTTAAAGATGGAACGAATTATATCTTCAACCTATATGACTTCAGTTATTAATAATTACCTATATTATTTCAAATTTATACACGTTTATCCTCGCATCAGGGATCGTTGGTAACACAAATGTGAATTATCACTCTCTATGATTTACACATAGATCTCGAGAGTATATATATATATGTTTCATCCTGAATTTCGATACGAGCACGAAATCGCGGATCTCAGGAATGATCAATTATTTTGAAATGTGTTTTTACACTTTTAAAGTGGTAAAGGTAGAGTTATTCCTTGCCTGAATAATTAGTTACGCTTAACGATTTATTCATAGCAGGAATCTGCCCTAGTAGTATATTCTTAATTTGATGTTTTATATCTATTCTCATTATTCCTAAATATTCGTGCAGAATAGCAACTCTATTTCTGAACCTATAAGTTTAGTGTTATCAGAGATAATATATCAATATGATTAAATAAAATTTCTAGAGAATGTCTGTCGCCCGATTACATTCTTTTCTTGAGTTCTTTTCCTTTGTCGGAATATTCTTATTTGTCATTACAAAGCTGATATTTAATTATTGCTTGGATACCATGATAATGTACATCGGAATAGATTCATGGCATTCTTATTCTGGCATAGAAAAGATTCTATCTTTTTTTTCCCTATGTCTTAATCTCAACAGTATGGCAAGATTTTAAGCCAAAATAAGGCTGTCTTACGTTGACTGTTATCAGCCTTTATTCCTCCCTCTTATTTAAGTCTGCTAAACTCTACGTATGATTTTAGCAGTCTCTTCCTTTCTTAATTTGTCCAGGACACGAAACTCTCTCGATATGTCCTATGACAAGTGTTTATTTAAGGACTTAGCTTGTCTTTCTTCTCCGCAGATTTAGGCAACCTCTGTATTTTCTCTTTGCTTAGACTAAAATTTCGTTTATGCATTTAGTCTAGCAAAAGTTTAAACCATAAAGTACGTATATACTTTGATTTTTGATGGATAACTGAAATTCGGTTAAGACTACTTTATCTACACAATTTATTATTTCCGTTTTATTCGAAATTAAGAGGGAATAATTATACAACATTATGGTTATCTCAATTTCATGATCTGTTTATTGGAGACGGTTATATCATTCCAATTAACAGACTCCAACGAGATCTTAATTCTAATAGCTTAGACTCTTACAATTAGATAATCTTTACATATCTAGAATTTATCCGAAAGTTTCAAGATATGTAGGTTATCTATAGGAAACTCGATCGGGAAGACATTTTCTCTTTTAATTTGCGCCTTATTGTCTACACTTCTGTTTGACAAGTTCCGTTTCGAATGTATTATCAAACAATATTCTTTAGCTTGCATTTCAAATGCAATATTGAAGTTATGTCTCAATGACTCTTTATTCTTTTTTGGGCTAACAGTTGTTTTCCCAAAAAGCAGGGTGTGTGTGTGGGGGGGGGGGGGGGGGGGGGCAATAATTAGGCCTCTGAGGCTTAAGTACTGGCATCCTCTAGAGTCTGCTATTAAGATACAAGGTAATAAGACTCTAACACCTTTTAGATACGTTATATAGTTTTTTTACGTGAATCTAGACAATTCTTACTATTACATATAGAGTTAGAATGTATCTGATTCCAGAGAGTTTTCTGAGTCTTATCCAGAAAAGGTTGGATTTTCTACAATTAAGCTAGAACTGGGGAGCTCCTCCCTCCTACTCGTCGAATTCTAGCAGATTATCTATAGGTTAATGTATTGTGCAGTTAAAATGAAGTTTTTAAAAGTAAAACATATTTTAACTAGTAATACTTGACCTATAGATATCATGACTCCCACCTCCCTGCCCGCGCAGCTCTGTTCTATCTGTTTCTATTGTTATAACACATTAAAGAAACTGACACGTGATCAATTAAGCGGAAAGACACGTCACACTGGTAGCTGCCTATGGACCTTCTGGATTAGGACTAAAAAGACGACTGAAAGGTCTTTTTTCTGTGGAAGGAGTGAAATACAGAATAAAATAGCACATTATCTATAGGTTAAGTATTGCTAGTTAAAATATGTTTTACTTTTAAAAGCTTCATTTTTCCTTTACACGGATGCCAGACATTTTGATTGGGGAGCTCATTTAAAGCCGATTAACTATCCTTTCATGGTCGCTGGACAAAAGACCAATCCCAGCTTCATATCAACATGTTAGAAATGATGGCCATACGATTAGCACTGAAACAAGCAATAACATTTATTCACCATTCTTGCATTATGATATCCACAGACAGCACAACGTTGGTCTCATATATCAACAAACAGGGCGGCGCATATTCTCCCAATCGCTGCGTAGAGGTATGGGAGATCCTCAATTGGTGCCTGGAACACGACATCGTTATCAGAGTTCGTCACATCCCAGGCAAATTCAACATCTTAGCAGAACGCCTATTCAGATTAGATAAACCTATCAAAACAGAATGGGCTTTGGATCAAACAGTAGCGAATTCTGTGTTTCAGATGCTCAATTTCCCGAATGTGGATTTGTTTGCGGCACGATTCAATCACAAACTCCAATTATATGTCTCTCCAGTTCAAGACAACACAGCGCTAGCGACATATGTCCTGTCCATTGACTGGAATCTTCTCCATGCATATGCTTTTTCTCCTTCTCTTCTGATTCCTGCTGTTCTAGAGAAAATCCGACGACATCAGTGCAGAATAGTTCTAATAGCTCCGTTCTGGCCACAACAACAGTGGTTCTCAGAACTTCTTCAGCTCTTAGTGTCAGCTCCGATTCGTCTGCCACTAATTTCAAGACTCTTGACTGTCCAAAGGAAGATTTGTTCATCAAAACCTTCCATTTCTCGACCTTCATGCTTGGGAGTTATCAAACAATCAATCAGAGATAAAAAATTTTCGCAAAAACGTTGCAGATTTTGTCTCCAGATCAAGAAGAACATCTACTCAAAAAGTCTACGATGCAAAGTGGTCCATCTTCACTAATTGGTGTCGTACAAAAAAGGTTAATCCGATCTCGGTCCCTATTACAGCTATAGCCGAATTCCTAATCTTCCTTTTCTGGGAAAAGAAATATCTAATCAGTACTATTAAAGGTTATAGAGCTATGATCTCTAACACTCTTAAGTTCAAAACTGGTAACAGTCGGCTCTAATACAGTCTTATCAGAATTAATTAGGTCTTAAGAACTGCAACGCCCAGTACAAAGATCTCTTACTCCTAAATGGGACTTATCTTAGGTCTTAGCATGTCTACAAAAAGCACCATTTGAACCTCTTCATAAGGCTTCTAAACTGCACGTTACCATTAAGACAGCCTTTCTTTTAGCTCTTGCCACTGCTATGAGATGTAGTGAAATACATGCATTGGCAATGGATTCTCATCATTTAAGATTCAATCAATTTGATAGTTCAATTTCCTTGATAGTTCAAACAGACTTCCTTCTGTCAATTCAGACCCTATAATCGTCCCTAGTCTCGCTCGAATATGTAAAAGGGAACATTTAGACAGACTTCTATGCCCCATAAGGTCTCTGAAGTTCTATCTTAAAATGACTAGACCTTACGGTCAGAACAGAACTAGACTTTTTCTTCCCGTTAAAGGCAGTCAGGATATTTCTAAAGATTCCGTTTCGAGATGGATATCTTACACCATTAAACTTGCTTAAAGGAAACCCACTAAAAGAGACATTTCTTTCCTTAAGATCAAGGCTCATGGTTAGGGCTTTTTTGTCTTCCTGGGCTTTCTTTGATAAGGTTCCTCTGAATGAAAATCTTCAAGCAGCGGTATGGAGTCAGTCCTCAACGTTCGCTAAATTCTACCTGAGGGACATGTCTCAGCAGGCTGAAAACTTACAGAGTTTGGGCCCCATTGTAGTGGCCCAAAAAGTGGTGGGGCCAACAAGATACAGTCTCGGAAGCTTAAACACCGTTGGCAGCCTCCTATACCTGCAGCTTATGTGATAAAGGTAATTAATATACATTGCTTTATGTTATATTTAGACCTTTTATTAAGATATATCTTAATCAGGGGTTTTTCTGTTAACCACCCACCCCCCCCCCCCCTTGTAGAAAGGCTATTTCTTAACATTGCATTATGTCTTATCATAGACCTTTCTTTAGATATATCAAAAGTTTATTTTGGGTTTCCTAAGTCTTAATCCAGAAGAATGGGGCCAATTCTTGTATTATATCATGAGGGTACCGCCCTCCAATTCTGCAAATTCTAGCACATTATCTATAGATAAAAGTATTGTCGAGTTAAAATGAAGTTTTTAAAAGTAAAACATATTTAACTATCAACACTTAACCTATAGATAATTAATTATGGTCCCTCGTTCGCCCTCCCCCCCCCCCCCCCCCCCACACACACACCCCACGAGCTTATCTCTCCTTATTGTGTCTATTGTTTTACACATAAAAGAAACGGACCCGTGATCTATTGAGCGGGAAGAGTTACGTCACACAGGTAACTGCCTAATGGACCTTCTGGATTAAGACTTTAATTGACGACTGAAAGGTCGTTTTTCTGTGGAAGGTGTTAAAAACAGAATAGAATAGCACATCATCTATAGGTTTTGATAGTTAAATATGTTTTACTTTTAAAAACTTCATTTCAATATAATTTTGCAGAAATGTTCCTTTAGTGATCCTCTAACAAGATTGTTCAAGCCATTTGGATTCGTCAAAAACATGGCCACCAGGGAGCGGGGCTTATTTTCCCTATATATCTATATTGAAAACTTAAAAAAAATCTTCTTGTCAGAAACCACTGGACCGATTTCAATACAATTTGGCAGAAATGTTTCTTTGGTGAGCTTCTTCTAAGATTTTTTAAGCTGTCACGATACATCAAAAAACAAAGGCGCTAGGGAGCGGAGCTTATTTTTCCCTATATATCTATATACAAAACTTTTAAAATGTTCTCGTCATAAACCAGTTGACCGATTTCAATATAATTTGGCAGGAATATTTCTTTGGTGAGCCTCTACCCAGAGTGTTCAAACCGTCAATAATCATAAAAAACATGGCCGCAATATATATATCTGTTTAGAATACTTTAAATGTTTTCTTGTCAGAAACCACTTGACTGATTTCAACATTCTTTGAGTTACCGTCAAATTTTAAAACAATATTTAAAATGCCCTGTGCTGTTATATGTTAAAGCTTGGGACACATTCACTAATACCCTGTTTATATTATGGAAAATCTGAGCTAGAGCTGGAGCTTGTTCATACATTTTCCTATGTAACGATAAATCTCGTTACTAAAATTCTACTTAAAGATAAAAGCCTAACAAAAACCTTACCAAAAGGGTACCTTAACAAAGCTTACTCTATGATTATTAATCATTTATCTTGTTCTTAAAGAAATGCTAACTTGCATGCAACAAAACAGTAACAAAAGAAGCCTACCTTCTCTGACGTCTTGCTGTCCATTTCCACTCCAGAATCAAGAATTTCCTGCGAACGGCAACAATTAACAAGCCTTGTACCGTAGCTTGTTATAAGCTGTGATCGTATAGGTTTTAAACGCGGTTTACGACTCACTGACAATCTTGCAGTCATATATGTACTCTTCTTTTAATAACCCATCTATGATGTTTAAGAAAAAAGGTAAGAGAAATGTCTAGAGAGTGCCACAATCACGAACCGCAGCCCTTCCCAGACACAAAGAGGAAGAGGAAACAGACAAAATCAAACAATCGCAATTCGAACAAACGTACAAAAAGCACCAAGACTAGCTCTCTCTTCCCCAACAAGACAAAAATAAGGCAAGACATAAAACAAATCCCCTCGTAGAATAAACTACAAAGCAACAAAGAGTAAGACTAACGCCGGGACCACCACCTAAGAACGGTCAGTAGAATAAACCACCGGGGGTGGGGAGGGGGTGGAGGAATTTAAAGCACCTTTACGGTCAGCAAACTTCACCTTAGGTCCCGATGTAACTCTTAATACAGAACAAACAAAAATTCGGTTCGCACATACTCCTAACTCTTTAAACTCTTTAAAACACTCACTCTTTAAAACACTTTAAAAATTTTTTGTCAGAAACCACTGGACCGATTTCTTATATGGATTCCTCAGGAAAAAATAGCTGACACGTATTTTTTTTTATCTGGACAGGTTTATGCATTCTGAAAAAAATGGTAGGTTGAACTTTGACCTTTTAACAGCAAGGTCAAATTTGCGTCCCTTACATTTGTATGGAGAAAATGTTGAAAAATCATTTTCTCAATGGATAATGAAGACTAATAGTTGAAACTTACAACCTATGAGTAAAGTAGTAAAAGTATTTAGCTAGTGTCAAACTTTTCAGGGCTATCAACTTTTGCCCTTGGACTATATACATGTATAAAATTGTGAACTCTTTAAATGTCTTCTTTTCTGAAACTGCTTGAACAGTTTTCACTAGATTTCACATAGTTCTTATAGGGCCTTCTGTCGAAAGGATATTGACAATTTGTTCAAATGGTTCTGCGTCATTCAACAAGATGACTGTCATGCCCATATATGGTAAAACACTAAAAAATCTTCTCCAGAACTAAAAAGCCTTGAGGCTGAATTTTGTTGTTTGGTTGCTATGACAACTGAAAGGTTCCATAGTCTTATAATGGAAAAATGCTTTAATTGCATTTTCTCTTTAAAGCGTAAAGAAGTGTGAACCATATTTGTCAGTTATGGTCATTTGATGAGTGTCTACCCAGCCTATATATTTATGATCAGTGGCCATATTGTTTGGTTGCGATGGCAAAATTTTAAAAGTTTGAAATTTGTAATGCACCAGCAGGGAAAGAAGATTTGTAAAGCACCGGCAGGGAAAGAATACCCTTTTGCACATAAGCGGGGAAAGAAAGAGTCTGTTGCCTCTAGCAGGGTAAGAAGCCTCTTAACAGCTTATCTCTTGTCTAGCCTTGAATAGAGACATATGACAAGTAACATAGATAGGCGTCCAACTGATATTTGGCTTACAGTTGGGCAAGGCCTGTTATGTTTGCAGCAGGTATGGGTAGAGGGGGAATGTTTTTACTTCTGCTTTTTTTTCACTTTCATTCATTTTCTTCTTTCTCTCCTATCCCTCTATTTTATATCCTGTTCTATCTCTTCTGTCTCTTATCTTCCATTTTCTGTGAGACGACACAAAATGACCCACAAGTGTCAAACTTACAATATATGATTGAAGTAGCAAAAGCTTTAAGTTACAATCAAAATTTTATTCTGTGAGGGTTATCTTCTCCTGCGCCTGTGCTGTATACCTGTATAAAATCATGATATTGTTGAACAGCTTCTCTTCAGAAACCACTTGACCAATTTCCACAAAATTTCTTATGGATCCTTCTGTTGAAATGGGATTGAGAGTTTGTTCACATGGTCACACTCCATCGACTATCATGCCCATATATGATAAAAAGTATTAATAATAAAAAAAGATTCTTCTTCTTCCAAACCAAGAAATGTTCAAATAATGATCCTTTCATTAGTTGCAGTGGCAGGATTGGAAAAATGTTGCATAACATCTGCATATGTGCAGTGGCTGGTTTACACAGGTGAGCGAGCCGTGGCCCCTGGGCCTCTTGTCATCGAGTAAATTTGATTTGTTTAAATTTATGTCATCATTTTTTCTTGTAAAATGTTCCCTCTCCAGATTTTAGAAATCTTTAACGCCTACTTTTTGGTCGGGACAGTTTCAGATTTTTTTTGATTTTTTTTTTTTGTTTGTTTTGTTTTTCTTTACGACCAGAAGGAGAATCTGTGCACACCCTCTTACAGACTGATTCTAGTCCATTTTCTATTTTACCCTTAAGGATACAGTTCACCCAAATGACTCCAACCATGTGTATACCCTTTTTCTGCATTTTTGCAAGCAGGAAAATAATCTTGTTACATATCATTTTAAAGCTTAGATTTATTATTTTAAAATGCCTCAGTTTTTTTTTAACAAAATCTAGTAAGTAAAGATGGTAAGCAAGCTATGCTCTTACAGCCATGTCAACATTATTCCCGATTCAGTATCAAAGCAAAGACCAACACGGAACCCCAAAGTTTGGGATGGACTGAAGATATGTTAATGAACAAAACCGTATGACAAATTTTTGGGGAAAATATTTAGAAGTAAAGTTACATCTAAATTAGTTATCCACAGAATTGTTTAGTCCTTCATTTAAAAAAGACCACACAAATTCTAAATCGAAGCAGTTCCGAAGAAACTCTGATACGATTTTTATAAGACAATATACAAAGCTTCAGATATACCAAATTTCATTTAGTTTTGTCCAGAAATAAAAGAGTTGAATCCATTTAAATTTTCTCAGATTCTTGATTTCCAGTTTGCATAAATTAGTCACAATTGTTAGAGACCAATTAATTTTCACTTCTCATAAGTACAGACAGAAATATGGTCTAAAGTAATGCCAGCTTTTCAAGACCCTCCCCCCCCCACTCCCCCACACACAATATTCCATGAATACTGGACAGCAGATCAGGTTTCTTATCACAGCCGCGTGACAAGGCCTGCGAATCAACCTTCGGACAACGGACGATTGCAGCAGGTTGAGACTCAGGATTCTTATCACGGCCACGTGACGAGACCTGCTAACCTTCAGACCACGGAAGGTTGCAGCAGGTTGAGACTCGGCTTATTATCACAGCCGCGTGACGAGACCTACGAATCGACCTTCGGACCACAGACAGTTGTAGCAGGTAGCAAAATATGTCGAAAACTATTGAAGATAGAACCTTGAACACTTGATGAACAGATTGGTAGTGATGACCTGATCAACTTTTGAATAAATTCTGAAAAAAATACTTCATGAATTATGGCCTTTTGTAATTTTGGACTTTTTTTTTACCTTGACAGCACAATATATCAAAAACTGTTGGAGCTCGAGCCTTGAAACTTGTTGACTATTGATTGGTAATGACGAGTAGATGACCTGGTTAACTTTTAAACAAATTCTGATAAAAATATTTCAAGAGTAATGGGCCTTTGTAAATTTCGGCTTTTTTCCTTGTCAGCAGAATATCTAAAATACTGTTGTAGAGCCTCACAACTTGATGAATAGAATGGTAGTGATGAGAAGGAAGTTGGAGGGGGCCACTGCTTCTGGGCAAGAGTAATGTTCCTTTGTAAATTTGGGCGTTTTCCCTTGTCAACAAAATATCTCAAAATCTGTTGGAGCTAGAGCATCATAACTTGATGAATAGATTGGAAATGATGAGAAGATGATCTGATTACTTTTGAATAAATTCTGAAAAATATTTCAGGAGTTACGGCCCTTTGTAGATTGAGCCATTTTACCTTGTATTATCTTAGGAGGCAAGCATATGGTTGGGGGCATAGTGTTTTACAAACACACTTTCTAGTTAGCTGTAAGTTGGCATCTGATACGGGTCAACACTGTTAGATCAGGAATGTCTGTCCAATCCTTAGGGTATATAGGGTATTCTGCGGTATCTATTTATTAGATGTAAGGTTGCGTCTGATCTGGGTCTACACTGTTAGGACTGTCTGTCTAATACTTAGGGTATATATGGTATTCTACAGTATCCATTTATTAGATAGCATGAAAGCCCTGAACAGACTGCGTGATATTCCGCTACCTGTAGAAGAGCAGACGATTGCATCCAGCTCTTTTAAATATGCACAGTAAATAATTCTTTGGTTCTTTCTGATTCCTTGGTATGTTAATTGTTGAAGTCCAAATGATAATACCGCTACCGTTATGAGATATCTTAAAATCGCATAAGAATTTTTTTTAAAATTACTTTATAGAAATATGTATGTTTTTAGTATGATTAAATTAACCCTTAACTGCAGTAGACAACACTGTTAAATATATACTTTTTAATATTTGTCATAGAAAAATGTCTTTGACATTTCATGTGAAGCGGACGATTTACATGAAATTTCAAAAAATATTTTCTGTGAATAAAAATAGAATGTCATCGGTTGCAATTTTTTCTTGGCGCTTTAAAGTTAAACAGCATCTGATAAAGAGTCATTGTTTATAGTCAAACGATTGATAAAGAGTTTTGTGTAAGAAGCTTTAAGATATAAATAAATCGGTGGGATAAATTAATAGCATAAGCGGAGTAGTTTGAAAGCATTTGAGCTCTGCTACGATGTTGAACTAATAAGAATTCATGACCACTGGTCCTAGTGAAAAGCCTGTATAGTTATGATATTACTTTGGTTTTATTTTAGTGATTAATAGATGGGGTCATATGAATAACTGTTTAGTCATTGAAGACTGGTGCCAGTCTACCTGCTACCCCATTTTTCCTTATGTATAGTGAGGTTTTCAGGTTTGTACGTTGCAATAACTTGTTAATGTGACGACATTTCCAAAAACATTTGTCCGGGCTACAGTAAACTAATTTCTCCAATTTTTAGCTAAAGTGCTCAGGTTAGCTATTGTGACAGGCCGTCGTCCATCCTGCTCCGCTGAACAAAATGGCTAAAAATAGGGAAAAAAAATCTTAAATCGACATCTCCTCCTAGGCCAATGGCCCGGTTTCAGAATAATTTCACAAAAATATACCTAAGGAGACCCTCTGCCAGAATTGCTCAAACCGGTCCACTCCACATAACAAGATGGTCACCAATGCCAATAATGATAATGATAATACAAAATTAAATCGACTTCTCCTAGGCCAATCTCCTGATTACAAAGTTATTTCACAGAAATTTTCCTTGAATGAATCTCTACCTAAATAGCGAAAATAGTTCTTCTCCGCTGAATAAAATGGCCACCAGAGCTCAAAATAGAAAAAAAAAAAAACACCTTTTTACGACATCTTCTCCTTGGCCAGTAGCTCGATTTTAAAATAATTTCTCAGAAATGTTCCTTATGTATGGCCTATTACCAAAGTTGCTGAAATGAATCTGCTCCGCTGAGCAAAATAGCCGAGAGAGCTAAATATATTTATTGTGACCCTCTACCATTGTTTTTAACATGGTTCGGCTCCGTTGAACAAAATGAGCACCAGAGCTAAAAAAAAAAGAAAAAAAGAAAAAAAAACAACAACAAAAAAACAAAAAAAAAAAAAAAAAAAAACGAAAAAAAAAAAAAAAAAACAACAACAAAAAAAAAACAACTTTAAACGACATCTCCTAGGCTCAGTATTGGAACGATTTCAAAATAATTTCACAGGAATATTCCTAGGTGACCTTCTACTTAAAGTGCTAAAATGGTTCTGCTCCACTCATCAAATGGCCACTAGAGCTAAAGATAGAAAAAAACAACCTTTAAACGGTATCTCCTCCTAGGCCAATTGCATGATTTCAAAATAATATCAAGGAAGAGTTCCCTTTAAAAGACGTCTCCTAGGTCAATATTTTCACAGAAATTTTCCTTGAGTGACCCTCTAACAAAACCGCTAAAATGGTTCTGCTTCAATGGACACCTTTAGTAAAATTCTACCAAAACTGTTCAAACTATACAGCTCCGTTAAACAAGATGGCAACCAAAAAAGACTCCTCATAAATAGGTGGATGGATTTTGAAATAATTCCACAGGACTGTTCCTATGGTGACCTTTTACCACAATTGCTTGAAACATTCCGCTCTGCTCAGCAGGATGGCCGCCAATGCTATAAAGAGAGAGAGAGAGAGAGAGAGAGAGAGAGAGAGAGAGAGAGAGAGAGAGAGAAAGAGAGAGTGAGTAGACTGTTCTATTATACTGAACGAAATGGCCGCCAGAGCTAAAAATAGACAAATTTTAAAATTACTTCTCTTCCTTAACTATTTGATCGATTTGGCAATAATTTCATAAAAATAGTTAATTAAACTGGAGGTGACCCTCTACCAAAATTGCTCAAACTGTTCTGCTCCAATGAACAAGATGGCCGCCAGTGCTAGAAATAGAAAAAAAAAACAACAAAAAAACCTTTAAATGATTTCTCCTCTCAAACAGATGGGTTTTTGGAATAATTTCACGAGAAACTTTGGCGACTCTTTTCCAAAATTAACCGTTCCACTACTACACAAGGTGGCTGCCAATGCTAAAAATAGAAAAAAAAAAATAAATAAATAAAAAAAATAAAAATAAAAAAACAACAACAACACAAACACACCTTAAAACGATCTCCTCTTAAATGAGTGGATTGATTTTGAAATGATTTCACAGGAATATTCATTGGGTGTTCATTTATCAAAATTACTCAAATCGTTCCTGTATGCTGAACAAGATGACCGCAAGAGCTTAAAACAGAAAAAACGTTTAAATGGCTTCTTCCTCTAAAAGGCTAGACAGATTTTAAAATCATTTCACATGAATATTCGATGGTTGACCCTCTAACAAAATTGCTCAAAATCATTTTGTTCCACGGAACATGATGGCCACCAGAGCTAAAATAGGTTAATATTAAAACGACCTCCTGCGCTAGACTGATTTTGAAATAATTTCACAGAAATGCTCATGAAGTCACCGTCTACCAAAATTGCTCAAACCCTACACCCCACCTTGTATTGCCTACCATTTCATTTGTACAATATGGATCAGGTGAGCGATCTAGGGCCATCATAACCTCTTGTTATATTTGACGTTCTGAAACCCGAATTAGCGCATTATTTTCTCACAAATATATATGACAAAACGTTAACATGCCTATGCGATATGAAACTAATTTTCAAGGCTCCAGTAATAGGGTTTTTAATTGATAATGTACGTTTTTCCTATTTCTGTTCAAAGTTTTTATCAGATATAGTAAAAATGATGTATATTGAGGTGTTCATTACAAGGACTTGTTAACGTGATGCAAGCAAAGACATTACGAGCCAGGCGTAAGGAGAAAGAAATGAAAGTGAAACCAACAACAAGCTTTAACATTTTTCACAATATTTACTTACAACAAATAATACACGATTCAAAACAGGAGAATATAAATAAACAGTACCAAGATTTTAGTTCCATGAGTTCCTCAGAAATACTCCACAAGAATATATAAAACAAATCCTTTGAATAACAGTTTATGATCCCACAATTTGAAAGTCTCTGAATTCAGAGTTTAATTCCAGAATGAATAAAATACTAAAGTAATCCAGTCTAGAATTATTTTCGATGAAAGTACACAAATATAGCCATATGAAAATGTTTTCACCTTATATATTATGAAAAGACATCCTAGAGAAAAAATTTGTTAGAGGCATCACTCATTTTCTAGTTTTAGTCAAGACTATTCTAAATGTTCTGTGACATACCAAAAATAGCTCAGTCCAGAATATTCCTTCTCGAAAGTTCTAAAAAGAATATAAACAACTTGTTATTGTAAACGTGACTTTCCAGAAAGTTATATAGAGACTTGCAGTAAGCACGAAAATAATGATTTATATATAACAATCCTGAAAAATGAGAAATACATTTTTTTTGCTTAATTCAAGCTGTAGAAATGCGTATCTAATTATTTTCTAGGAAGGTTAAAAGCAGCGAAAGGAGAGGATTAGGGCCCCGCTGTTGCCTAAGACACGACGGAGCTCTGACACCCTATTGCACCTACGACCATTTTGCTATGGGACACCTTTATCTTTACCTAAACCTTTACAATCCAATATTCATATTCGAAAGAATAAAAAATCTTACCTTGAGGCAACTGAGGTCATATGGTAGAGACTGTCTTTATCAGTCAGTGGGTTAATAACCCAGACTTAAACACGACTTTGATGTTGTCTTCATCCCTGATGTTGCTCTCCAGGTACCTGTAATTGAATGCCAAACTCATTTATAGTACTTAAAATGTCAGTGTTTCATTCCTTTTATGAATATTTTATGAACTTACCTGAGCAAATAGTATAGACTCAGATCAGATGCCACCGAGTGTGGTATACATTTGCCAATCATCCAGCAATTTTCAGATACATGAACAGGTTGTAAACTGAACTTGTTCTAATTTTAATTAAGACTTGTATGGTAAAGGGCTAAGATGTTCAAATATGTGATATAATACCGTATTTACCCTAAATATTCATATACCTCAAATCCTTTCCGTACTTGTTGTAAAATTTGAACTAGTATTATTTACTACCTGGTGTTGTGTCTAAAAATTACTGGATGAGTGGCAAACAGAACAGACCCTAATGAGACGCCGCTGTCTTATCTTGGTCTACACAAATTGCTCAGGCCTGTCTGTCCGAAAACTACAGTATAATCGGTTCAGTCTGTGTTAAATGATGGCGTCATTAAGTACTACTGACTACACTAGTTAAATGAACAGTTAGTGATCTCACGTGCTTTACGTAATGATAACAAAAAGATAAGGCACTTTTTTCAACAGAAAACTACTGATATTATTCTAATTTCTGCACGAGAATATAATTATGTCACGGGGACTCATTAAATGCTTCTAAAAAGTATCCATTACATATTCGTTGAGAAACAAGCGATTATGTGCATACCCCTCTTATCTGCAGCAATGAGGAAAAGGCTGCGTCATGCAATAATGACACTGCATAGCTATAGATAAGAAGGAGTATCCATAAAATATTTTTCTTATCTCTCGAAAAAAAAAAAAAATAAATAAAAAAATAAAAAAAAAACAACAACATATTTGTGGGTACTTAGAAGCGAATCGCCGAATTCCGCAAGAATCAACGTCACACCTACATTGGTCAAAGTCATATAAGTTTCATACTTTAGGAAGTAAGTAACACACTTCAAACCTTATAATCGGAAAGTACATGTACGATGTTTATACATGAAATACTCTTCAAGATATACGGCAAAACGAACTACGAAACATGAGTCACTGTGATCTAAATTTATTTTGAAGTCAAAATTCAGCTTATAATCTGTATAAATGATGTTTGTACAACACTTGTTCTTTAAAAAAATCGAAAAAAGTTTAAAGTAAACGCAAACGGATAGGTGTTTTATGGTAAAATGTTTTAGAAAAGTGGTTACGAAACAGCAGCACTGCAACAAACTGGAAATTCCATAATATGAAAGAAACACCAAATGAGAGAAAAGAAAAAAAAAGAAAGAAACGTTCTATACATACGCTTTTTTTTGCTGAAATAAAGGGCATGTATGAAAGAAAGAAAGAAACAAACAAACAAAGACAGAGAAAAGTTCTTTCCATGACTTCCCTGGAAAGAAAGAAAGAAAAAAAGAAAGAAAGAAAGAAAGCGAACGTTTGTCAAATTATATTTAAAATCTCATGATTAAATGACAATCGTTAAGCAATAACCATGTCATTTAACTGACCTCCTTTAATTTTAAGAGGATGGCAGATAAGCACCTCACCAGTTTCTTAAAATATTAATTTAATTATGAAGTTAATATGAACACTTGTCTTCATTTAAAACAGTTGTCTTCATTTACAACAAGACAATTAGATGATTAGTGCAGTAATTGAACACTGAACCGTTCATCGTCGGGATAATCTTTCGTGAATATCTTAAGCATTCAATATAGTATTATTGTTATAATTATTATAATTATTATTATTGATAATATTATTACTTGACTAATTCAACAGTTTTATTTTCATGACGTACATTTTATACTTTTGAGACTACGCGAAGTTAAAGTGATTATTTTTGCTATCATTTATTGCCTTTGCGGTTCATACCTGTACGATACTCATTTTTAGCTCACCTGAGGCTCAGGATGAGCCATTGTGATCACTCACTGTCCATTGTCCGCCCATCTGTCGATCCAACTTTGAACCACCTCTGAAACCCCCTGGGGTTCGAATTTCTTCAAACTTCATATAGAGCATTCTGTTAAATGCGGACTTAAAATTTGTACAGATGGTCATTATCCGTAAATCAAGATTGCCGCCATGCCAAGATATGGCGAAAACACTTAAAATCTTCTTCTCCAGAACCGAGAAAGCTTTAGGCTGAATCTTGGTATAAAGCATTCAGGACACAATGTCTACCAAGGTTGTTCAAATGATGACCGTAGGTTCGCCTTTGACCTTTTTACGGCAAAGTCAAAATGTCGTCGCTGTAGATATATTAGTATGGCGAAAATGTTGTAAAGTCATTTTCTCAAAATGTATTAAAGACTTATGGCTGAAACTTACAATGTATAAGTTAATTTAACTTTTTAGTTACAATAAAAGTTTTGTCCTCTGGGGGTTATATGCCCTTGCCCCTGGGATATATATTTGTTTAACATTGTGTATTATTTTCATGTCTTCTCAGAAACCGCTTGAGCATTTTTTACTAGGTTTCTCATGTTTGTTAAAATGGTTCCATGCCACAGAACAAGATGGCCGCCATGCCCATATATGGTAAAAACACTTTAAATTATTCTTCTTCTCCAGAACCAAGAAAGCTCTGGGGCTGAATCTTGGTATATAGCGTCGTGATCTCAAGCTCTAAAACATTTGTTCAAATGATGTTCGTAGGTTGACCTTTGGCAATTTTACTGCAAGGTTAAATTTGCCTCCCCGTACATTTGCATACGGAAAACGGAACATGTTGAAAAAAAAAACAACATGTTTTCAATGTGTGTTTAAGAATAATGGCTGAAACTTACAACGTATAATTAAAGAAGTAAAACTGTTTAGCTACCGTCAAAATTTGAGGGTTATCTGCGGTTGCCTCTGGGCTATGTACTTGTATTAAATTGTGAAATCTTTAAACGTCTTCTTCTCTGAAACCGCTTGAGCAAGTTTAACCATATTTCACATGAGGCCTTCTGTCGTTAGGATATTGACAATTTATTGAAATGGTTCTGCGCTATTGAACAAGGTGGCTGCCATAACAAAATAGTAAAATGGTTCTGCGCTATTGAACAAGGTGGCTGCCATAAAATAATAGTAAAACATTTAAAAATCATCCCCAGAACCAAGATAGCTTTGAGACTGAATCTTGGTATACAGCACTGGGGACTCAAAAGTCTGCTAAGTTTGTTCAAATGGTAATACTTTGGTGACTTTTGACCTTTTTACGGTATGGTCAGATTTGTGTCCTGTTGCTGTGGCAATACTGGAAAAAGATGCATGGTATTTGCAGATATGCAATAGCTGTTTAATGAGGTGAATGAATGTTAGCTCATGGGCTTCTTGTTTATTGCGGTAATGGGTTTCATTCCCATGTGCTACAATAAAAAATATTTTTCTTCCTCACCACAAACTCTGTTTCTATAAAAATTTAGGACATTTAGATTCTTATTTATCACTTCATTGGTAGCAAATTTACCAAATTACATATTAAACCACGTTGTCGTGTGAGTCTATTCGATAATTTACGTAAGGGGTTCGGGGTTGAGGGTTTCAGACCAGCTCAAGCACTTAAGGGAAGCTCCTGCAATCACAGAATATTCCGAAGGAATGCGGTAGGAATACAGCACTAATAAAAGAAGAAAAAAACGACTCGGTATGATAGTCACGCACCAACCGTCTGAAAAAGATTGAGCAGGGACACGGTGGGTAATTGCAATATTCGGAGCCGGCGGCTCCGCAAATGAAATGTTTCAGGCAACTGGCGTTACGTGCGGCTCTGAAGTTGTAGATGGTATACAATCGATAAAAAGTGACACGGAGAGGTAGATCTAAGATATCTAAAATTATTCTGTTCTTATATGGGTGTAGTGAGAAAAAAGAGAAAGCTAATCGATTGCCGCGTCTTTTAACTAACGGCCCAAGCAGGGACGTGTTTGTAAAATGTAACTGTATTTTCTTTGAAAATATTTGTACCGAGGCGAGTCGAATTATGCAACTGCATGGACTGCGAGAAAGGTCACTAGATTTCCCCATGAACAAGTTTTGTAGACTTTGGCGGTTACATTGATATATTTGGTTGATAAAAATCTTTGCTCATATATCCGTATCGGTATTCTGAGTGAACCTTCACGAAATTGACTGAATGTGGAAGTGATACTGATTGTGGATTCAGCGCGGATGTGCACAGGCTGATCAGTGTCTTTATTGTTCGTATATGGCATAAGTCACAGTTCAGCATGACTAAGCCCATACTTTATCGCTGATAGGTGCCATTGAAATACTTCAAAGAATATGACATGCGCAAGGCAATGCACCATATTAACACGGTGATAGTGCTGACGATTCGGCTACCGGTTATTTCGTTACGATGTCCTTTCGTACCATTGGCAGTTCATTATAGATTTAGTTTAGTCTTTTCGTGTCTACTAAGGTGTCTTTTTGTATCTACTTTGGTCATTCCATACTAAGGTATCAAATGAACTATGTCATAAGACATATATATCTATATAAGAAAAACAAGTCTGATGAGAATTTTTATGATTGACTACTTAGATAATTAACCCCTCGCACAACGAAAGTGGGGAGGAAATATAGGGTTTGTCCCGTACGTATGTACGAACTTACGTGTGTTGACTTCACACAAATGTTGGGTATGACAATATCTGGACTAAGCGACTTTCAGGGTCCGGGGCTCAAGGTCTAGTTTACTGTGTGGCTGTTTTAGGAAAAGCTTTGTCATCGATCTAGCGGCTACATTTATTGATTGATTTTAATATAATTTCTCACAAATGTTGGGTATGACAATATATCGAGCAAGTTTGACTTCCAGGGGCCTTGGCTCAAGATCACTGTGGCTGTTTTTAGAAACAAGACTTTGCTCTAGGTTCTACATTTATAGATGGGTTTTAGTTTTAATGTAAAATCACACAAATGTTGGTTTATGATAATGTCTCGAGCAAGTTCGAATTCAGGGTCCTGGGCTCAAGGTCAAAGTCTTTGTGGCTATTTTTAGAAAATTTTTCATCGCTCTAATATCTACATTTATTGATGGATTTTAAAATAAGTTCACACAAATATTGATTATGATAATATCTCGAGCAAATTTGACTTTCAGGTTTCTGGGTTCAAGGTCAAGGTAACTGGTTATTTTTAGAAAAAAAAAAAAAAACCAACAAACTTTGTCATCGCTGTAGCCCCTACATTTATAATTGGATTTTGATATAAGTTCACACATTTGTTGGTATGATATCTTTAGCGTTCGAATTTCAGGTCCTTGGCTGAAGGTCGAGGTTGACATGGCCGAAATATTTTCTATCTTGTCAGATCTAATCTCTCACAGCCTGAAAATCTCAATGTTTACAATACTGTAGCTAAATGTCAAGGTCATACATGACCTTTATAGAAAGGTCACAGGCTTTATGATTCTTCATTCATATAACTATTGTATTCATATAATTTCCTAGTTCAGTGTTTGCCCACTCCAAGTAATCTTTTGCAAGGGAATTTGTATCGCCTGCGATGTCTTATATCTCGTTTGCAATTCGATTAGTCCAGCCAGCTTCCAAAGCTGAGCAGACCGATTCTTACCTGGATAGAATTCCCGATAACAGGTTTTATCATGACTTTGCTCAAATGATGAGTAAGAGAGTAAGCTCGAAACGCTCGATTGTGTTTATGTTGTTGTCTGTGGGTGTAAACTGACCAAAATATGGAAATATCTCGTGTAGTTCCTTTCAGAAGAAACGATCTGGACAAGTGGGAAGGAATAATGTCAACCAAAGACGTTAATGTCATTACTTAAGTCTAGAAAGCTTGTCTGTTTATAGGATTCTCGCAGTGTATGCAGCTGCACAGTTAGACTGGTCTCGGGACAAATGCTTTCTAAGAAAACTCAGTTACAACTACACATGCCTCTGTGCATGCACCGGGAGTTAAAGTTCAGTCATCGAATAGTATTCTCCTTTTTTTCACTCAATCCATCAAAAAGAGATGAAATTCATAAATAAATGTACCTACCTCTCTGTGTCATTTTTTGTCGATCTATAACATCGGAGCCGCATATGACGTGGAAGTTCCCAATAAAATTTCATTTGCCGAGCGGCCGGCTTCGAATATGGCGATTACCCAATATGAGGGAGTGTCATTTAGGCTCAGGATTTGCTCACCATCGTTCAAATAAAGAGGGAAGCAGTTATCAGCCATAATTGGGTTCACAACTGTGTATGCAGTTTGACGCAGAATATCTCGTTGTAACCTACTCTTTTTAGCTCATCAGAGCTATGCTCAGGATGAGCTACAGTGATCACTTTTTGTCCATCATCTGTCCGTCCGTCCGGACGTGCGTCCGTCCGTCCGTTAACACTTTCAAACGACAACTCCACCAACGCCATTGATGCGATTTGCCCCTACTTTGGTAAGAATGTTGCCTTGGTAGGGAATATAATAAAAGCTAAAATTGTGGTGATTTGGCTCTTGGTTTGATTGCTATAGCAACAGAAAGCTCCCATGTACGTACTAATAATCGGAAAATGGTTAAATTGCATTTTCTCCATAACCACTGAAGTAATGTGAATTATATTTGGTAGTTATGATCAGCTGATGATTGTCTACCTAGGTTATGTGTTTTATGACCAGCTGCCATTTTTAGCTCGCCCGGACTATGTCCTTGCAGAGCTTATGTTGTCGTGTTGGCGTTCGCGTGTTGGCGTCCTCGTTAGCACAATGTTTAAGTTTTCAAAGGTGTACAAAGTTTTTTAATTGTTTAAGGTACTGCTTTCATATTTGGCCTCCACCTACCTTATGGCAGGACATTTTAATAGCATACACCCCTCTCACCAGGTTATGCCATTTATGTAGGTCAAGGTCAGTTCTTACTTTGTCATTTTCACCTATGTTTTTGCGTTTAAGTTTTGAAAAGTGTACATACTAACTGCTGAGGTATTCAAGATAGCGCTTTGCCCCACACAAACCTTAGGCTTAGACCTTTCAATAGCCCACATCCTTTCCTCAGTTTGACCTTCTGCCTAGGTCAAGGTCAGGTCGTATTTTGTCATTTAAACGCATGTTGGAGTTCTGCATTTAAATTTTGAAAAGTGTTTTGTAACTGCTGAAGTATTCAAGATACCACTTTAATATTTGGTCCACACCAACGTAAGGGTAAGACCTTTCAATAGCGCACACCCCTGCCTCAGTTTGACCTTCTGCCTAAGTCAAGGTCAGGTCATAGTTTGTCATTTAAACACATGTTCGAGTTCTGCGTTTAAGTTTTGAAAAGTGTTTTAACTGCTGAAGTATTCAAGATACCGCTTTAATATTTGGCCCATACCAACGTTTAGGTTAGAACTTTCAATAACACACACCTTTTCTTCAGTTTGACCTTCTGCCCAGGTCAAGGTCAGGTCATACTTTGTCATTTAAATCCATGTTTGAACTTTGAGTTTGAGGTTTGAAAAGTGTTCGTAACTGCTGAAGTATTCAAGATACCGCAATAATATTTGGCCCACACGTACCTAAGGGTAAGACATATCAATAGTACAGACCCATTCCTCAGTTTGACCTTCTGTCTAGATCAAGATCATGTCAAACTTAGTCATTTACAGCTGTGTTCAAGTTGTGAAAAGTGTACATGACTGCTGAAGTATGTAAGGTATAGCTTTCATATGTCGTCCACACCAACCTACGGGATTCTGCATGTAAGATATAGCTTTCATATTTTATCCACACCAACCTAAGGGAAGATGTTTCAATGGTATATATCCCATCCCTCAGATTGACATTCTTCAGACATCAAATCAGCCATACTCTGTCATATATTTGCATTTAATCTTTAATATTTTAAGATTATTTTCTTATCTGATCAGCCCATTCCGGCGAGCTGTGTTGTCTTGCTTTTGGTTACCAAGGCAACATTCAATTTTGAAAAAGAACATTTATTTAGTTCAAATGTGGTTTGGGTAAGGGCAATTCAAAATAGCTAAAATACGGTGATCTGCCTCTTTGTTTGGTTGTCATGGCAACAGAAAGCTCCCATAGACTTGTAATAGGAACATGGTTAAGTTGCATTTTCTCCATACCCAGTGAAGTGATGTGAACCATATTTGGCATTTATGATCATTTGATGATTGTCCACTCAGTTTATGTTTCTTTATGACCAGCGACCATTTTGTTTGGTTGCCATGGCAACATTAAATTTTCAAAAAGGGAATTTTTAAATGACAACTGTTTCAAAACCACTGAAGTAGAATGATTCTAATTTGGTAAAAATATTGCTTTGAATAGAGAGACATCAGAACAGCTAAGATGTGTTTATCTGTCTCTTGGTTTAGTTGCCATAGCAGCAGAAAGCTCCCATTAACTTATAATGGAAAAATGGTTAAATTGCATTTTCTTCATAACCAGTGAAGTGATGTGAACCATAGTTGGCAGTTATGATCATTTAATGATTGTCTACCCAGTTTATTTGTTTGATGACCAGTAGCTATTTTGTTTGGTTGCCATGACAACATTAAATTTTAAAAAGAGGCATTTTGTAAATGACAACTCCTCCAAAACCACTGAAGCAGTAAGTCTCTAATTTGGCACTAATGTTGCTTGGCAACAGAAAGCTTCCATAGACTTATAATGAGAAAATGGATACATTGCACTTTCTCCATAAACAGTGAAGTGATGCGAGTCATATTTTGCAGTTATGATCATGTGATGATTGTCTACCCAGTTTATGTGTTTTATGACCGGTGGCCATTTTGTTTGGTTGCCACGGCAATATTCAAGTTTGAAAAAGGAATTTTTCAAATGACAACTTCTTAACCACTGAAGCAGTATGGCTCTAATTTGTTATAAAAGTTGTTTTGGTAAGGGCAATTTAAAACAGCTAAAATTATGGTGGTTTGCATCTTAGTTTGGTTCCAGTGGTAACAGAAAGCTCCTATTGACTGATAATGGGAAACTGGTTAAATTGCATTATGGCCTGCCACGAAAAGTGGCAAATGCATTATGTTATGCCGTTCAAATTTTGAGTGTTCGTCAGTCTTGCCAGGAGAACGTCCATGGTTTAGGGGCTACGTTTGGCTATTTTGGACATAATAATAAGGTATTTTGAAGTTTATTCCGTTTAAAATGCATTAACTAGCCCCTAAATCAAAAATAATAATTTGAAGTGGGGAGGGGGGGATGTGTAAAACACATTCTTCTTCTTCAAAACCAAGAGCTGCTTAAATAGTGATCGTTTTATTAGATGCAATGACAGAATTGAAAAAAAAAAGTTGCATAACAAATGCATATCTGCAGTGGCTATTTCACTCAGATGAGCGAGTTATGGCCCGTAGGCCTCTTGTTTGTATCGAGAAAGAATTCTTTTTTTAATTATTCCGAAAAAGGTGTTTTGTATCGTTCTAATTATTCGAGCTTCATCAGTAGATAAAGGTGAGATTTTGCGCGAATCAAACCAGTTAAAGTCGCCCACCCGATCTCACTCCTGACCGTTCCAAGGCTGTTCCTCTGTGTTAGTTCTTATTGAGTGGGTGGTTTTACATGTGGCATTTGTTTTGTTATCTCTTCCTTATCTCTCCTTCTTTTGGTGCTACGGGAAGGCTGTGCTTAGTGTTAAAGCATTTCCTGAGTCTCTTCGCTGATATTTTGCCAACAGTTTTCTGAATTCTTAGACTAAGCATTAAAATCAGTTTCCAATAGTTCTTTATTGTGGACGTGATGCCTAACAAAAACTATATTTGGACAGTAACATAGAATGACAGAAATTAAACTTACAAAAGGTTTTACGGAGTTTATGATACCGGTACCCCTGCTTAAGAAGGTAAGCAGTTAAAATTTTATTTCGATTATTAAAGTTACTGAAATCGAATCAACACACACACACACACACACACACACACACACACACACACACACACACACACACACACACACACACACACACACACACACAGAGGACAGCTTTAAAATATCAAAATGAAAGTTGTCCACTATATCAGAATTTACAGTAGTGTTTATATCATTAGATATAATAAGATAAGTAAGTCATCCGAATATCGGGACATTGAATTTAACGCTTCAATAATATTGGCCTTATTTTCGTGAGAAAGGGACAAAATAATGTCTCTTTCGTAACAAAACTGAAACAGATCTGTAATAAGGGTACGTATATTGGAGTACCAGACCAAATAAATAGATTATAAAGAAGAAATCGAAAGAAATTTCTGACTAGATCACAAAGTATGATGTTCATTATCCTCAAAGTGAAAAAACAACAACAACAAAATAAAACAAAAAAAAAAAAAAAACAAAAAAACAAAAAAAAAAAAAAAAAACAGGTTTCTCATTACAAGCAAGGTTAAAAACCACAAAGAATGCTGTAGTTGATAGACGGCTGCATTGTATTAAAACTGAATGTAAATCATTCTCGAACTCTATGTTGACATGAAAAAGTGAGGATGTCCAATGTTTATTCCCCAAACTACGGAAAAGTTCCAGGGGCATATTGCTTTTGCATCGTCCGTCTGTCCGTTTGTCAGGCCTAGCATCAGGGACTAATAACAACTGTGTTGAAGATGAATAGATTCTATATGAACTTAGGGCACTGAAGACAAAGACGGAGCTGAAAACTCCTGCAACGTCCATTCTTGGCCAGACTTGCTGTTTTCGGACAGTTAGGCATGGACTCACAAATGAACAGAAAATATAAACTGTGCTAAGTATTAGAAGATGGTTCATGGTCACCACTCGGCAGTATTCCAACTATAATGAAAATTTTCTTTTCATAAACCAGTGGCTGGATTTTGTAAAAAAAGAACTTCACAAGATTGTTCCATGGATTATCCTCTGTGAAAGCGGTATCGATTCGTTGGATAAACATGGCTGCTTTGGTAGGGACGGGCCAGTTGCACCTATATGTCCTTAAGGAAAACTCTCTATTGTCAAAAACATCAAAAGAAGAAGAAAAACAACAACAACAACAACACCAAAAAACAGAAAACAAAACAAAAAAAAAAAAAAAAAAAAAAAAAAAACAGCAAAAAAACCCCAAAAAACAAAACAATATTAATAAGAATAGAACAAAACAAAACAGAAAAAACAACAACAAAAAACAAACAAAAAACACCATGAATATCCCTGGATGACCCTGTTTAAGGTTGTTCAAACTTTGTAGAATTGTAAAAAACCTGGCTGTCAGCGTTGGGTTCAGTTTATTATCATCTCTGCAACGAAAACTTTCAAAATAAAAGTCTGGCAAAACTCTACAGCTGCATGTTCAAATGACTTTGCTTGAAAAAATCCTTGACTAACTGTAAAATGGTTCAACCCATGTTCATTTGTTACAAGATAATGTCGCTTAGAATCGTGGCAAATTTTACTTATACACGCATGGCTGTATTAATATATATAGATACCTTGCACTTTGTGAACAGTGTGGTTTAACCTAATTCATCACTAGGTGACCCAAGAACTGTGTTTATCATAGTCTGGCTAATCATAACTTCTGTATTGAAAATAAGATAATATTACATAGCACTTATTATCAGAATTCGAATAATTATACCCCCGACATACGAAGTATGTGGGGGTATATAGTTTTCGCTTTTCCGTTCGTCCGTTCGTTCGTTCGTACATATGTTCGTTCGTTCGTCTTTCCGTCACAGGGTCAAAGTTTTTGCGTCAGTTTATAAGACCTCATATTTTGAAGACTCTTTGATGGATTTCATTCATATTTGGCATGATGGTTTTTATAAAGTTTTTATCAGCACTATCCCCACTCCGGGATGACCTTGGGGTCAAGGTCACGGACATAGAATTTTCATTTAAAATCAAAGTTTTTTGTGTTTAAGTTTATATAGCTATATCATCAAGACCCTTGAGAAAGTTCATTTATATTTGACATGTTGGTAGCTATTGGCCTAGAGTCTTACTCAGCATGATCCCCAACCCGGGTGTGATCGAGCTCAAGGTCACAAATAGAATTTTCATATAAAAGTAAAAAAAAATTGCGTTTAAGTTTGTATAGCCATATCATCAAAACTTTTTGTTAAATTTCATTATCCCTTAACTGAAAAGTTGAGCGGATATAGCTATCAGCAAGGAATCTGTTCCTCTGTCCGTCCGTCCGTTTAAGCATTATTCGTTCATACTTTATTTTTGTCTTAGGGTCAATTTTTTTACGTTAAAGTTAATAAGACCTTATATTAGTAAGACCCTTTGATAGATTTCATTCATATTTGGCCTGATGGTAGATATAGGGCTTAATTTTTTATCAGCACCAATCCTACCCCGGGGGATAACCTTGGGGTCAAGGTCACGGATTTTTCATAAAAACGTCAAAATATTTGTGTTTATGTTTATATAGCTGTACCATCAAGACCTTTTGAGGAATTTCATTTATATTTTACATGTTGGTAGATATAGGTCTAGAGTTTTATTCAGCATGATGCCCATAGTTTTACTCAGAATGATCCCCATCCCGGGGTATGACCTTGAGGTCAAGGTCACAGACTTAGAAATTTCATATAAAAGTAAAAAAATGCATCTACGTTTTTATACCATCAAGACCTTTTGTTGAATTTCGTTATCCTCCTACTGATAGGTTTAGGGGATATAGCTATCAGCATGGAATCCATCCGTCCATCAATCCATCTGTTTGTCCATAAACGCATTATTTTGCCTTCCATAACTCCAAAGTACCCTTTGAGCTATGTTCATGAAACTCTGTCAGGTTATAGAGGGCATTTGGTAGGGGTGTCGGGTACAAGAAAGAAAACACTAACTGACTTGGTCCATGAGTTATATACCTTTGTCTCAGAAATAGTAAAAATTTTGTTCGAACCATAACTTAAAAACACGTTAAGATATTTTCATGATACTCCACCAGTATGTAGAGGATATTGAGTAGGCATATCACATTCAAGAATGAAACTCTAACCGACTCTATTCTGCATTTTTTGCCCTTGGTTATTTAAATCTTGTGTGGGCAATAACTCTAAAAATTCTTTTAGATATTTTTGTGATAGTTTACCGATATGTAGAGGACATTGAGAAATTTTCTTTAAAATTTATATAGCTATATTATGAAGACCCTTTCGTTGGTTTCATATATATATATATATATATATATATATATATATATATATATATATATATATATATATATATATATATATATATATATATATATATATATATATATGTGTGTGTGTGTGTGTGTGTGTGTGTGTGTGTGTGTGTGTGTGTGTGTGTGTGTGTGTCGAAAGTTTTCCTCGGCACCATCCCCAAGCTGGGGTATGGTTTTTAGGCCGAGGTAACAGACTTTTCATACAAATGTCATTTTTGCTTATATTATAAAGACTGATTGATTTCACTGGTCTATGGTGATAGTTATAGGGCTAAAGTTTTAATTAGCTCAATCCCTGCACCTGTTCCTGACCTTTGAGGTCAAGGGCTTCACATTATGTGTGATTTAATTCTTTCAATGTTATAACATATAGCATACAACTGCCATCTCCACAGTCAAAGCTACATACTTTGTGCTCTTTAAAAAGTGGCGGTAGCTCTGGTCGGGGGGTATACGTGCCCCACTGGGCACTTTGTCTAGTTTTACAGGTATCAGTGTAAGGTCAGCCTAAAGAAGAAAAATGCTGAAAGGAACTTGATTAGCCTAAAAACATGGCCACAATGGGTTGGGATGATCTTTTTTCCCTATATCTCTGTATTGAAAAATTCAAAAATATTATATTGTAATATTGTGCACTGTTATCTTATAACTCATGTCAGATGTTGTTTAATAGCGCTAACAATTTCTGGCACTCTTGTTAAATATTCTTTCCTTTGTGACTGCTTTGTACATTTTAAAAGAAAAAAAAAATGTTTTTTATCCGCTGCTATTGTGCGTGAGGGATGTTGCAGTTGTCCATTATTGATCAGGAACAGACTCAATAAGACCTAGTCACCTATCCTTTGTTTTGTTCTGTGTTTTAACTTCGTAATACATTAACCTATAGATAATGTGCTATTCTATTCTGTTATTCACCCCCTCCACAGAAAAAACGACCTTTCAGTCGTTATAAAGTCTTAATTCAGAAGGTCCCTTTAAACAGTTACCTGTATGACGTAGTTCCTCCCGCTCAAATGATCACGTGTCAGTTTTCTTTTCTGTGGACTTTGAATGTTCAAGGATTATTAGTCTGTGTTAGAAAAAATGGATTAAAATTATTCTACACGGTTAAAATTTTTATATCCTTGACTTTCTCTGGTTCTATATTCACTCCTTCTACTATCTATGTACTTATTTTCGAAATATCGATCTTAGATTTCTTGTTTTCTCAATGTTAAATTTCTTCCTTTGTTTCCGCGTCAGTCTATGCATTTCGCCCGCGGCAACTGTGGCCATTTAAAAGCTAAATGGGATACACATTTATCTTATCTAACTTGTAATTCTTGCACACGTATCTCTCCGTGTTATATTTGTAGTTCCTGGACAGAAAAAGTTTGGAACCTAGCAGAAAGAAGACGCCTTCATGCTACTAGAAAATCAGTTATGACGCAGAAGAGAAAACAGAAGAAATCAAAGAAATCCAAGAAGTCCCAGTCAGACATGTCTGACAACGGGACAGTTGATGGGAGCACCGCCCCTCATAGCTTTACTGCTCGGGGCAGGACCCATCAAGGTGGCAGCCTGGCGGACTTAGAGTCTGACCGGGCACTAAGCCCACCAGTCACCAGACACCAGTCACCAGTCAACCAGTCACCAGTCAACCAGTCACCAGTCACCCAGTCACTGGGCAACTTATCTCCGTTCATCCAGTCACCGGTCATCCAGTCGCCAGTCAACCAGTCACCAGTCAACCAGTCACCAGTCAACCAGTCACCAGTCAACCAGGCACCAGTCAACTAGGCTCCAGTCAACCAGGCATTGGTTTACAGTCATTCGCGTATGACCTACAAACACAAATTCCGCCTGGTTATATTCCTATAAATGTGCCTGTACAAAGCTACGCTCCGTCCATAAGTAGCCATATTTCACATGGTAGTGTCTACAGACTATCCAATGTCTTTATTCCGGGTTACGAACGTTCTGATAGACTAGAACTTCCTAACCCAGCTTTTTCCTCTAGACAGATTATTCCACTCGAACCTGATTTTCGCAGGTCTCAGATCCGAGTGTAATGATTGAGCCTCCTAATTCAAATGATTTATCTATCTCCAGACCTTCAAGGAAGGATCAGTCAAAAAGAGAGCATAAATCTAAAAAGAGAAGAAGACATCGATCGTCCTCTTCTTCTATCTCTACTTCCAGATCAGACTCTTTGAGTTCTTCTCGGCGAAAGAAAAATTCAAAGAGATCTAAGCACTCTCATAAAAAGAGAAGAAGACGATCGATGACGCCTTCTTCTTCATCAAATTCCTCCCAATCTCAACTTGACATTGGTAGATATACAAGGGCTCATAAATCTCCCCAGGTTGTTCAAACGCCAACTCTAATACAACCTGAGGAGACTAATTTTAGTCCAATCACTAATCAACTTATTAATTACGATCAGATTCAGCCGAATCTCACTCAACAGAATAAGGAGTCAGATTCGGAAACTGAATCCGAAGTCTGGTCATTTGATCGTGCGATTAACGAGGTCTTCCGGCTTCTTCCTCCTGAGTTATGCCCCAAAACTCAGCAGGATCAAGCTCCATTAAAACCTCTCTCTGGGATCGAACAATTAATGGAGTCTCGTTCCACTCCATTACTTGTCCTCCCACAATCAAAATTAGTACAAAATACAACAAAATATATTCAAAATAGACTAGAATCGGACAAATGTTCAAGAGATTGGATTTGCCCGCAAAGCTTGGTTTCGGCTCTTGCTCCGACTAAATTCTACAAGAGCCAAAACCAATATTTGCCAACTGATAATATCCCTCAATTAGAAGCGGATGCGTCGCTCCTAGACATTTCTAATAAAGGAAGAGCTTCTATTCCGCTCAAGAATCTAGAAGCATGGGAAAGGAAGGCTAGAAAACTAGTCGCTATTAATTCTCATGCTGATCTATTTTCTTCAGCTGCCTTCCTTTCATTACAACAGGAATCGATGTCGGTTGCGGCCCTTTCCAGACTTCTGGAGGCCGTAGCCAAATCGATTAAACATGCCACTGCCATGTCTACACTTTTAACTACTGAATTATTCCAAGCTAGGAGGGACGCAGCCCTAGCTTCGTCTAAACTACTACTCGACAATTCCACATACGAGTTAAGGAACGCTCCTATTAACTCAAAATCCTTATTTGACGGCAGGATAAAAGAAATAGCTAAATCAAACTTCGAAGCTCAACAGCAAAGGTTTCTAGCTTCTACATCCATTCAGTCACAATCTCATTCTTATAAGCCTCCTTCGCAGAGCAGAGCTTTCAAGATACCTAAATATCCTGCTAAACAAACAACATCCAGACCTAAACCTACGCAGTCGTATACGTCCAAAAATATTCCTCAAAGCTCATCTTCTCACATTAAGAAAGATAATATCAAGAGGACTGGTAACATCCGTCAGTTCCCCTCCTCTAAACCTGCCTCTTCCTCCGCAAGATTATGAAGGCCCGCCCTTTCCACTGCCTGCTCTTCCGCTCGCGGACATTCCAGTGGGAGGACGATTGGCCCATTTTGCGGAAAAATGGGAGGAAATAACAGACAACAAATGGGTCCTCTCTATCGTACGAAACGGATTCAGGATACCATTCATCAAAATTCCTCCTTTGTCATCTGTTCCGATCAGAATGAGTCAATCCTCCTCCCCGTTTCTCAGAGAAGAGATCGAAAATCTTCTCAACAAACGGGCAGTGGAAAGGGTACAGAATCCGGAAACTCCCGGCTTTTATTCCCGGATATTCCTTGTGCCAAAAAAGAACGGAAAGTTTCGTTTAATATTAGACCTGTCTTTATTAAACCGTTACATAGAGAAACAAGCATTCAAAATGGAAACAGTCAAATCGGTAAGACAAGCGATGAGACTCAACGATTGGGCTGTCTCCATAGATTTAACAGATGCATATCTACATGTGCCGATACATCGTCAATCCAGGAAGTATCTTCGCTTCGTACACGAAGATCAAGTATATCACTTTTCGGCCCTACCGTTCGGAATGTCCCTAAGTCCGTTAATTTTCTCGAAACTGATGGACGTTATTGCAGCTTTTCTACGCCAACGTGCCATATCAGTTTTTCCATACCTAGACGATTGGCTGATAAAAAATCTGATTCACAACCGTCTGATTACTCAGACAAAGATTTGCATTCAAACTATTCAAAGCCTAGGTTTTCTGCCAAATCTCAAGAAGTCAGATCTCTTTCCTGCTCAGAAATTCACCTTCATAGGTATGGAATTTCTGACGCAACAAAATTTAGTCAGGGTTCCAGCGGATCGTGTACAGAACCTAATTCTAACAATCAAGAAAATAATGTCAGCAAAACATGTATCGGCACGAACTTTCCTTTCTCTTTTGGGCAAACTCAGTGCTGCAGCAGACCTTGTTCTCCTGGGCAGACTGCACTTACGTCCTCTTCAGATGTGCCTGCTGTCAGTCTGGAAACCTCATATTCTTCCTCTCGATCACCCGATCTCGATAAACGGCATGATTCGATCTCACTTACAATGGTGGATAAACCCCATTCGATTCGAGGCAGGGACTTCTATCCATCCTCCAGACCCCAAATTCTTCCTTTATACGGATGCCAGTCATTACGGATGGGGAGCTCATTTAGAGCCGACAACACTGTCCTTTCATGGTCGCTGGACAGAAAACCAATCCCAGCTCCATATCAATATGTTAGAAATGATGGCCATACGATTAGCACTGAAACAAGCCAAAACATTTATTCACCATTCTTGCATCATGATATCCACAGACAACACAACGGTGGTCTCATATATCAACAAACAGGGTGGCACTCATTCTCCCAATCTTTGCGTAGAAGTTTGGAAAATACTCAATTGGTGCCTGGAACAAGACATAGTTATCAGAGTACGTCACATCCCAGGCAAATTCAACATTCTTGCAGACCGCCTCTCAAGACTAGACAAACCTATCAAGACAGAATGGGCTCTGGATCAAACAGTTGCGAATTCAGTATTCCAGATGCTCAACTTCCCAAATGTGGATCTGTTTGCGACAAGATTCAACCACAGACTCCCATTATACGTCTCTCCAGTACAAGACTACAAAGCACTAGCGATAGATGCCCTGTCCATGGACTGGAATCATCTTCATGCATATGCTTTTCCTCCTTTTATTCTGATACCTGCTGTTCTAGAGAAAATCCGACAACATCAGTGCAGAATAGTTCTCATAGCTCCGTTCTGGCCACAACAACAGTGGTTCTCAGAACTTCTTCTTCTATTAGTGTCAGCTCCGATTCGTCTGCCACTAATTCCAAGACTACTGACTCAATCCAAAGGAAGATTTGTACATCAAAACCTCCCAATTCTCGACCTTCACGCTTGGGAGTTATCAAACAATCAATCAGAGATAAGAAATTTTCACAAAACGTTGCAGATTTTGTCTCCAGATCAAGAAGAGCATCTACACAAAAAGTCTACGATGCAAAATGGACCATCTTCTCTAATTGGTGTCATACAAAAAAGGTTAATCCGATCTCGGCCCCTATTACAGTTATAGCCGATTTCTTAATCTTTTTTTTTTTTCGGAAAAGAAATGTCAGATTAGTACTATTAAAGGTTATAGATCTATGATCTCTAACACTTTAAAATTCAAAACTGGTAATAGAATCGGATCTAATCCAGTTTTATCTGAACTTATCAGATCCTTTGAACTTCAACGACCAGTACAAAGATCTCTTACACCTAAATTGGACTTATCGTGGGTTTTAGTATGTCTACAAAAACCACCTTTTGAACCTCTTGATAAGGCTTCTAAATTTCACGTTACTATTAAGACAGCCTTTCTCTTAGCTCTTGCCACTGCTAAAAGGTGTAGTGAAATACATGCTCTAGCTATGGATTCACAACATTTAAGATTTAATCAATCTGATGGTTCAGTTTCCTTGATTCTTAAATCTGGTTTTTTAGCAAAAAACCAGCTTCCTTCTGTTAAACCAGATCCTATTGTTGTTCCTAGTCTTGCTCGAATATGTAAATGGGAACATACTGACAGACTTCTTTGCCCCGTTAGGGCTCTGAAATTCTATCTCAAAATGACTAGCTCTTATCGCCAAAATAGAACTAGACTTTTTCTTCCTATTAAAGGCAATAAGGATATTTCTAAAGATACTATCTCGAGATGGATATCTTACACTGTTAAACTTGCCTATAGGAAACTCACTAAACGAGATATCTCTTTCCTTAAAATCAAAGCTCATGAAGTTAGAGCTCTTTCCTCTTCTTGGGCTTTTTTCGACAAAGTTCCTCTCAATGATATACTTCAAGCAGCGGTTTGGAATAATTCATCAACTTTTGCCAAATTCTATCTCAGAGACATGTCTCAACAAGCACAGAATCTCCAAAGTTTGGGCCCCATTGTAGTGGCCCAAAAAGTGGTGGGGGCCAACAGCAATCAGCTATGGATGTGTAGACAACGTCAACAGCCCCCCTAGACCTGATGCTATACTAGAGAGGTACTAATTATATCTTTATTATATATATGTTAACCCTGGATTACTTTATCCTTGGTTAAAGGATCTTATTATTGCCTTAAGCACTAATTATGTCCTCATTATATATATATATATATATATATATATATATATATATATATATATATATATATATATATATATATATATATATATATATATATAATAAATCTTTTTAATAAGCCTTAATTCAGAAGTTGGGACTAACTTATTAGGAGAAATCCTCCCTCCTATTCTACAAATTCTAGCACATCATCTATAGGTTAATGTATTACGAAGTTAAAATGAAGTTTTTTAAAAGTAAAACATATTTTAACGAGTAATACTTAACCTATAGATAAGTATTTATCGTCCCACCTCCCTTCCCTCGCTCCTTTCTCCTAATTGTGTATTGTTTTACACATAAAAGAAACTGACACGTGATCATTTGAGCAGGAGGAACTACGTCATACAGGTAACTGTTTAAAGGGACCTTCTGAATTGAGACTTTATAACGACTGAAAGGTCGTTTTTTCTGTGGAGGGGGTGAATAACAGAATAGAATAGCACATTATCTATAGGTTAAGTATTACTCGTTAAAATATGTTTTACTTTTAAAAAACTTCATTTTGCAAAGATTTCCCTTTTATTAATATTTTGGTGATATAGTAGCTGCGTTAAGAGCTTGAGAGATACCGTAACTCATCTTCCTTAATTTTCGATACAGTGCTTCTTTTATTTAACTGCCTGGTCATTTGTTACTATTGGAGTTATACATTGTGCAGCCCAGGTGAGGTAAATTTCACAGAACACCTGACAGGAAAATGGACACAAATATTAGAAATAGGCGAGACGCTTTTCTATCGGTTTTTAATTTTATCATAATGTCAGATCTAATGAATATTAGTTCGCCAGCCTTTTGGCACTTTGATCGGCAAATACTTCTTTAGACTCAGATAAGTTCCAGAATTTTTTTTTTTTGCTTCTGGTTATAGGCGACTCTAATATGTACTATGCGAACGCTTAAGTGATATTTCTGTCTATTAGCCAATCGAATTCGCGCTCAGCACAAAGGACAACAAGTAATATGAATAAATGACTGACTACAATGACTGAATTTATGACTGTAGCAATTAATGACTTTATGGCGTCTGTTTTCATCAAATATAAATCCAAACGAAAGACATCTCATATGACCACCATAGATGACCTGTCTACGGGCAGCAACGGAGACTTAAATAACAACTGCCGTCACAAATGAGTTAAATACGACTTACATCATTATGACTGTAATGAATCGCATTAAACTCTAAAATAGTCACTTACAGCTTTATGACTGTAATGGATCGCATTAAAGACTAAAATAGTCATTTATGCCTGAATTGACATGATCTCTAATGACCGGACTATATCTGACATCATCAGTGATTAAATCCGGACCGACATCACTGACTAAATGATGACTCGCATCATCCACGATGGGTTATATGACTGAATAATGATTAGCATCGTCAATGGCTGGAGTAAGAATAACATCATCAGTGACTATATCCTGACTAATAATATCGACGGAATTATGACTGACATCATTATTGATGGGTTATATCACTGAACAACGACTAGCATCATTTATGACTGAAGTATAATTAATACCGTCAATGACTGGAGTATGACTGACATCATCAATGACTGGAGTATGACTGACAGCACAATGACTAAATCCTGACTGACATCAGTGACCGAATCATAAGTGACATCATTGACTGAATGATGACTGACATCATTAATGAAGGGATATATGCCTGAATGATGACAAGCATCATAAATGACTGAATAATGGCTTACATTACTTATAACACTAATCCCTAATCGAAATTGAATGAATAATTTGGGTGTATTTTAGCTCGTTCGAGCAAATGATGAGGATCAGCTAAATGCTCAGTGTGAGTTGTTATGAGCACTCTCTGTCCGTCGCCCGTCGTCAACAGTTTGTAAACTATCTAGAGGTCACAGTTTTGACCCAAACTTAATGAAACTTGCTCAGAATGTTTGACTCAATAAAGAGTAGGCCAAGATCGAAACAACTGAGGTCAGCAGGTCAAATTAAAGGAAAATATTCTTAACACTAGAGATCACATTTCTGAAGTAATCAATTCGAATCTTGCTCAAAATTTTGTCATGTTAATTTCAAGGACAATATTAAAATTGGGTCACTTTGGGTCAGAAACTGGGTCATCAGGCAGAATCAAAGGAAAACCTTGTTAACACTCCAGAGGTCACATTTTTAGCTCATTTGAGCACAGTGCTCAATGTGAGCTATTGTGATCAGTCAATGTCTGTCGTCCGTCGTGCAGCGTCAACAATTTGCTGTAAAAGCCTACTCCTCCTACACCCCTGGGCCAGTTGACTCGAAACTTGATAGGAAGCATCGAGGTGACTTGTAGATCAAAAATAGCTAAAATCAGTCCGAGCGGAAATCCAAGATGGCCGCCGCGGTGACAATATTAAATATCTCTTTTCCTCCTAAACCAAAAGGCCAATTAACTTAAAACTTAGTAAAAAAAGCATTGGGCTGCATTGTTGATCAAAAGAAGCAAAACAAGTCCCTATCGGAAATCCAAGCTGGCCGCCGTGGTGGCCATCTTGAAAATCTATTTTTCACTTTATCTTCTGAGCCAAAAGGCCCTCGATCAGATCGGAAATCCAAGATGGCCGCCATGTCCGCCGTCTTGAAAATCTATTTCTCACTTCTCCTGAACCAAAAGGCTAACTAACTTTAAACTTGATAGGAAGAATCGGAGTGACTTGTATATCAAAAATTGCTAAAATCGTTCTGATCGGAAATCCAAGATTGCAGACATTGTCGCCATCTTGAAAATCTATATTTAAAGTTAAATTCTTTTATATCAGAAATCCAAGACGGCAGCCTTGGTCACTATCTTGGAAATCTATTTTGCGCTTCATCTGAACTCACAGGCCAATTGACTCGAAACCTAGTAGAAAGCATCAGGGAGACTTGTAGATCAAAAAATAGCTGAAATCGTTCCAATGAATAATCCGAGATAGCTGCCATGGCCGCTATCTTAAATATCTATTTTGCACTTCGTCTTATAGACTGAAAGGCAAAATTTAGACTTGCTCCAGTCCTTTCTACATTTGTCTTTTTTATTAGCTCACCTGAGCCCGAAATGTTCAAGGTGAGCTATTGTGATCGGTCAATGTCCATCGTCCGTCATACGCCGTTCGGCGTCAACCCTTTGCTTTGAAATCCTACTCCTCCTGCACCCCTGGGCCATTTGACTCGTATCTTAGTAGGAAGCATCGGGGTGGATTGTAGGTAAAAAAAAAGCTAAATTCGTTCAGATCAGAAAACCAAGGTGGCGATATGGTGCAAATCTTGAAAATATAGTTTTTGCTTCTCCTGCGACCAAATGCCAATTGACTTGAAACTTGGTAGAAAGCATCGGGGTGGCTTGTAAATCAATTATTGCTAAAATCGTTCCGATCGGAAATCAAAGGTGGCCGGCGTGGCGGTCATTTTTACAATATAGTTTTCGTTTCTTATCCTGAAACAAAAGGCCAATTGACTCGAAACTTGGTAGGAAGCATCGGGGAGACTTATAGATCAAAAATAGCTAAAATCATTCTGATCCGAAATACAAGATGGCCGCCATAATATTATTATTATTATTATTTTTATTATGGCGGCCATCTTGAAAATATATTTTTCGCTTCTTCTCCTGAAGGCCAATTGACTTGAAACTTGGTTGGGTGCTCCGCGATGACTTGTAGATCAAACAAAGCTAAAATCATCCAAATCGGAAATCCAAGATGGCCGCCATATTGAAATTCTATTTTTCGCTTCTTCTCTTGAATCAAAGGGCCAGTTGACTTGTAACTCGATAGGAAGCATCGGGGTGACTTGTAGATCAAAAAGAGCTAAAATCTTTCAGATTCGAAATCCAAGATGGCCGCATTGGCGGCTATCTTGCAAATCTATTTTTCGCAATCTAGAAAATCTATTTTTTGCTTCTGCTCCTGAACCAAAAAGCTAAGTGACTCGAAACTTGGTAGGGAGCATTAGGGTGACTTGTAGATAAAGAGCTAAATTCGTTCTGACCCCAAATCCAAGATCGCCGCCGTGGCGGCTATCTTGAAAACGTGTTTTCGCTATTTCTCTTGAACCAAAATGCCAATCGACTTGAATTTTCGGTTTCCTTTTCCTCTTGGGGTCTGGGAAAGGCTGCGGTTTGTGATTGTGGCACTCCCTTGACTTTTCTCTTACCTTTTTTGAAACTTAGTAGGAAGCATTGTGGTGACTGCTAGCTCAAACATAGCTAAAATCGTTCCAATTGGAACCGAAAGGCCAGTTGCCTTGAAACTTCGTAGGAAGGATCGGGGTGACATGCAGATTAGAATTAGCTAAAATTATTCTGATCGGGAATCTCAGATGGCCGCCGTAGCAGCCATCTTTAAAACCGATATTTCGCTTCTTCTGCTGAATCAAAAGGCCAATTGACTGGAAACTTAGTAGGAAGCATCGAGGTGACTTGTAGATGAAAATAACTAAAACCGTTACGATCTGAAATCCAAGATAACCGCCATGGTTGCCATCTTGAAAAACCTATTTTTTGCTTCTTCTCTGAATTGAAAGGTACATTGACTTGAAACTTGGTAAAAAGCATCAGGGTGATTAGTAGATCAAAAACAGCTAAAATTGTTCAGATCGGAAATCCAAGATTTCAGCCCTCTTGAAAATCTTTATTTGCTTCTTTTCCTGAAACAAGAGGCCGATTGTCTTCAAACTTGGTAGGAAGCAGCAGGGCGACTTGTAGATAAAAAATGATTAAAATCCAAAATGACCGCCATGGCTGCATTTTGAAAATCTGTATTTTTCTCTGAAAGGCAAATTGACTTGAAACTTGGTAGGAGGCTTCGGGGTGCCTTGTACATCAAAAATAGCTAAAGTTGTTCAAATCGGAAATCAATAATGGCCGCCATGGTCTCCATGTTTAAAATCTATCTTTAGCTTCTTGTCCTGAGCTGAAAGGCCAGTTGAGATGAAACTTGGTAGGAAGCATTGGGTTGACTTGTAGATGAAAAATAGCTAAAATTGTTTCGATGGGAAATTCAAGATGACTGCCATCTTGAAAGTCTATTTTTATCAACCGACCGATAAGCCATAGATACATCCTTGTGCGCTCCATAACTTCAATACCCATAGACATATTTTGGTAATATTTGGTAGGAATGAAGAAGAGGACCAATAGGCATGTCGAGTGCAAGAGAGACAACTCTGACTTTCTTCCTAATGGAGTTATCTCCCCAAAAGCCGAAATGCAGGCCATAACTCTAATTCTGTTTGAGATAATTTGATAGTATTTGGCAGGGATGAAGACCAGTAGGCGTGTCGCATGCAAGAAAGACAACTCTCAGTTTATTCGTTATGTAGTTATTTCCCCTGAGCAGAATTTGTAGCCTCATTCTTGTGCGCTCTTTAACTTTGATACCCTTAGACATACTTTGATAATATTTGGTAGGAATGTACAGGAGGACCAGTAGGCGTGTCGCGTACAAGAGAAACAACTCTCACTGTCTTCTTTATATAGTTATCTCCCCAGAAGCCGAAATTTTGTGCAGCCATAACTCCCACACTGTTCAGATAATTTCATAATATTTGGTAGGGATGAAGAGGTGGACAAGTAGGCTTGTCGTATGCATGGAAGACAACTATTACCTTATTGGTTGTGTAGTTATCTCCGCTGAAGCAGAAATTGTACTCATCGTTGTACGCTCCATAAATTTTTATACCCTTATACATATTTTGGTAATGTTTGGTAGGAACGAAGAGGAGGACCAGTAGGTGTGTCGCGTGCAAGAGAGACAACTCTCACTGTCTTCCTTATATAGTTTACTTCCCTGAAGCCAAAATCTTGTGCAGGCCATAACTCCCATACTGTTTGAGATAATTTGAGAGTTATTGGTAGGGATGAAGAGGAGAACCAGTAGGCGTGTCGCGTGCAAGAGAGACAACTGGTTGTGTAGTTTTCTCCCCTGAAGCTGAAATCTTGTGCAGGCCGTAAGTTTAATACCCTTAGAAATATTTTGATAATGTTTGGTAGAAATAAAAAAGGAGGACCTTGAGGTGTGTCGCGTGCAAGAATGACAACTCTCACTGTCTTCTTTATATAGTTACCTCCCCTGAAGCCGAAATCTTGTGCAGGCCATGACGCCCATACTATTTGAGATAATTTGATAATATTTGGAAGGGATGGAGAGGAGGACAAGTAGGCGTGTCGCGTGCAAGGGGGACAACTCTCATTTTCTTCGGTATGTAGTTGTCTCCCCTAAAGCCGAAATCTTGTGCAGGCCATAACTCATACTGTTTGAGATAATATGATACTATTTGGTACAGACGTGTCGCATGCAAGGGAGACAAATCTCACTTTATTGGTTGTGTAGTTATATCCCCTGAAGCAGAAATTGTACTCATCGTTGTGCTCTATATAATTTTGATACCCTTAGACATATATTGGTAATGTTTAGTAGGAACGAAGAAGAGGAACAGTAGGTATGTCGCGTGCAAGAGAGACAACTCTCACTGTCTTCCTTATATAGTTATCAGATCTTTATATAGTACATTTCAGAGCAAAATACAGAAATCTTCTGCATGCCATAACATCCATTCTGTTTGAGATAATTTGAGAGTTATTGGTAGGGATGAAGAGGAGAACTAGTAGGCGTGTCGCGTGCAAGAAAGACAACTCTCACTCTTTTGGTTGTGTAGTTATCTTCTCCGAAGCGGAAATCTTGTGCAGGCCATAACTTTGATACATTTAGACATATTTTGATAATGTTTGATAGAAATGAAGAGGAGGACCTGTAGGTGTGTCGCGTGCAAGAGTGATAACTCCCACTGTTATCGTTGTATAGTTATCTCCCCTGAAGCCGAAATTTTGTGCAGGCCATAACTCCCACACTAGTTGAGATAATTTGATAATAATTCTTAGGGATGAAGAGGAGGACCAGAAGGAGTGTCTCGTGCAAGAGAGACAACTCTCACTTTCTTCGGTATGTAGTTGTCTCACCTGAAGCCGAAATCTTGTGCAGGCCATAACTCTTATACTGTTTGAGATATGATAATATTTGGTACAGATTAAGAGGAGGACCAGTAGGCATGTCACATGCAAGAGAGATAACTCTCACTTCAATCTTCGGTATGTAGTTATCTCCCCTGCACTCCATAACTTAGATACCCTAAGACATATTTTGATAATGTTTTGTAGAAATGAAGAGTAGGACCAGTAGGCGTGTTGCATGCAAAAAAGACAACTCTCACTTTCTTCGTTATGCAGTTACCTCCTCTGAGTCCTAAATTTTGTGCGCTCCATAACATTGATACTCTTAGACATATTTTGATAATGTTTGGTAGAAATGAAGAGGAGGACCAGTAGATGTGTCGCATGCAAGAGAGACAACCCTTACTTTCTTCTTCATTATGTAGTTATCGTCCCTGAAGCCAAAATCTTCTGCTTTCCATAACTTTGATACCCTTACATATTTTGATAATATTTGGTAGAGGTTTCGAACAGTAGGTGTATCACATGCAAGAGATACAACCTCTGCTTAGGTTGCTTTCTAGTTACCTCCCTTGAATGCATTTCTAAGCTAAATCCTTGAGTATGGGATTTGAAATAGTTTGATAATAAATGGTAGAGGCATAGATAAGGACCAGTAGGCATGTCGTGTTCAAGAGTACTCTGACTTTCTCCATTATTTACTTATCTCCCCTGATGCCGAAATCTTGTGCAGGACATAATCCCACACCGTTTGATATTAATTTGATAATTGTTGGTAGGGACATATATCAGGTCAAAAAGGTGTGTAGCATGCAAGAGGGACAACTTTTACTCTAGTGATTTTTACCCCAATAAAAATACAGCAAGTGTCTTTACCTTTACAAGGCATTTATTTTTGCTATTTTTTTCTGAATATATACACTCACAAATTCAAAGTATTTGCAAATATTGTATATCCTATACAAATTGTCACATCAGAAGTAATTATTAGATGATTTTGACAAGAATAAAATAAAAAAATAAATGAAAGAACACGCAAAAATAAAACTATTTACAGTACACATATTTTTGTTTTCACATATTATTTTGGTAACATTTTATATTATCTTTGCATCCTTTTACTTCGCTCTCTTTCAATATATCCATGATATCGATTGAAATACACTAAATTTAGAAACGGCGGTTTGGAAGCGGGATTTGTCATCTCTGATGGCTGTTTGTTTCTTCTCCTGAAACAAAAGGCCGATTGTCTTGAAACTTGATAGGAAGCATCGGGTTGACTAGTAGAATAAACAGCTAAAGGCATTCTGATTAGAAATCAAAGATAGCCACCATAGCTGCCATCTTAAAAAATATTTTTCACTTCTTTTCCTGAACAGAAAAGCCAGCTGACTCCAAACTTGGTAGGAAGCATCTAAGTGCCTTGTAAATAATAATAATAATAATAATAATAATAATAATAATAAAAACAGCTAAAATCGTTCCGTTCAGAAATCCAAGGTGGCGCCATGATAGCTGTTTTGGAAATCTTTTTTGCACTTCTTCTGAACCGAAAGTCCAGTTTGTCTGGTAATCAGATGAGCGATACAGGGCCATGTAGGCCCTCTTGTTTATTTATTCATTCAGGACAGACTCCTCGTAAAAGGAAAAAAACAACAACAAAAAACAAAAAACAAAAAAAAACATGATAATACACAATGCATGGTGGCCTACACATACCAGACTTTACAAAGGCTACCACACAGATCAGACATCATGCAGTATACCACTCAGATCAAGTAGGATTCAGCTTACCACACAGATCAAATTATACAGAACATCAGACTGAAGAATTCACAGCATATTGTATATGAACAGTCAGTATAGACACCTTCTCAAATAGAAACTGACCTTATGACAATTGCAGCAAGCATGGACTCAAATCAGCCTGCACATCGGCGCGGTCTGATCAGATTCTACACGAGTCGCTAACATGATATACGAATTTTAGGTTTTAATGAATCAAATAAAATATAACCCCTGATCAGACTGCACAGGCCCATCTAGTACTATGCTGGTTCCCTAACGTTTTTCTTTTTTAACTTTAAAGGCTCAAGTAATTAAATAGCCTTGGTTGCCTTTAACACCAGATTTAAACCCCATCCCACCTCCTAGATCATTGTGTCCATTCTAAGCCAGATTTCTGACACTAAATCATTTTCTGGTAACTTTAGCATTGTGATGAAACTTCTGTAAGGTTGTCCAGTTGTGTGTGTGTGTGCGCGCGCATGCACGTGCACGTTTGTTTGTAGAAAAGATGATTGAAGATGGGAATACAAGCAAACCAAACCCAGTTATAGCCTGAAATCTATGCAGTGTCCGTGGGGCTTATTTCTACGTGTTATTTAGAATACAATCACTTTCTGTCCTCTGAATATTAACAGGATAACCCTGACCACGTTGAATTGTCATACAGTTCGTTTTGTGTTTGCTGTTACCCCATGCAGCAATCTTTCCATATTCACTTTAATAAAATTGTCAGACAGACACGTCAGCAAACTATACAGACCCAGATTTTCCGACAAAAGAAGTACACAAGCAGTGGTAAACTGCTGAGAAGGCTGAGTCTGCCCAGTAAAATTGCTGTTAGATAAACTGATAATAGTGTTGACGGCCGTAAAACTCGAATTCAAACAAATACAGACCCGGATCAGCCACCACAGAATCTTGGTCTGATCCTGGTCAACACTCATTCATTTTAGAACTTACAATTTAGACACAGATATCAAAATTGACTTATCTGTATTTTAGAATAAGTATGATAAGGAGTTAAGATGTCCATAATTTTAGGGCAGTTTTTTGCAGGTTTTAAATTACCTTAATTTAGTAAAAATGTTTCTTAATAGTAGTACCCAAATCGTGACAATGTAGACCCTGATCAGATAACACATTCCGCGGCAGTGCTGACACCGAAGGTCAAGAGCACAATGTGCACCAGCGCAGTCTTATCAGACCGGGCCGTCTCTGTCATACATTTTGCAATTGTATATTCTATGAGCTGGCAACGCATGACTTCCGTCAGACTGCACCAATATGTATGCTGTTTGAGTTCCAGGTTTTCTATATGTGGTTGAAGAAGTCTACAATATTTTTCCTTGAACATGTTCTGCTGAATCGTTTAATAGTTGTAATTTCTAAGAAATTAATTTCGATTTATTTTTTGATGCAATATTGTTTTTAAAGATTAAGTCTGATAAGAAGAATGCCCCGTGTAAAGAAAAGAAACCCTCTTTTTCCGAGTTTTCACTTTGTGTAGATAGTATGGACTGAAGGCCTATCTTAGGCTGCGCATACATGTCTGATCAAAAGTTTCAACAGCTGTTGTCTGATTGTCTTATCGGTACTTTTCCTTTACATTGGATACTGTAGACACAAACATACAACAAAGATCCTGATCAGGTACATATTTTAACATACTATTATAAATACAGGAAACTGATATAATAAACACTTTTACTTACATTTTTTATGTAATATGCTACATCAATGGAAATGGCCTTCAGTGCCTTGTATTTTTTTGTCCCCCGCCTTTTCTAAGAAAGGCGAGGGGACATGATATTCGGCTTTCAGTGGTGCATGATGCGTGATGCGTGGTTCCGAGTTTGTATTAGGTATCTTGTGAGCGCAACTCCTACCTTAGTTTTGGAACGATCCTTTTGAAACGTAACAGGTGTTTTAATCATGGTCTGAAGATACATGTATGCATGTGCTTTTTACAGTATCCTTAACTTATTTTTTTCTTCACCTTTTTTTACATTTTTAACATTTTTTTACTCATTTTTAACTTAGACTTTTTTTTGCATGGTTTCAAGTTTGTAGTGGGAGCCTTGTGAGCGCAACTCCTCATACAGTTTTATACCGATCCTTCTGAAATTTCACAGGTATCTTAATCATGGTCCGAAGATATGCATGTCTTTTTACAGAATCTTGTTTTTTTTTATCAAATTTTTCACATTTTTAACTTAGACTTTTGTCATGCTTCAATACTATGAAAGTGTATATGTAGTAGGTACCTTGTGAGTGCAACTCCTCCTGCAGTTTTATACCATTCCTACTGAAACTATACAGATGTCTTAACCATTGTCTGAAGGTATGCGTATGCCTTTTACAGAATCGTGAAGTTTTTTGTTTTTTGTTGTTGTTTTTTTGTAATTTTTTCATATTTTTAACTTTTAACATAGACTTTTTTCATGCATCAGTATTATGAAAGTGCATATAGTAGTAGGTTCCTTATGAGCACAACTCCTCCCACAGCTTTAAGCATATGCTGCTGAACTTTTACAGGCTTTTCGCTGTTGCTCTGAGGATATGATATACATTGTTAAATTATTTTTTTTCACATTTTTAGCTTCAATTTTAGCTCACCTTAGCCGAAGGCTCAAGGTGAGCTATTGTGATCACTCACCGTCCATCGTCGTCGTCGTCGTCGTCCGTCTGTCGTCCATCCGTCCACAATCTGTAAACAACATCTAAACCACTGATTGGATTTTGGCCAACCTTCACAGGAATGATCCTTAGTTGGTCCTCTTTCAAAGTTGTTCAAGTGGTTCCGGTCCATTGCCTATCTAGGTCAAAGGAGCTAAAAATAGATTTTTTAACTAAAAATTAAAAAAAAATCTTCTTGTCAGAAACCACTGGACCGATTTCAGTATAATTTTGCAGAAATGTTCCTTTGGTGATCCTCTACCAAGATTGTTCAAGCTATTTGGATTCGTCAAAAAATACGGCCGCCAGTGTGCGGGGCTTATTTTCCCTATATATCTATATGGAAAACTTTAAAAATCTTTTTGTCAGAAACCACTGGACCAATTTCAATATTATTTTGCGGAAATGTTCCTTTCGTGATCCTCTACTAAGATTGTTCAAGCCATTTGGATTCGTGAAAAAACATGGCCGCATGGCGGTGGGGCTTATTTATCCTATATATGGAAAACTTTAAATATCTTGTCAGAAACCAGTGGACCGATTTCAATATAATTTTGCAGAAATGTTCCTTTCGTGATCCTCTACCAAGATTGTTCAGGCCATTTGGATTCGTCAAAAAACATGGCCGCCAAGGGGCGGGGCTTATTTTCCCTATATATATATATAGAAAACTTTAAAAATCTTTTTATCAGAAACTACTGGACCGATTTCAATAAAACACGACAGGATTGTTTCTTTTGTAACCTTCTACGAAGATTGTTCAAGCCGTCTTGATTCATCAAAAAACATGACCGCCAGGGGGCGGGAATTATTTTCCCTATATATCTACCCAGCTAGCATTCTTTTTGAATCTATGGCTGGCCGTTATCGGCCCGTCAGCTATCCTGACGGGCCGATAACGGTCCTCTAAAGATTTATAAAGAATGCTTTCAGGGTATATAGAAAACTTAAAATATCTTCTTGTCAGAAACCACTGGATCGATTTCAATATAACACGGCAGGAATGTTTCTTTTGTAATCTTCTACCAAGATTGTTCAAGCCGTCATGATTCATCAAATAACATGACCACCAGGGGGAGGGGATTATTTTCCCTTTATAGCTATATAGAAAACTTAAAAAAAATGTTCTTGTCAGAAACCACTGGACCGATTTCTATATAACTTGGCAAAAACGTTTCCTTGGTGATCCTCTACCAAGATTGTTCAAGCCGTCATGATTTATAAAAAAAAAAAAAAAACATGGCTGCTAGGGGGCGGGACTTATTTTCCCTATATATCTATATAGAAAACTCTAAGGATCTTCTTGTCAGAAACCACAGGACCGGTTTCAATATAACATTGCAGGAATGTTTCTTTTGTAACCTTCTACCAAAGTTGTTCGTCCTCATGATTCATCAAAACACATGGCCGCCATGGGGTGGGGCTTATTTTTCCTATATATCTATATAGAAAACTTTAAAAATCTTCTTGTCAGAAACCACTGGACCGATTTCATTATGACTTGCAGAAATGTTTCCTTGTCTACCAAGATTGTTCAAGTTATCAGGATTCGTCAAAAAACATGGGCACCAGGGGGCGGGGCTTATTTCCCTAATGAGTCGAACATCGGTGGCTCGAACCCCTTTGGGACCATGAAAATTTGTCCCAGACAGCGGTAGTTCGAGCCATGGAAGGTTTCTAGTATTAGTGCCACACCAAGCGGCGTAATGGAGATAATTGTAGGATATCTTTTCGGTGTTCTATATTTTAAATGTATGTTGTGTGTACTCATTAGAATCGCCTCATAGAAGCGATTCTTATGAGTGTACACAGCATACATTTACAATCAGAGGAATCAGAGGAAAACCTATTAACACCCTAAAGTTCACAATGTGTTTTATGTAATCAACATGAATATTGCTCAAAATGTTTGTCTTGATGATTTTTAGGCAACGTTCGAAACTGGGTAAATTAGGGTCAAAAACTAGCTCACCAGTCCAAATCAAAGGAAAACCGTGTTAACACTCTAAGAGTTCACATACTTTCTAGTAATAATCATGGATCTTGCTCAAAATGGTTTGTTTAGATGATTTCGAGGTCAAGTTCGAAACTGGGACCCTTGGGGTAAAAAGCTGGGTAAACAACTAGGTCACACGGCCAAAATGAAACAAACACCTTGTTAACGCTCTATAGATCACATTGTTTAAGTTATTATCTTGAATCGTGCTTAAAGTAATTGTCTTGATGAATTTTAGGCCAGTTTAAAAACTGGGTCACTTATGACCCATTTCACAATCTAATGACTTTCTAAAGTATTTCCGTTTAGGTCAGTTTCGCAGTAACAATTGGTCCGACAGCAGTGATACTTGGCACTTGCAAACATCTTAGCATGACCTCTTGAATGCAGTCATCCATATTTCACCACGAGCTATATTTCACGGATCACTTACTTTGTTAAGTTTTTTTTACGCTTAGGTCAGTCTCTCTATAACAGTTGACTCTCTAGTCAGTGGTACTTGGCGCATGCATAATACATCTTAGCATGACCTCTTGAGTGCAGTCATCCATATTTGACCTTGACCTTTATTAAACGACCCATTAGGCAATATCCACTGTCTAACTTGCTAATATAATCGTCATGACTCTTGGTCAGAATATTTACCTTGATTATTTCTACGTTAGATTCTGTATGTGCTATAATACTCAGGGGAGCGTTTATAGGGGCACTATGTCCCTTTCGTTTACCCTTTCATTAATTCAGTCACAGATCATGACCAATTTCTAGCTTATTTTCACCCCATCATGCGTTCCACAATATATTTTAAGGTTAACTCGTGCCTCTTTTTCCAAATAAATTTACTTTATTAGAACCATGGCTTAAAAAATACCAAAAAAAAAAAAACAAAAAAAAAACAAAGTTGCCACGTTAATGCTATTCAATAGCACAAAACATGACTTCGTCTGCTTTTCAACAAATGAACCGCTCAACTGTATAAATTAATAAACAGATGATAATGATGGTTTGCTATCTCACGTCCCTTTCAGCATTATTTAAACCAGTCGAGACGATGAAAAGGCGATAACGCAAGGCTCTGTTCAATAAAAAATGCTGAATTCCTCTTCTGTGGGTTCGAACCTGGGACCTAGTGATCCGAAATCAGGAGCGCTAACCACTCGGACGGTTCTGTTAATGCACAGAATTTCCAAAAGCAAAATAACTCTTATCTATTAACGGCATTCTCTAGACAATTCTGTGGTGAGGAAATTGACTAGTACATCCAGAAACACAATCTACTTCAATTGACAACTCTTTTAAATTCCTTTTTTGCTCACCTGAGCCGAAGGCTCAGGATGAGCTATTGTGATCAATCTCCGTCCGTCGTCCATCCATCCGTCCGTCCGTTCACACCTTTGAACGACTTCGTCTCTGAAATCCCTAAGCCAAATTTCTACAATTTTATGTGGAGCCTTGTGTTAAATGGGGATAGAAAAATGTAACAAATGGTCATGGTCCGTAAATCAAGATAGCCACCATGCCCATATATAGCTCCCTTTAGACATACTGGGAAAAACTTAAAAAATCTTCTCAAAACCATGAGGCCTACGGCTTATATATTTATTATGTAGCAATATTTAATGGTCCCCTACATAAACCCTGCCAATTAAGCCCATGGGGCCTAAACTGGCCATGCCCCAGGGAGACATTAGCTCCCGTAGACTTATAATGGAAAAAAACCTTCTTCTCTGAAACCATGAGGCCCACAGCTCATATATTTAGTATGTAGCAATGTTAAGTGGCCCCTTACATAAATTTATATAGAGCTATATAGCTAAAGAACATTAAGAAATCTTCTTCTCAGAAACGATGGGGCGCACGGCTTATATATTAAGTATGTAGCAATGTTTAGTGGTCCCCTACATAAAATCCTTCCAATCAAGCCCCTGGGGTCCAAACAGCCCACGACCCCGGATGCCATTAGCTTATAATGGGAAAAAACTGAAAAAAAAAAATCTTCTTCTCTGAAAGCATGAGGCCCACAGCTTATACATTTAGTTCATAGCAATGTTTAGTGGTCCCCTACATAAATCCTGCCAATCAAGTCCCTGGGCCCAAAATCTTGCCACACTAGAGGGGGTCATATGTAAATATTGAGCTATATATCTAAAGAACCTTGACAAATCTCCGTCTCTGAAACCATGAAGCCGAGCTCTTACAGATTAAATATGTAGGGATGTTGCCTCCCACATAAATCCTGCCAATCATGTCCCTGGGGTTCAAACTGGACCGGCCCCGGGTAACATTAGTTCCTATAGATTTAATATGGGAAAATCTTAAAAAATCTTTCTTCTCCGAAACAATATAGCACACAGATTATATGTTCAGTATGTAGAAATGTTTAGTGGTACCCTACATAAATCCTGCCAATCAAGCCCCTGGGGTCCAAACTGGCCACGCCCGGGGTCATTTATTCCGATACTTATAATGGAAAAATCTTAAAAGAATTCTTCTCTGAAGCCATGGGGCCCACAGCTTATATATTTAGTATGTAGCAATGTCTGTGAGTCTCCTACATAAATCCTATCAATCAAGACCCTGGGCTCCAAACTGACCACACCCCAGGAGGACATATGTTTATATTGAGCTATATAGCTAAAGAACCTTAAACAATCTTCTAATCTGAAACCATGAGGCCAAGAGCTAACAGATAAAGTATGTAGCAATGTTTAGTGGTCCCCAATAATACTCCTGCCAACCATGCTCCTAGGGTCCGAATCGGCCCCGCCCTGGGGGACATTAGCTCCCAAAGACTTATAATGGGCAAAACTTAAAAAAAACTTATCTGAAACATGAGGCCCACCTCTTATATATTTAGTATGTAGCAATATTTAAAAGTCCCCTTCGTAAATCCTGCTAATCAAGCCCCAGGTGTCTAAAGTGACCACGCCTCAGGGGTCGTTACCTCTCATAGACTTATAATGAAAACCTTTAAAAGTCTTCTTCTCTGAAACCATGAGGCCCACAGCTTACTTATTTAGGATGTAGCAATGTTTAGTTGTGCCCTAAATAAATCCTGCCAACAATGCCCCTGGGGTCCTAATTGGCCATGTCCCCGGGGTCATTAACTGGATATTATGCGGCAAACTGCATTCCTAGTTGTCAACCCAAGCATTATTGATGGCTATGCTTCACTCTTTAATTGCACGACGGCGGTTCGGGCCTCAGACTCAATGATGGCCTCTTCGTAAAACTTTAACTGGTGGGTTGGGACTTGACGATATGTCTTTGGCTTGGCCCGCCCTGGTTTAACTATTGGTTTTCATTTACTCTGGCATACTGTAGAATTAGCCATGAGTAGTCGTCTTTGTTTATTATAGTGATTAATTTGATTTTTATGTTTTTGCTTTGATGCATTGACTGAGTTGTTAGCCTTTATGCGAACCGAATTTTTATGAATTTCTGTATTAAGAGTAGCATTGGGACCCAGGGTGAAGTTAGCTAGCTGTAAAAGTGCTTTAAACCCCCCCGCCCCCCCCCCCCCCCCCCCACCCCCGTGGTTTACTCTACTGACCGTTCTAAGGCGGTGGTTCCGGTGTTAGTCTTACTCTTTGCTGCTTTGTGGTTTATTCTGCGAGGCGATTTGTTGTATGTCTTACTATGTGTCATTTTGTTCTTGTGTTTTTCAGTCCTTTTAGTATTGCGATTACCTCGCTTGCGGAAGAGAGAGCTAATCTTAGTGCTTTTCGTACGTTTGTTCGATTTGTGCTTGTTTGGATTTGTCGGTTTCCTCTTCCTCTTCGTGTCTGGGAAGGGCTGCGGTTTGTGATTGTGGCACTCCCTTGACTTTTCTCTTACCTTTTGTTTGCATACCACGCCTTGTTGTGTTTGTGCCGTGTGGAGACCCTAGAAAGTCTCCCCGCACATTCATTTAATGGTGTTATTATTTCAAGTGCCAGAGTTTGCACTTAACAATCACCTTTCATATTCCTCTTCCTCGTGATTCTAATTTATACCTCATTGAAGGTTAGATATTTACCGGTATTCGTATCCCATTTATAACAATTTCTTACTTTACGTTTCTTTGTATTAGACTTAGTTATGTATTTTCGGTTGTTGCTATACTCAGTATGCATGTTCGCATCGCTACTTACTGCCTATAATAGCCGGTACGTATACTGCTTTTTATCTAATGGTATTACTTCCTATACAACTATATGAGTATCACTAATAGATTAAAAATTACAATTTCTCCTATTAGGCTACATTCTGCTTCTTCTTTACAGATTCCCCGTTCTACTGCTAGATTTAACTCTTTGTTACCTACTGTTAACGTTTCGCCTTTGAAACTTCAATCTGTATCATCTATAAATTTATATGGCGCTTCCAATTATAATATTTTCAGTAATCACATTAGAATTAGACTTTCTCCAATTAAATCTCCTATACTTCTAAAATATAAGAAGCCGTATAAAAGGAACAGTATGTACCCTAATATTTCTAAGTGCAATGCCAAGAGTTGCACTTGTTGCAATCATTTAATTTGTCAGTCAACTATAATTTCCTCAGTTAATCATAGACAATTTTCATTTGTAAACAACTCTGATTTAGGCTGAAAATCAGAGAATGTTATATATGTTCTCACTTGCAGCGAAGGAGGCTGAGGTATGCAGTATGTTGGACAGACCAAACGGGCCCTTAAAACAAGGTTTAAGGAACATTTGCTTAAAATCAAAAAGCAAAGAAAATTGATACGTTTCTTTATCAACATTTCCGGAGTACTGGTCATTCATGATCATCTAGTAAAGTTTTGGTTCAACCCGTTGAAAAAATTATACACAAGTCCAATTCTACCGAAAGATTAAAAACTATTTTAAGACATGAATTTGAACTTAAATGGATTAAACGTTTACAAACCCCTTTTTCACTTGGATTTAATGATAATATTTACCATGAAGGAAATATTTCTAAAATGCCGGATTTCGATGTATTTCCCTTTTAGATATTAAAAAAACGTAATAAACGATCCCATGGTAAGCGCAAAATGGCAGTTTTAAACGAAAACATAAAATTGTTTTATCTCTTTTTGATTTAAATATTCTCTTAAATTCTGGACGTCATCAATTGCTTTCTAAACTAGCTTCACTGTCTATTTCTTCATTGCGTAAGTTAGATGATGAGGCGAATAAATTTTATGATAGAAAACATGATTTGTATGAATCAGCTCTTCTTACTAGATGTTATACTCAACATGCTCTTCGTCTTTACATTGATTCTGAAATTAACCACATTAGACACTTCATCAAAATTCCATTCATTAATAAAGGCATTGAATTCATAAATTTACCTAGCATATTTCGAGATAATAATGTTATATCAGCTATACCTTCATATTTCGAAAACACGGAATCTCCTATTATTTGTTATCAATATAACAAACCTATCCGTAATACTATACTTAATTTCAATAAATTAGTTTCTGATCTTGATATTGAAACTAGTTCCCCTGATTCTTGAGATTGTAAAGATTCTAAATTTTGTTATCAACCAGCGGGTCATATTGTCACCGGTAACTTGAAGATTATAACTGATTCACGAATCCGTTGAGTTATTTCAAAAGGACCTAAATATAGATTCCCAGCCCACATTGATTTCAATAAATGTCGGGAAACAATTGCCAGTGCTTTAAATGATTATTGTACGCGTTGGTGTAAACGAGAGCATGTTGAGTCTAATGCTTTAAATAATTGGAAATTAAAGATTTTTAAGATCATTGATGAACGTGTGTAATTTTATTCTAATAACCTTGATCTTCTCCCTCCTAAGCCTAAATTATCTTTTCGATATTTGAAACAAGGTATCCAAGAATTTCATAGGAAGTATGTTTTGGCTCCAGCTGATAAAGCTGCTAATAATGTTGTTGTTGTGTGACGACTTTATTATATCAATACTCTAATACAAGAACTTGGTAGTACCAAAACATATGAACGGATTTCTAATGACGAGAGATTTATTGTCAATACCCATTCTATCTTTATTACTGCTAAGTTTGCAGTGAGTATTAAAGAAGAGCAAGACAGACTTCCTACGTTATATTGGTTACCGAAACTTCATAAACGACCTTATAAAGCACGTTTCATTGCTAAATCTAGTTCATGTACGACTACTGTTTTGTCCAAACTGCTAACTTCATGCCTTACTGCTGTTAAAAACATTGGATTAGATACTATGATACTGTTTACGAAAGGGACGGAATTAACTATTTTTGATGAAATAAATATTCTAATGATGGTCTCAATAAATTTAAATCTAAAAACCTTTAGGCTTCTAAATTGTCTACATATGATTTTTCTACACTGTATACTACGTTACCTCATCATCTTATAAAAGATAAACTTATTGATTTAATTAACCGAACGTTTATTCGGGAGAATACTCAATATTTGGCTTGCAACGAAGAATGTGCTTTTTTTCACTTCTGATGTATACAATAATCACAATTAATGGTCGTGTCAAAAAGTCTGTGATGCCCTTGTTTATCTTTTGGATAATATTTTTATTAGATTTGGAACTAAACTTCATAGGCAAACTATTGGTATTCCGATGGGAACTAATTGTGCTCCTCTTGTTGCAGATTTGTTTCTTTTTTGTTATGAGAGAGATTTCATGAAGTCTCTCTCGCGTGAAAATCAGGCTGACATTATTGAGGCTTTCAATTCAACTTCAAGATACCTTGATGATTTATTAAATATAGACAATATTTACTTTGACCAAGTGGTGGACCGGATATACCCTACAGAACTCCAATTAAATAGAGCAAATTCTTCCGATACCGAGGCACCTTTTTTGGATTTGAATCTATGTATATCTAATGCTACAGTTTCCACCAAAATTTATGATAAACGGGACGAATTTGATTTTGATATAGTCAATTTCCCTTTTCTGGATGGTGATGTCCCCCGGCGTACCTCATATGGGGTTTACATATCTCAACTTATAAGATTCGCCAGAGCTTCTTCAAATCTTAATGACTTTAACTACCGTAATAAAGCCCTTACTGCCAAACTTCTTAGGCAGGGCTATCGTTATTTTAAACTTCGTAAGGCGTTTTCGAAATTTTATCGCAGACACAGTGCCTTGTTAGAAAAATATAGCGTTAGTCTGAAAACACTTCTGCAACAAGGTATATCGGAACCAGAATTTTACGGTGACTTAGTGTAAAGATTTAGAAAAATTGTAGGTAAATCTAACTTTTCGGAGCAATTCAGAAAACTTATTAACCGTTATAAAAGAATTGGCTATAGCCTGGATATTATGCGGCCAACTGCATGCCTAATTGTCAACCTAATCATTGTTGATGGCTATGCTTCACTATTTAAATGCACAACGGCGGGGTTCGGGCCTCAGACTCAATGACGGCCTCTTCGTAAAACCTTAACCGGTGGGTTGGGGCTTGACGATATATCTTTGGCTTGGCCCGCCGTGGTTCAACTATTGGTTTTCATTTACTCTGGCATACTGTAGAGTTAGCCGTGAGTACTCGTCTTTGTTTATTTTAGTGATTAATTTGATTTTTATGTTTACGCTTTGATGCATTGACTGAGTTGGGAGCCTTTATGCGAACCGAATTTTTATGTATTTCTGTATTAAGAGTAGCATCGGGACCCAGGGTGAAGCTAGCTAGCTGTAAAACCCACAGTGGTTTACTCTACTGACCGTTCTAAGGCGGTGGTCCCGGTGTTAGTCTTACTCTTTGTTGCTTTGTGGTTTATTCTACGAGGCAATTTGTTGTATGTCTTACCATGTGTCATTTTGTTCTTGTGTTTTTCAGTCCTTTTAGTATTGCGATTACCTTGCTTGGGGAAGAGAGAGCTAATCAGTGCTTTTCGTACGTTTGTTCGATTTGTGCTTGTTTTGGATTTGTCGGTTTCCTCTTCCATTTCATGTCTGGGAAGGGCTGCGGTTTGTGATTGTGGCACTCCCTGGACTTTTCTGTTACCTTTTTTTCCTGTAGACTTATAGTTGGAAAAACTTAAAAAAACACATTGAGGCCCACAGCTTATGTATTTAGTATGTAGCAATGTTTAGTAGTCCCTAAATAAATCCTGCCAATCAAGCACCTAGGGCCCAAACTGGCCACACCAGGGGGTCATTAGCTGCCATAGACTTATAATGAAAAAAGAAACAACTTAAAAAATCTTCTCTGAAACCATAAGGCCGACAGCCTATATATTTGTAGCAATGTTTAGTGGTCCCCTATTAAATCCTGCCAATCAAGCCCCTGTGGCCCAAACTGCCCATGCCTCAGGTGTTTATTTGTTTATATAGAACTATATAGCTAAAGAACCTTCAAAAATCTCCGAAGCCATGAGGCCCAGAGCTAACATATTTAGTATGTAGCAATGTTTAGTGGTCTCCTACATAAATCCTGCTTGCCATGGCCCTTGGGTCAAAATTGGTCACGTCCAGTGGCTCATTAGCTTCCATAGACTTATAATGGGGGAAAAACTTAAAAAAAATTCTTCTTCTGAAACCATGAGACCCACAGATTATATATTATATTAAGTATGTAGCAATGTTTAGTGGTCTCCCATATAAATCCTACCAACCATGTCCCTGAAGTCCAAATTAGCCCTGCCCTGGAAGTCATTTATTAATATAGAGCTTAATAGTTAAACCTTAAAGAAAAAACTTCTCTGAAACCAAAGGGCCCTAAGCAGGTGCGATCATCATGAATCTTGCTCAGAATGATTGTCTTGATGATTTCCATGCTCCAGTGACTTTCTTAAGTTTTTTTCCATTTAGGTCAGTTTCTCAGTAACGGTTGGCCCTACAACAGTGATACTTGGCACTTGCAGATACTTAGCATAGCCTCTTGAATGCAGTCTATATTTGACCTTGACCTATATCCCATGGTTCAATGACCTTGTTTAGTTTTTGCATTTTGGTCAGTTTCTCAATAATTATTGGTCCTAAAGCCAGTGATACTTAGCACATGCATACATCTTGGCATGTCCTCTTGAGTGCAGTCATTTTTATTTGACCTTCATCTATATTTCATGGTCCATTAGGTATGCTACATTGTCTTACTTGTTAATATAATCATCACGAATCCTGGTCATAATGTCTGTCTTGATCATTTATGGGTCAGTTCTCTAAGTGATATGATACTCAGGTGAGCGTTACAGGGCCAAATCCATAGTGGATCCGATACCATGCAAAGCTGCTACATTCCTTTTGCATTCTTAAACATTACCGTGAGACCTAATGCTATGTCACGGCTGCATTTATAATCACCAGCAGATTTCTCGATGACGCATCAAAATCATTTAAATGCATCAGATATAAAACGGATAATAAAATATCAATATGACATAGAATATCCTGTCGCTCTAATTCACCTATCATTCAATCATACAGTGAATAGAAGTCTTGTGGTCCTGCAGGACCAGTGCAAATATCTTACCTGAAGGGAAAATAGACAAAATATTAGAAAATGGCAAGGCGCTTTTTGTACCCGCTTTTATTTCACCGTGACGTCAGATCTAATTAGACATATGATCTTCCCACGAAGAGCTTCACTACTGTCAGGACTTACTACCATTTGATCACAAATCTCGCTATTACTGAAAAACCTCTGACGGTATCATTGGCAATCTGCCTGTTTTTTGGCGTATTGTCCCAGCTTCCGTGATTTCTTCAAACCATTATATTTAGTATTTTTAGAAAGCATGTTCTATAAAAAGACAAAAGTAGCCATATTGTAAATTTGTCTAACGGAGGCAGAGGTAACATTTATAAATAAATAGATAGATAGATAAATAAATAAATAAATAAACAATATCTGAATTTCATGCAAGTGAATGTTAATGTACATTTTCATAAAATATACAGCTATATTTTGGTACATTGCCAGTTATTTGACCAAAATTGATGGCATAAAATTAAGTTTTCTACAGAAACAATAAGTTTGCACCAAACATTTAACATTTCCTATAGAAGTGCTAGCATTTATTTTTCAGTGATCCAATTTGCAACCAGGTGCTCCAGGTACGTTTTGTACCATATGTATGCTTACGTTTCTAGACGCCCGTTTGAAAAAAGGATGTTTTATGGCATGGCGCTGCCCGTCTGTACGTCCGAGCAAACAATTAGGGTTTGGGGGTCAATTTTTTAACCACATTATACTTTATTCCGTTAAGATGTATTATAAACCTTTGGGTTAGGGAGATATAGCCCTTAAAACCCTATGAAAATTTACAATGGGACGTAGCTCCTAAACCCGAAATGTTGGAACGTCCGTCCGTCCGTCCGTCAACATTCTTGTACGGTCCGTAACTTAGTATATATATAAAGCTGAGGTACTGCTAGGACTCGTGCACAAAACAATCATGTAACCGTTCGTCCAGAGTGCTCCGCTTTACCAGTGCGCTATTGCAACACACTACTGTCCGACATCTCTCGGAAAGACGTTTTTTGTTTGGCGTTTTATTTTAAATGAAAGTATTTTGTTCTGATTGTCCATATCTTATCAGAAACCATTTGTCTTTTCTGTTTCTGTGTTCTGTTCTCAAATATTTACTGTAAAATTAAATTTACGGCCAGAAATTAGTCTGACCGATGCAATTTCTATAGTAAAGTGATTTTCGGGATTTTTTGTCTAAGAAAATATTTTTTTTTTTTATCTTTCTTCGCTGAATTTTAATAATTGATGTTTCACAACAACATTGTGAAAATTTCAGACAAAAATGAACAAGTGGAACCCTACAGAATTCTGCATAATTTGCATTCATTTTTACTATGGGAAAAAGTGAAAATATTTGATTGTTTTAAAACCAATGACTACAATAAAACTTTTTTGTGCATAGGTAGTTACGACAAATGGTCTTGCATTAAATCGTGACAAAAGTTTGCAAATTTACTTCTTCTGTGTAAAGCGCCAAGCAGAAAACGACTTTCTGAAAGATGTCGAAAGCACAGTAAGCAAAACACACTTATAGCAATAAAATAGAAGATTGTATAAATTATTTGTAACGTCTTCCTCAATAATTCCTGAAAATTCTGCTTTACGTAAATAGAGTGGTAGCTGCCGTGACGTCACTGTCAATTTTTCCTCCGAGCACTATATGCACAGGTATTATGTGTTGTACAGTTCCAAATGCGTGTTACTGAATCAGGCTTTATATATGTAAGGTACCGAATAGAATCTGCATTTCGCAACAAAAGTTGGGTGGACGGCCAATATATATGGATCAGTTAGCTATAGTGAATACTGAAAATATCCCAGGGCATAGAAATTCAGACAGTTCAATTTAAACACGTGTAATACTTTCCAGGCTTTAAATGCTACACTGAGAATAAACAATACTTTTTTTTGCCTCTAAGGTATCATTCCCCGGCCCCCCTCCCCTTGGCCTCAGGTAGCTACGTACATATGTTGTGTAAAATACAAATATAGGAAAGCATGAAAAATGATTTGCAGAGGCAGTTGAGGAGAGGGGCAGGGTGGGAAACAGTACTTTATAAAACCTTTTCAATTTTGCATGTATTTTAATAGCGAAAATGAATAGTTTTACCCAAATTTAGGGTCTAATTACATTTCATTTGGAAAAATTGTTTTCATGACAGTGATGATGGGTCATTAGAGGCCCACTGCAATTAAAAAGTATGCAGTTTACTGACACTTTTTGCCATCATTTTGAAGACAAATTTACATTGCTACTATCAGAGATCCTTTACCTCCTTATTAGCTCACCTGAGCACGAAGTACTCATGGTGAGCTATTGTGGTCAGTCAATGTCCGTCGTCCGTCGTGCGTCGTCCGTCGTGAGGCGTCCATCGTGCGGCGTCAACAATTGCTTTAAAAGCCTACTCCTCCTACACCCCTGGGCTAATTGACTTGATACTTGGTAGGAAGCATCGGGGTGACTTGTAGATTAAATATAGCTAAAATCGTTCCGATCGGAAATCCAAGATGGCCGCCATAGCCGCCATCTTGAAAATCTATTTTTCGCTTCTTCTCCTGAACCGAAAGGCCAGTTGACTCCAAACTTGCTAGGAAGCGTCAGGGTGATTTGTAGATCAAAATAAGCTAAAATCGTGCCGATCCGATATCCAAGATAGCCGCCATGGCCGCCATCTTGAAAATCTATTTTTCGCTTCTTCTCCTGAACCGAAAGGCCAATTGACTCCAAACTTGCTAGGAAGCATCAGGGTGACTTGTAGATCAAAAATAGCTAAAATCGTGCCGATCGGAAATCCAAGATGGCCGCCATGGCCGCCATCTTGAAAATCTATTCTTCGCTTCTTCTCCATAACCGAAAGACCAATTGACTCCAAACTTGCTAGGAAGCATCAGTGTGACTTGTCGATCAAAAGTAGCTAAAATCGTGCCGATCGTAAATCCAAGATGACCGCCATGGCAGCCATCTTGAAAATCTATTTTTCGCATCTTCTCCTGAACCGAAAGGCCAATTGACTCCAAACTTGCTAGGATGCATCAGGGTGACTTGTAGATCAAAAATAGCTAAAATTATGCCGATCGGAAATCCAAGATGGCCGCCATGGCCGCCATCTTGACAATCTATTTTTCGCTTCTACTTCTAAACCCAAAAGCCAATTGACTCCAAACTTGGTAGGAAGCATTGGGGTGACTTATAGATCAAAAATAGCTAAAATCGTGTCCATCGGAAATCCATGGCAGCCATCTTGAAAATCTATATTGCTTTCTTCTCATGAACCAAAAGGCCAATTGACTCCAAACTTGGTAGGGAGCATCGGGGTGACTTGTAGATCAAAAATAGCTAAAATCATGCCGATCGTAAAACCAGGATGGGCGCCATGGCCGCCATCTTGAAAATCTATTTTTCGCTTCTTCTCCTGAACCGAAAGGCCAGTTGACTCGATACTTGGTAGGAAGCTTATCTGCAGTGGCTTTGTCACTCATGTGAGCGACCCGTTGCCCGTGGGCCTCTTGTCTAGAACACACCTCCAGGAGTCTAGCAAGTAGCAACTTCTGCAAACATATGGCTTTACAGCAGTATGTGGTGACAAGAACAAACAAAAAAAATGAAGGGTGCTTGCTACACAATATATGTAAAGCAATATACAGCCACTGGTTGTGCTCAAAGGTCAAAGAAGACCGGAAAATACATGATGATAACGAAATACAGGGAGGCGCTCAACTGTCGTTACACGGCTCTAATTCCAGCAGCAGAAAAGATAGATTGTCAAAAGAATGACCCATGACAGCAGTGAACACACACGCGCGCGCACACACACCCACACGCAGGCATGCACGCACGAACACACGCACAAAAATGCAAATAGATAAAATATCGATGCTTTCTGGACCAGAATAACTAGTTTCGGGCAATATATATGAGACCCTCCCAGGAGCATGGAGGAGGGGTAACTGTCCCCTTATTCCCCTGAAAAAATCGGTATTTACCCCCAACAGAAAACCTTGATTTTCTATTTTCCCTGTTTTTCTATGTTCCCTGTTTCCCAAAATATCCATTGTTCCCCTGTTCCCTTCACTTTTAGACTTTTATTCCCTTGTTCCCCTGAAATAAATGGCTTTATTCCCCTGTTCCGCAAAACCCTTGGGAGGGCCTCATATATGTTGGTAAAACCGGTGATCATGTGAACCAACGGATGAATTGCCACCGGGACGATTGGAAACACAAATGGTTCGAGAGGTCTTCCATTCACCAGAACATGATTTCCTCAACCATGCCGCGCTTTGTTGCTTAGATCATAACCAGGAGTGGACAGATCGAACCAGGAAAGTGAGAGAGAGAGAGCTACTGGATCCGACATCTGAACACCCTACGGTGTATGTTATCAACAAGAGCGACAAGTAGAAGGAATCATCGGTCCTCAGTCAGGGCATGCGACAGCTTATGTGGAACGTTTTGTTCATGTAATTTTCCGGAGTCACAGGTTAACTTGGCCCATTTGCCTTATGTATTGGTGAGAAAACCTCAGTTTGGCGTATATCCTTTTCAGCGTAAGGTTAAACTACATTGTATACATTGCGTATATGGACACAGTGGTGTTGACAGTAAAGAAAAGCTTCATACTTTTTTCGTGTTACGCGTAATGTTTACACTTAACATATATCCAAACATGATCAGTTATCAAGTCGCAGCTGCCCATATAACATGAGCCCGAAAAGGGCATAATTTGTTTTTTAAACTCCTGCAAGTTTTATTTGTGAATTTTACGTTTTTTATTTCCTTTTTTTTAAATAGCAAAACCCCTGAAGAAGGCAAACGCCGAAAAGGCCTCAGGTAAACAAATCTTTGCCATGTTAATGATTAAGTCTCAACATGTTGTTTAACGCCTATCATTTCAGCATCCTTTATAGATCCAGTGCTACCATAATCTTTTTGTTAGATGTTATGCTTCTTCTCCCAACTTTATATATATATATGTTATTATGTCTCCCCTTTAGGGTTGGAAGATTGTTGTGTCCGCTCTATACCTTGAAAAATCTATCTGCTCTATATCTTCGACGTGCAGAGCGCGAGAATTATATAACTCTTGCATTTATACGTTTTGAGTTATCCTTGGAACTTTGTCTGTCACCAAATCGTGTCCGCTCTGTAACTTAAAAACCGTTCAAACTACCTTCACGAAACTTCATATAAATATCAGTCACCATTTGACGACGTGAAGAGCGCAAGAATCATAACTCTTGTAGCTATACTTTTGAATTATTTCCCTTGGAACTTTGTCATAAAAAAACTTGTCCACTATAACTTGAAAACCGTTCAAGATATCTTCATGAAACGTTTTGAATTATTTCTCTTGGAACTTTGTCCGTCACAAAATCGTGTCCGCTCTATAACTTGAAAACCCTTCAAGCTATGTTCACGAAACTTCATATAATTATCAATCTCTATTAGACGACATGCAGGGTACAAGAACCGTAACACTTGCATTTATACTTTTTGAGTTATTTCCCTCGGACTCTGTCACAAAATCGTGTATACTCCATAACTTGAAAACTGATCAAGCTATCTTCACAAAACTTCATATAAATATCAATTAACATTAGAAGACGTGCAGAGCAAAGAACCACAACGCTTGCATTTATACCTTTTGAGTTATTTTTCTTGGACGCTGTCTAAAAAATCGTGTCTGCTCAATAACTTGAAAACTGTTCAAGCTATCTTTACGGAACTTCATATAAATATCAATCAGCATGAGACGACGTGCAGAGCACAAGAACCATAACTGTTCATTTATATTTTTTGAGTTATTTCCCTTGGAATTTTGTCCATCACAAAAACGTGTCCACTCCGTAACTTGAAACTTATTCCAGATATCTTCAAGAAACTTCATGTAAATATCAGTCAGCATTAGACGACGTGCAAAGTGCAAGAATCATAACTCTTGTAGTTATACTTTTGAATTATTTCCCTTGGAACTTTATCATAAAAAACTTTTCCGCTATAGCTTGAAAACCGTTTAAGATATCTTCATGAAACTATATGAGTAACAATCAATGTTAGACGATGTGCAAAGCGCAAGAACAATAACTCTTTCATTTATACTTTTTGAGTAATTTCCCTGGGAATCTCGTTAGTTTATATAAATGTTCACTGAATGTCCAGTGCAATATGACACCAAAAAGGGGGGGAGACATTTATGTTTTTATAGAAAAACAAATTCTAGTATAAATTCTGATTTTCAGGGAGAGGAAAGAAGGAAAAGAAGAAAAAGTCAAAGGAGAAGAAAATAGCACATGGTAAAGTTCTACATTATAATCAGTTCAACGTAGCTGTTACTATCGTCAGGTACTAAGATCCCCCTTTGGGCGACACTCCGAGCATCCGTCCATTAGTATTTTAAAGGACATTATCTTCAGATCGATCAGACGGCTTGAACCTTATTTGGGTGAAATATTCCTGGTTAAGGGAATTCATTGTTGTAGAGGTGTTCGACCTTTTCAACTTACCTGAGTTATGATAAGGAAGAACTTTTTTACCACTGTTCATCTGTCGTCCATGCGTCCGTTAATACTTTTTTATAACGACGTCTCATCGATAACCACTGAAGTAACTCAGAATTAAGGGCGAGGTTTCGATTGAATAAAGATAGTTGAAAACACCCTCATAAAAGTTGTTTATGCTGACTGTTTCAATGCGGCAGCTCAGTTGCAGTTCTTCATATGTCGTTTATTGCAACTGACTTGTTGTGTCTTGTCATTGTATGTTCCTCATCTCTTTTTCTTTCGGTGCCTCTGGATGACTGTACTTCGTGGTTTCGCATTTTCTGGATAACTTTATTTATGTTTTTAAGTTAATTTGGTAGAACCGTTACCTTTGGTGGAAGAAGTCAGGTTTCTGTCAGTATGGCAGTATGCCTTTTTTGTTGGTTGCCTTGGAGACTAAAATGTCTCATATACTTATAATGAGATCTTCGTTAAACACATCTTTACTTAATTATTGAAGCAAGTAAGTTGGACAAAATTTGGCAAAAGCGTGTCTTGGATGATTTGCTGTCAGCTTTGTCTGTATGCCCATTTGCAATTTTCATCGCAGGGAACCTGGTTAAAAGACATTTTTGCGTAATAAATTAAGCAAGCACGCTGGACGAAATTTTTCACAAATTTGTCTTGAGTGATACGCTGTCAGCACTGATTTTATGCCTATCTGCTATTTTCATTGATTTTGGTTTAAAATTAGAACCATGCAAACAACTTCCAAACCTGACAGTAATGATTGTTTGGTGGTCCTATGTCAGAATGATGGAATATCGAATCCTTTTATGTGTTGTTATGCTTAGAAATGACAGAATGGAAAATCGTTACCTAACATCTCATAGCCTTCTAAAATGAATGTGATATATGTCTGTTTCAATCGGATGAGCAAAAAGTGGCCTTTGGACCTGTTGTTGATTGGCTGCCATAGCAGTCAAAAGTCTCTTTGACTTACAATGGGAAAATTGTTTCAATGTCATATTCTCTGTAATAAATTAAGTAATTTCAACTCAGCATGTTCCGTTTGTGGCTGTGTACCAATTTTATGCTTTGTGATCATGTACATATTATATTGATTACCATATCGGCCGTTAATTTTAAAAGTACAACTATTCAAATGACATTTTCTTCGTATTTGATTCATGAGTGCCATTGTTATAATACAGGCTTGATCGTTGGTCGACCAAGTTGGTGTTTGTTTTAACTGCATTAACCTATGGATAATGTGCTATTCTATTCTGTATTTCACACCTCCACAGAAAAAAAGACAGTTCAGTCGTCTTACAGAGTCTTAATCCAGAAGGTCCCTTAGGCAGTTATTTGTGTGACGTAACTCTTACCGCTCAATTGATCACGTGTCAGCTTCTTTTCTGTGGACAAGAAAGCAAACACAAAATCAATATTTTATTTCCTTTTCCCCGGTTATCTTTTTAAATCCTTCTCTTTCTTGTGTTCCTTTCTCTTGCCTTTCACTGAAAATCTTACTACTTTCTTTTAATCGATTTTCGATTTCTTGTTATTATTGATTGTCATTTTGCCTCATGCGTTTTTGTGACTCTCGTAATCATCGGCACACTGCTAGTGTTCGGTTCGGTTCGGAAGTTGTGCATTATAACTAAAGTATTAACTTGTTCTTTCTGTTCCAGGTTATTTATCGATGCGATCTGTAATAACTGGACTACTACTTGATATCTTGCAGATAACTACGAGTTTGCTGAAGGTTCCTATTGTGGAGAAGCTGATTAGTAAAAACTTGTCAATCCTTTTGGGTTATACGACAGTTCTTTACTGATGGGACACCACCCACAGGGCTATACTGCCAGGGGTAGGCCCCATCTGGGTGGCGTCTTTATGGGAGCTATAAGTACTCAATAATGTCTGTCCACCAGGCATCAGTCACCGGTCAGCCAGTCAACCAGTCAACCAGTCACCGGTCATTTTTCATTAGCTTCACCAGGCACCAGGCATCAGTCACCGGTCATCCAGGCAGTGGATAAAATCACCTGTCATTTATTACCAGTCACCGGTCACCAGTCAAAATCACCAGGCAAATATCACCGGGCATTGTGCCTGGATAAAATCACCGGTCAATTATCACCAGTCACCGGTCACTAGTCACCCAGTAAGTTATTCACCGGGCAATATGTCGGATTGCTAGTGAGCAGTCACTAGTCTCCGAACAACCTATTACTGCTCATAGAGCATCATAGACAAGCAAATCATTGTATACAGGTTATAGAATGACAGCGTTGGGTTCGAAGACCTAATAATTACTTATAGCATGGAATTCTGTTCAGTCATTACCAAATTTGACTCAGAATCCTATATATATATATATATATTAATGATAAATGAATCCGATTTATCGGCTATGAGCAAATTCTGAATTCATTGATCAATAATATAAGTGTTTTAATGCTATCAATATTTAATATTGTTATTGAACATCGGACGATTACGATGAAGATTCTGCATCTGAGAGTTATAAATTAACATATTGGCTATGGTAACGATAGGAAGCCATACAGTTGATAAACAGTTAGACCTAATCTACGTATAGTATAGGTCTATATTATTTATAATACTTAAGTCTAAGATAAAGCAAATTTCTTGAGAAATAGTATGCTAGGACCAGCTCTACGTCCTCTATTATTTACACCTATAACAAGGGTTCATGTCAATCAAAGCTTGTTCACACCCTCGGAATAGGCAACTAGGTAGATAATCAGTAAAGGCAACAGTACATCCAGTACGTTATTTTTATTATTGCCTTAATTTATATTATTAGTTCAAAAAGTCAAAATCAAATTACGAAATATACAATTTGACTTCTTATAAAATATTTGGCTATGGAACTGTTGAGAAACCGCCACAATCAATAATTACCTTAAAACTAAACAGCTTGAAGGTATAGATCTAATATATATATTAAAGTATAATTCAAAAAAAATTCTAAGAGGGGAATTGACGTAACGAGTAGTTTACCTCCTAGTATCTAGCAATGACATCAAGTATATTATTGTCTACCTCCGTACGTCAAAGGTTAAGGCAATGTGAACAAGATATTATATTATGAATCGGTCAAGAAATAGTAATTTTTACGTTATGCTATAATATGTTAGGACCAAATATAATAATATTCCCCATCTAAGGTCAGCTACGATAATGGGAACCAGTACTTCTTCTCGTCATAAAGAATACAAAGTTCCGTTAACGATTATTGAAAAGCATACAATCTGGCAAATCTCGATCTCTCCCAGATATGTTGTTCTATAAATATAACATCACTCTATCCGATGATGGATATTTATAATTGAAGATAAGGACAGTTAATTCAAGACGTTTCGATATCGTCATAAGATTGACTGTCTCAATAAATTATAATAGAGTTCTTATATATGAAGATGCACAGTTTAGGAAGTTACGCACTTTCGCTTTCTGTCAGATCTTCCTAGTTTTTTTGTTAAACGATAACGAACGTACCGGAAGGTGTACAATTAGACATACCGTAAATGGACTTTCGTTAACATTTTAGTTTTTAAGCCATTAAAAGATTACTTAATAATAATTGGAGATATCATATTACAACCGATATATATATCTATCTTCATTTTGTCATTAATTATAATACGTTTAACTTGTTTTAATGGCTAGATTGACCTATTCACGTTACGTTGTAGGTTTTAAGCCTTCTAACACATTCTTAAACAAGCAATTTCTCAGTATTCAGTGCGTAACGACTATATCTGATTACTTGGGAGTATTCATTGGATACTGCGCTTGTGTAAGTCAAGCTAACAACAATCTTTCAGTTTATATAACGGGTACTATCCTACGGTTCAGTTCAAGGAGACACAGCCATTCAGTTCCAATTACTGTCAGATTTCATCGATACAGTCTTTGTCGACAAAAACTCATTTATCTATACTCGAACAGAGAAATAATGAGTGTCTCTTCTTTGCTTATCTGGTTAAAGATGGAACGATATATATCTGTTCGAAGATAGAAAATGAGTTCTTTTTCGACAAAGACTGTATAGATGAAATTAAAGACCGACATTGACCATAAATTTAGACCCTGAGTTTCTACCAGAATTTGGCCATTTAACCTGTCAAAAATAATTATAATTGGTCCCAAGTGGCTGATAACATCTTCAGCTCATCAACACTGAACTATTTGGTTCATTATCAGGTTTGCATAAGAGGAATTACCTTAGCCAGGGTCAGTGAATTTCTTCCTGATTCTAATGTGGCTGAAAAACACACACATACCCAGTGAAGTGTCAGAGTGGCATGCACACTTGTAAATGTATTCACTGTCCTGTTACAAAATCATTGGATACCATAGAATAAATAAACAAATAAAATTGGTCCTGATAATATTATGCAGGCTGATCTGGGCCATTGCTTTTTGCATATAGCTATTGGGCTAATCACATTTATAACTCCAGCATACATAGTAAGCCAGGAGGATATATAGTTTTTGTCTTTTCTGTATATTTGTCTGTCTCTGTAAACTTTTTTTCCATCAAACTTTTTTTTGTGTAACAACTGCACCTAGGATCTTGAAATTTGGTACAAATGTTGAAGATGACTTGTTGTATTGTGGGAAAGAGACCTGCTCCTGCTTAATCTTTCATTTAATCAAATTTGCTACATGATTTCTTCTCATGGAAAGAGTGTGCAGAGCAAAATTATTTTTCTGTCCGTCTTTCCATCTGTCTAGCGTCCATCCACCTGTCCATCACACTATCTCCTCCTAAACCACTGGGTGTAATTTAACCAAATTTGCTACGACAGGAATCTTCAGCAAACGTAGTTATCTGCAAGATATTGTAATTGTCCAGTTATTACAGTTCTCATCGATAAATAACCTGGAACAGAATGACAAGTTAATACTTAAGTATTAATGCACAACAGTTGTAAATCGTTCTTCGATTTCTTGAAATTATACTTCGCTCTTTCTACGTAATGGGTTTTCGCGACTTTCATGACTATTCATCGTGGTGTATGTGGTCATATCAAATTGTATTGGGATAATCATCTTCAATGTATTAATTGTTCTCATTGCTCCAGGGAATCAACATGTTCCACATGTAGTTTATTGTCCGATTCTATCTGGGATCTAGCAGAGAAAGTCGGTCATGTCCAAAAAGAAAAAGAGATCGCAAGTCTTGTCTGACATCATGGGAGCACTACCCCACATGGCCCGGCTGCCAAGGGTAGGACCAATAAAGGTGGCAACTCCGTTCGTGTCCCCTTGGGAATATGTCCATCCACCACCGGCCACTGGTCAGCAGGCAATCAACCATCGGGCAAGTAGTCACCCGCCAATCGCCCAAAGGACAAGAAGACGTCACAGACCGGCCACCGACTATGACCGGTCAGCGGCCACCGGGCACGGGTCACCGGCCACCGTCCAAATGGGTATAACATGAGATTTCCAGTCAGTCAATGACCGGTCACTGACCATCCAGCCTCCGGTCATTGGAGTTAGAAAATCTCAATACAGGGGAAAATTTATATTCACTGTCCACCAGTCACCGGTCAACCGGCCAATGGCCACAGGTCAGCAGACATTTTATATCAACCTACAGTTAGTGGAACTCATGCCATAGGCATGGAGTTCACTAACAATCAGTCTAATGTTATAAGAGTCTTACTTCCCCTGGAACTAGACTTTAGTAATATGTCCGATCCCAGTGTTATTCTGGAACCGCCCAATAACGACTGGAGATCGGACAACAGACAAGCTAAGACTTCCCTCTCTGGACATATGTCTAGGAGGGATCAGTCTAAAACTAAAATAGAAGTAAGAAGAGGAAGAGACGTAGATCGTCTTCTACATCCTCCGCTTCTAGATCTGTATCTTCTGACTCGCAAAAAGAGCAGAATATCGAAAAGATCAAAACAGTCTAATAAGAAGAGAAGAAGAAGATATACATCTTCTTTTTCTTCTTCCTCATCACATGACTATGGCAGATACAAAAGGACTAGACATAGTCCACAGGCTGTACAGAATAAGAATATTTTACAGCCTGCGGAAATAACTTACGTCCAAACAATATTTCCTGAACAGACTTTGCAACACCCTTCAAAGGACTAAAGTTCTGATTCCGAAATCGAAACCTGGTCCTTTGATAGGGCAGTCAATGAAGTTTTCAGGCTTTTGCCCAAGGCCATCCGAAGAGCATACTCCGGCAAAGCCTTTATCTGGCATTGAACATTTAATGGAGTTGCATGTGACTCCATTATTAATATTGCCGCAATCCAAACTTGTTGAGAACACTGCCGAATTTCTCCAAAACAAGATCGCTACGGAGAAATATGGCAAAGATTGGGTATGCTCTGAAAATTTAGTATATGCCCTGACACAGACTAAATTCTATAAGAGTCAGAGTCAATATTTCCCGACAGATAACATTCCTCCGTTAGAATCGGATGCTTCCGTGTTGGACTTGTCTAACAAAGGGAAATGCACAATTCTAATGAGAAGTGTAGAAATTTGGGAAAAAATAGCCCGCAAACTTACAGCGATAAACTCGCATGCGGACTTATTTTCTTCTGCTGCGTATTTATGTATGCAGAGCAGACAATGTCCGTGCCAGCGCTTTCAAGATTGCTGGATGGCGTAGCTAAATCTATTAAACATGCTATGGCTATGTCTACGAGTTTAGCTAAGGAAATTTTCCAAGCTAGAGGTGATGCGATACTGGCCACGTCTAAGATTTTAATGGACAATTCCAACCATGAGTTGCGGAATGCTTCAATAAACTCTACAACTCTATTTGGTAACAAAATTAGGGAAGTTGCCAAGTGCAATTTTTAAGCCCTGCAACAAAGGTTCTTGGCAACTTCCTCTGTTGCTTCTTCTATACAACAACACAAAGAGTGACTTATCCGGCTCCTCCGGTCTTTAAGTAACCGAAGCAGTCGACAAAATTTTCTAGGCATCAACAAACGCAGTCATATAGGTGTAAGAATCAAAGACAGTCATATTCATCAAATAAGAAGGTATATGCTAAGAGAAGTGGGAATCAGAAACAGTTCCCCTCTTCTAAGCAAGCCTCATCTTGCACAAAATATTGATGTCCAGCCCTTTCCACTGCAGTCTTACCACGTCCAGACATTCCAGTTGGAGGAAGGTTGGCCCATTTTGTGGAACAATGGGAAGAATTGACAGACAACAAGTTGGTCCTTTCTATCGTCGAAAACGGGTTCAAGATCCCTTTTAAGTCAGTTCCTCCCTTATCGGTCGTCCAGTAAAACTGAGTCAATCTTCCTCCCGGTTATTGCGAGAAGAAATCGCAGAGCTTCTCAAGAAATGGGCAGTGGAAGGTTTCGGAATCCGGGAACTCCCCGTTTTTACTCCCGGCTATTCCTAGTACCGAAAAAGAACGGAAGGTTACGACCAGTAATAGATCCTTCCCTGCTAAATCAGTACATAAACGAACATCATTTCAAGGTGGAGACAGTCCATTCAGTAAGGCAATCGATAAGGGCCAACGATTTGGCTGTCTCCATAGACCTGACGGATGCATACCTTCATGTTCCGATACATCCAATATCCAGGAAATATTTCCGTTTCGTCTTCGAACACCAGGTATTTCAGTTCACGGCCCTACCGTTCGGAATGTCCCTAAGTCCGTACATTTTCATGCAATTAATGAATGTAGTAGCAGCGCACTTACGAATACGTGCCGTATCTCTCTTTCCAAACCTAGACGATTGGTTAATAAGAGATCTGATTCGCAATCGACTTATCTCTCACACAAAATACACTCTTCAGATGGTACAAAATCTGGGTTTCATACCAAATCTAAACAAGTCAAATTGGATACCAACACAAAGGTACACATTTATAGGTATGGTATTTCTCACTCAGCAGGAAATAGTCAGAGTACCAGCGGACCGAGTAAAAGATCTTATTCTGACTATCAAAACTTTTCTGTCTCAAGTTTCGCACGAACTTTCCTTTCTCTTTTGGGCAAACTCACTGCAGCAGCAGATTTGATTATTCTAGGCAGATTGTATTTACATCCTCTGCAAATGGGCCTGTTATCAGTCTGGAAACCTCACACTCTTCCACTAGATCATCAAGTTACGATCAACAGCATGATCAAATTTCATTTGAAATAGTGGATGAACACCAGTTGCTTCGTTCAAGGAGTACCCATTCACTCCCAGACCCCCAAACGTTCCTTTATACGGATGCCAGTCATTACGGTTGAGGAGCTCATCTGGAACCGATGAGTCTATCCTTTTATGGTCGCTCCAACAATACTGATTCCTCCTGGCCAGAACAAGATATGTCAATCTTAGTGCAGAATAGTTCTTACAGCCCCTCTTTGGCCGCAACAAGCTTGATTCTCAGAGGTACTACAATTGCTTGTATCAGCTCCAGTTCGTCTTCCTCTCTGCCGAAAACTATTAACACAAGCAAAAGGAAAGTTTCAACATCAAAACCTCCCACCTCTGAATCTTCACGCCTGGGAGTTATCAAGTAATCAGTTAGAGATTAAAAAAAATCGCAAAACGTTGCAGATTTTGTCTCCAAATCAAGACGAACATCAACTCAGGAAGTCTATGATTCGAAATGGTCCACATACACCCGTTGGTGTCATAGAAAGAAGGTTAATCCGGTCTCGGCCTCTCTTACGGTTATAGATGACTTCATTTACCTTTTCTCGGAGAAAAAGTACCAAATTAGTACTATTAAAGGTTACAGATCTATGATATCTAATACTCTAAAATTTAAGACGTAATAGAATCGGATCTAACCCTGTCTTATCAGAATTAATAAGATCTTTTGAGTTGCAACGTCCTGTACAAAGATCTCTTACTCCTAAATGGGATTTAGCTTGGGTCTTAGTCTGTCTGCAAAAAGCCCCATATGAACCCTTAAATAGGGCTTCTAGACTTTTAAAAACAGCCTTTCTTCTGGCTCTTGCCACTGTCAAAAGATGTAGCGAGATTCATGCCCTGACAATGGATTCAAATCACTTAAGATTTAATCAATCTGATGGATCAGTATATCTTATTGTTCAAACTGGGAATCAACTGCCGTCCATTTGCCCAGATCCTATTGTGATCCCTAATCTAGCCCGTACATGTAAAAGGGAACACCCAGATAGACTTCTATGTCCAATTGGAGCTCTAAAATTATCTTAAGATGACTGAACCTTATCGTCAAAATAAAACTAGACTAGACTTGGGTCTTAGTCTATCTGCAGAAAGCCCCATATGAACCCTTAAATAGGGCTTCTAGACTTTTAAAAACAGCCTTTCTTCTGGCTCTTGCCACTGTCAAAAGATGTAGCGAGATTCATGCCCTGACAATGGATTCAAATCACTTAAGATTTAATCAATCTGATGGATCAGTATATCTTATTGTTCAAACTGGGAATCAACTGCCGTCCATTTGCCCAGATCCTATTGTGATCCCTAATCTAGCCCGTACATGTAAAAGGGAACACTCAGATAGACTTCTATGTCCAATTAGAGCTCTAAAATTATCTTAAGATGACTGAACCTTATCGTCAAAATAAAACTAGACTATTTCTACCTATTAAAGGCAAACAAGATATTTCTTAATCTTCCATCTGGAGATGGATCTCTTATATTATCAAGCTTGCCCACAGAAAACTCACCAGTAGAGACTTTCCCTTCTTAAAAAATAAAGCCCATGAAGTTAGGGCTCTATCTTCTTCTTGGGCCTTTTTCGATAAAGTTCCGCTCAATGAGATTCTTAAAGCAGCAGTATGGAACCAATCTTCTACTTTTGCTAAGTTCTTCTTCAAATCTTAATGACTTTAACTACCGTCATAAAACCCGTACTGCCAAAATTCTTAGGCAGGGCTATCGTTACTTTAAACTTCATAAGGCGTTTTCGAAATTTTATCGCAGACACAGTGCCTTGTTAGAAAAATATAGCGTCAGTCTGAAAACACTTCTGCAACAAGGTATATCGGAACCCGAATTGTACGGTGACTTAGTGTACAGATTTAGAAAAAATGTAGGTAAATCTAACTTTTCGGTGCAATTCAGAAAACTTATTAACCGTTATAAAAGAATTGGCTAAAGCCTGGATATTATGCGGCAGACTGCATGCCTAGTTGTCAACCCAATCATTGTTGATGGCTATGCTTCACTCTTAAATTGCACGACAGCGGTTCAGGCCTCAGACTCAATGACGGCCTCTTCGTAAAACTTTAACCAGTGGGTTGGGGCTTGACGATATGTCTTTGGTTTGGCCCGCCGTGGTTCAACTATTGGTTTTCATTTACTCTGGTATACAGTAGAATTAGCCATGAGTACTCGTCTTTGTTTATTATAGTGATTAATTTGATTTTTATGATTTCGCTTTGATGCATTGACTAAGTTGGGAGCCTTTATGCGAACCGAATTTTTAGCTCACCTGAGCTGAAGGCTCAAGGTGAGCTTTTGTGATCACTCACCGTCCGTCGTCGTCGTCGTCGTCGTCCGTATGTCCGTCCGTCCGTCCACAATAAACCTCCTCCTACACCACTGATTGGATTTTGACCAGACTTCACAGGAATGATTCTTGGTAGGTCCTCTTTCAAAGTTGTTCAAATGGTTCCGGTTCATTGCATATCTAGGTCACAGGAGCTAAAAATATTTTTTAAACTAAAAACTTAAAAAATCTTCTTGTCAGAAACCACTGGACCGATTTCAATATAATTTTGCAGAAATGTTCCTTTGGTGATCCTCTATCAAGATTGTTCAAGCCATTCGGGTTCGTCAAAAAACATGGCCGCCAGGGGGCGGGGCTTATTTTACCTATGTGTCTATATAGAAAACTTTAAAAATCTTCTTGTCAGAAACCACTGGACCGATTTCAATGTTATTTTGCAGAAATGTTCCTTTGGTGATTCTCTACCAAGATTGTTCAAGCCATTCGGATTCGTCAAAAAACATGGCCGCTAGGGGGCGGGGCTTATTTTCCCTATATATCTATATAGAAAACTTTAAAAATCTTCTTGTCAGAACCCGCTGGACTGATTTCCATATAATTTTGCAAAAATGTTCCTTTAGTGATCGTCTACCAAGATTGTTCAAGCCATTTGGATTCGTCAAAAAACATTTCTCTATATATCTATATAGAAAACTTTAAAAATCTTCTTGTCAGAAACCACTGGACCGATTTTCATATAATTTTGCAGAAATGTTCCTTTGGTGATCCTCTACCAAGAATGTTCGAGCCATTTGGATTAGTCAAAAAACATGGCCGCCAAGGAGTGGGGCTTATTTTCCCTATATATCTATATTGAAAAATGTAAAAATCTTCTGATCCAAAACCACTGGACCGATTTCCATATAATTTTGCAGAAATGTTACTTTGGTGATCCTCTACCAAGATTGTTCAAGCCATTTGGATTTGTCAAAAAACATGGCCACCAGGGCGGCAGGGCTTAGTTTCCCTATATATCTATATAGAAAACTTTAAGAATCTTCTTGCCCGAAACCACTGGACCCACTTCAATATAATTTTGCAAAAATGTTCCTTTGGTGATCCTCTACCAAGATTTTTCAAGCCATTTGGATTCGTCAAAAAACATGGCTGCCAGGGGGTGGGGCTTATTTTCCCTATATATCTATATCTTCTTGTCAAAAACCACTGGACCGATTTCCATATAATTTTGTAAAAATGTTTCTTTAGTGATCCTCTACCAAGATTGTTTGAGCCATTTGGATTCGTCAAAAAACATGGCCGCCAGTGGGCGGGGCTTATTTTCCCTATATATAGAAAAATGTAAAAATCATCTTGTCCCAAAACACTGGACCGATTTCCATATAATTTTGCAGAAATGTTCTTTTGGTGATCCTCTACCAAGATTGTTCAAGCCGTTTGGATTCGTCAAAACATGGCAGGGCTTATTTTCCCTATATATGTATCTATATAGAAAACTTTAAAAATCTTCTTGCCATAAACAAATGGACCGATTTCAATATAACTTGGAAGAAATGTGTCTTTGGTCACCCTCTTCCAATGTTGCTCAAGCCATCATGATTCGTCAAAAAATATGGCTGCAAGGGGGTGGGGCTTATTAGCTCACCTGAGCACGAAGTGCTCATGGTGAGCTATTGTGGTCAGTCAATGTCTGTCGTCCGTCGTGCGTCGTCCGTCGTGCGTCGTGCGGTGTCAACAATTGCTTTAAAAGCCTACTCCTCCTACACCCCTGGGCCAATTGACTTGATACTTGGTAGGAAGCATCGGGGTGACTTGTAGATCAAAAATAGCTAAAATCGTTCCAATCGGAAATCCAATAGCCGCCATGGCCTCCATCTTGAAAATCCAGTTTTCGCTTCTTTTCCTGAACCAAAAGGCCAATTGACTCCAAACTTGCTAGGAACAATCAGGGTGACTTGTAGATCAAAAATAGCTAAAATCGTTCCGATCGGGAATCCAGGATGGCCGCCATCTTGAAAATCTATTTTTCGCTTCTTCTCCTGAACCGAAAGGCCAGTTGACTCCAAACTTGCTTGGAAACATCAGGGTGACTTGTAGATCAAAAATAGCTTAAATCGTGCCGATCGGAAATCCAAGATGGCCGCCATGGCCGCCATCTTGGAAATCCATTTTTCGCTTCTCCTGAACTGAAAGGCCAGTTGACTCCAAACTTGCTAGGAAGCATCAGGATGACTTGTAGATCAAAAATAGCTAAAATCGTGCCGATCGGAAATCCAAGATGGCCGCCATGGCCGCCATCTTGAAAATCTATTTTTTTTGCATCTTCTCCTGAACCGAAAGGCCAATTGACTCCAAACTTGCTACGAAGCATCAGGATGACTTGTAGATCAAAATAAGCTAAAATCGTGCCGATCGGAAATCCAAGATGGCCGCCATCGCCGCCATCTTGAAAATCTATTTTTCGCTTCTACTCCTAAACCCAAAAGCCAATTGACTCCAAACTTGGTAGGGGGCATTGGGGTGACTTATACATCAAAAATAGCTAAAATCGTGCCTATCGGAAATCCAAGATGGCCGCCATCTTGAAAATCTATTTTTTGCTTCTTCTCTTGAACCGAAAGGCCAGTTGACTCCAAACTTGGTAGGAAGTATCGGGGTGACTTGTAGATCAAAAATAGCTAAAATCATGCCGATCATAAAACCAGGATGGGCGCCATGGCAGCCATCTTGCAAGTCTATTTTTCGCTTCTTCTCCTGAACCGAAAGGCCAGTTGACTCGAAAATTGGTAGGAAGCATTTGGGTGACTTGTAGATCAAAAATAGTTAAAATCATACCGATCGTAAATCCAAGATGGCCGCCATGGCGGCTATCTTGAAAATCTATTTTTCGCTTCTTCTCCTAAACCCAAAAGTCACTTGACTCGAAACTTAGTAAGAAGCATCAGGGTGACTTGTAGATCAAATATAGCGAAAATCGTTTTGATCAGAAATCCCAGATGGCCACCATGGCCGCCATCTTGAAAATCTATATTTAGCTTCTTCTCCTGCACTGAAAGGCCAATTGACTCCAAACTTGGTAGGAGACATTGGGGTGACTTGTAGATCAAAAATAGCTAAAATCGTGCCAATCGGATATCCAAGATGGCCGCCATGGCAGACATCTTGAAAATCTATTTTTCGCCTCTTCTTCTGAACTGAAAGGCCAGTTGACTCGAAACTTGGTAGGAAGCATTGGGGTGACTCGTAGATCAAAAATAGCTAAAATCGTGCCGATCTTAAATCCAAGCTGGCTGCCATTTAGAGTTTGTTCAAATGATCACGCTCAATTGACTGGCATGCCAGATATCATCTTCTTCAAAATAAAGAACTGCTTAAATGATGATCTTTTCATTAGTTGCGATGACAGGATTGGAAAAATGTTGTATAACATCTGCATATCTACAGTGGCTATGTCACTCAGGTGAGCGACCCGTGGCCCGTGGACCTCTTGTTTTTCCTATATGTCTATATAGAAAACTTGAAAAAAAATCTTCTTGTCAGAAACCACTGGACCGATTTCAGTATAACGGCAGAAATGTTTCCTTGGTGACCCTTTACCAAGATTGTTCAGGCCGTCATGATTTGTCAAAAAAAACATGGCTGCTAGGGGGTGGGGGGCTTATTTTCCCTCTATATCTATATAGAAAACTTGAAAAAATCTTCTTGTCAGAAACCACTGGACTGATTTCAATATAACTTGGCAGACATGTTACCTTGGTGACCCTTTCTTGGTGACTCTTTACCAAGATTGTTCAAGTAATCGTGATTTGTCAAAAAACATGACCGCGAGCGGGTGGGGCTTATTTTCCCTATATATCTATATAGAATAATTTAATAATCTTTTTGTCAGAAACCACTGGACCGATTTCAATATAACCTAGCAGGAATGTTTCTTTGGTGACCCTCTACCAAGGTTGTTCAAGCTGTCATGATTCGTCAAAAAACATGGCCGCTATGTGGGCGGGGCTTATTTTCTATATATATCTATATAAAAAACTTTAAAAATCATTTCGTAAGAAACCGTTACACTAAATTCAATGTAACTTGACAGGAATGGTGACCTTCTACCAAGATTGTTCAATCTTTCATGACACGTCAAAAAACATGGCCCCCACAGGGGGCGGGGCTTATTTTCCGTATATATCTGTACAGAAAACTTTGAAATTCTTCTTGTCAAATACCCCTGACCGATTTCAATGTTGCTTTGGTGACCCTCTACCAAGAATGTTCAAGCAATCCTGATTTGTCAAAAAAAACATGGCTGTAAGGGGGTGGGGCTTATTTTCCCGATATATCTAGATAGAAAACTTTGAAAATCTTCTTGTCAGAAACCACTGAACTGATTTCAATTTAATTTGGTTTAACTTGGTAAACAGATTGTTCCTTTGGTGACCCTCAACCAAGTTTTTTCAAGGTGTCATGATTCGTTAAAAAGAAAAAAATGGCTGTTAGGGGGTAGGGCTTTATAGCGATACAAAATACTTTAAAAATCTTTTTGTCAGAAACCACTGGACCAATTTCAATATAACTTGGCAGAAATGTTCCTTTGGTGACCCTCTTTCAAGATTTAGTTGTCATGATGCGTTAAAAAGAAAAAAAAAAACATGGCTGCTGTGGGGGGTTGGTGGGGGGTGGGGGTGCAGGGCTATAAAATTTAGAGCAGTGAACTTCAACACTAATATAAGTATACAAATCTGTTTGCTTAGGTGAGCGATATAGAACCATCATGGTCCTCTTGTTATGTATTTCTGTATTAAGAGTAACATCGGGACCAGGGTGAAGTTAGCTAGCTGTAAAAGTGCTTTAAACCCCCCGGTGGTTTGCTCTACTGACCGTTCTAAGGCGGTGGTCCCGGTGTTAGTCTTACTCTTTGTTGCTTTGTAGTTTATTCTACGAGGCGATTTGTTGTATGTCTTTCCGTGTGTCATTTTGTTCTTGTGTTTTTCAGTCCTTTTAGTATTGCGATTTGCTCGCTTGGGGAAGAGAGAGCTAATCTTAGTACTTTTCGTACGTTTGTTCGGTTTGTGCTTGTTTAGATTTGTCGGTTTCCTCTTCCTCTTGTCATGAGGTCTGGGATGGGCTGCGGTTTGTGATTGTGGCACTCCCTGGACTTTTCTCTTACCTTTTTTTCTATCTAAGGAATATGTCTCAACAATTGCAAAACTTACATCATTTGGGCCTAGTTGTTGTCGCCCAAAAAGTGGTGGGGGCCAAGTCAGCAGTGCCTTGGATGCCTAAGAAGACTAACAGCCTCCAAACATGAAAGGACATATATTAAGGCAATTAATATATATATATATATTTGTTGAATGAGTTTTCTCTTGGATTATATCAAGACTGAACTTATTCTTAGAGTTTCCTATGTCTTAATCCAAAAATGGGGGGATTTACCTGTTTTTTGTGTTAGAATTGGGAGCTCCTTCCCACCTTATTGGCGAATTCTAGCACATTATCTATAGGTTAATGTATTGTGCAGTTAAAATGAAGTTTTTAAAAGTAAAACATATTTTCACAAGCAATACTTAACCTATAAATAAGATAATCCCACCTCCCAATGCCCGCTTAGCTCTATCCTTTAGGGCTTTACAACAAAGAAACTGACACGTGATCAAAAGAGCGGGAATACGTCACACAGGTGACTGCCTAAGGGACTTTCGGATTAAGACTGTATGGGACGACGTTTCTGTCGTTTCTTTTTCTGTGGAATGTATGGGCAAAATAGAATGTAGCACATTATCTATAGGTTCAGTATTGCTTGTTAAAATATGTTTTACTTTTAAAAACTTCATTTTAAGTGACAGTCAGGAGTAAGAAACACAAGAAAGGGAAGGATTTATAAAGTTAACCTGGGAAAAAGAAATAAAATACTGATTTGTTTCACCGATAAACAAATCCTTTGTTTGCTTTCTTGTCCACAGAAAAGAAACTGACACGTGATCAATTAAGCGGGAAGAGTTACGTCACACAGGTAACTGCCAAAGGGACCTTCTGGATTAAGACTTTATAAGAGACCTTCTGGATTAATAAACGTCAAAAAAGATTGCCTTTGGAAACAAAGAACACACTACAGATAAGAAAATGGGAGTCTCGGTTTTATTGAGACTCTTCATAAGCAGTAATGAAGTTTGCAACACTGCTTACGCCCTCTAGCGTATACATGAGCAGAACTCCATTTTCAAAGATTTCACAGTGGGCCCAATGATCCCAAAGGAAATGAAATATAATCTGCACTATGGTAAAGTACGGGGAGGCATTCTACCGCCGCCACACGGCACTAATACCAGCTTTCTATAACGACTGAGCAGTCGTTTTTTTCTGTGGAAGGTGTCAAAAACAGAATAGAATAGCACATTATCTATAGGTTAATGTATTGTGCAGTTAAAATATGTTTGATTGAAATACTTGAAAAAAAAGATGGGTGTCTCTCATGACAAGGATTAGAGACAGTAGGCTTTTACTAATGTACAAGAGTCTGAAGGGTGCCGCCAGCGTTCCAACAGATGACCTAATTACCCCAATCAGGCGCTGCAAAAATGATCACTCATTGGCATTGTGCCAACTATGGCGTTTTCCAAGCAGGCATACAACTTTGAAACAACGTCGATTCGACGTCAAAACTCTGAAAACGTTGCAACGACTTTGTTTCAACGTTGTCTGCCCGATGGGTATTTTATTGAATTTAAAAAAAAAAAATGATCAAACATTGGGGTGACATTGGACAGGACACAACTCAGTGCCAATGTTGGGCCAACGTTGTTATGCTATCTGGATATCCTATTTTCATAGTACAGATTCGCATAGGGGTTCGTGCCATATTTGCTCAGGAGTCCTTCTCCCTTCTGTCTCGTTGTTTTGATTATTGTTCTAATTTCGTCACAGACTATGTGGTCAAAAAATCAATAATTCTATACTTCAGCATACCTCACACATTGCGTTACATGAATGCAGAAGAAAATTTGATTGCATTAATTGCAAGATCGATTGCCAGCAACCTTGATCGTTTCCCATAATTTGTCTTCGCTAGCGATGACTTCGCATTGCATTGCATCATTATTTTAACAAACAAACACTTTGGTTCCTCAGAATTCCGTGCACTTCTAAAAAAAGAGATAACCTTTTCCGTATTCTCCTACCTCGTGTTCGAAAATGATCGCTATTCTCCTACCTCGTGTTCGAAAATGATCGCTATTTTTTGGTCAGAAACATCTAATTTCAACATAGGTGCCTTTACCACATCGCGCAGGCCCCGTAACAGGTGATTTGATCACTTAAGCCCCGTAATGGCTATCTACCGTGAAATAGGGAATGTATTTTCTTTTAAGTTGTATTTGCACACACACACACACACACACACACACACACACACACACACACACCACGAGCATTTTTTTTTCAAGCAGGAAGCAGGAAGAAGTTCTCCCAATATATCACTCTCCTGAGTTTATAACCAGAAATTGTCTATGTTAAAATGCTTGGTACTTAATAAAGGTACACAACAAACTGACTGCTTTGTTCATATTTATTGATAGATAAATATAATATAATAGTACACAGTCATGAGACATGATTATTCGCCAGTTTAAAGATGGCCAACAGCAACAGCTGAACAAGCGGCTATCCTCAAACAAGCGTAACTAAATAACTATTTCATGACTTACCTTAATTCTTGCTCAAGTTGCCCTTCATTCTTATCACTTCTTTAAACCGGGCTGGAATTGTGGCATACAGGTCTTGAACATAGGCTGGCTGGATGTTTTCCTAGCTAAACCGCACAGCAGTTAACAAATCATTTGGGGAGTGTATGTTTACAGCTTGGGGTTTTATGTCCCTCTTGAGTTTTAGCCAAACATTTTCTATAGGGTATTTATCAGGTGTGTGTGTGGTGGGGGTGGAAGGGGAGCAGCTGTGCTGGCCATTCTGTTTGATGGATACTATTATTTTCCATGTATTGACGAACAGAACGGGTTCTGTGTACGCCGGTATTGTCATCCATGAAGGTGTAGTTATCATCTTGGGAATGACGTGCAATAACAGGCCACAAGTTATTGCCAGTGATGTTTCTGTATTATTTTTTTCAGCATTGATACTACCCTCAACACGAGGCAAAATTCCGACACCATTAAAACATATACATCCCCAGACCATTTAACTTATCCTCCCACTAGGGGCTCGGCAAAAGAGGTGGGAGCTGTTAACTTCGGAATCTTTTCAAATATAAGTACGTTTTTTCTTTCCAGTGACAATCTGGCATTCATCACTGAAAGCCCAGCATTTCCATTCGGCTTCGAAAATCCAGTTTTTTATCGTCCTAGCCCAGGCAACCCTCTTTTTCTTGTTCACCTCCGTTACTACGACCTGTTGCTTTGCCGCTATCCGTTTATACTCCAAATCAGCTAATTTTCGCTGAATATTTTGCTTTTTTACAGAAATTAAGTTCCTTCCCTCATTTATGATTCTGGTTATATCTTCAAGTGATCTCCTTCTGTTTAGTTTAGCCATCCGATAGAGTTGCCTGTCAGTGAACAATATCTTACCCTTCCCACGTTGATCTTCTGTTAATCCAAATTCTTCAAATTTCTTTATCGATGATCCTATTGTTCTCCTGAGTATTCCAAAAATTCTTGCCAATTCTGATATATGTTTGTTTCTTTTATAGTTTTCCACAATTAATTCCTTGACTTCACTGCTCAATTCTTTGCTTTATCTACCCGTCACATTTTTTCCTGCCAAAAATGTTGACATTTTAGCAGACGACTTAAAAGATGTGTATGACGTCATCAAAAGATGTGTAAACATCACAAATATGTAAATTTTGTTTTGGTTTACCTAAATTATAAATAGCTTGTATTGATTGAAGCCACAGGGTGAACTACCCAATTAGCCATTTCCAATTAGACTAGCGAATAATTGTTATATATTGGAGTAAAAACAAAACATACTATAAAAAACTTAGAAAAGGTGTGGAACCAAGTTTCAGTATCAGAAGGCTTTTCTGCCATCTATTTAACAATGGCCAGGTGCATAGCCGCATTTCAGTTCTATCAAAACCGGCTAAATAATAAATCATATTTTACTGAATCTCTAACTCAAGTCACTGCTAACAAGTAAATATCACATATTCTTAGCAACATATTTCATTTTTTTCAGTTATAGTTTATCATTCTATTTCATAACTACTCATCTATTTGTTAACACATGGAACCTTTTCTAAAGATTATTGTCAGGTTTCGATGTAAACATATCAAATAAAATTATACAGCAGAATGTACAACAAAACAATTTACTTACTACACTATGTATAATAATCTAGAATGGATACAACACCATTTTTTTTATCTTATTAACTGTTTTCTAAATGTACATAATATTTGCAAATACTGCAAAAGAGAAAAGGTTCCAGCCTTTTGTAATGCAGTGTAATGCAGGCAATTTTTGTAAAACAAAGAAAAACATACTGAGAAAAGTTAACACAGCACACGTTTATATTTATACACAATTAATCTAGAAATTATAATGGAAGTAATGCAAGTAGTTACAGACAGAAGTTGCCGGCCTCGGTGGCTCAGTTGGATGCGCCGTCCGACTGGAGACCAGGAGGTCGCGGGTTCAACCCCCGCCGAGGTCGGCAACATTCTTTCGTGTAGATTGATCATGAAATATTTTCTACGGTCATTCTCTCCCTTCCGCTGATTCAAGAAGGGCAGTTGTCAGTTTCTGGCGAAAGAATGTGCACAATACTGGTTAACCGCTTAGAGGACTAAGCCTGCCCAGTAAACGTGTGGTTAGGTAAACTGACCGCGCTCGACATGACCCTATTGGGTTGACTGGGCCGTAAAACCTCAACACAAACAAACAGACAGAAGTTAAAACACAGGTCAGCTGCAAAAGGATGTCATATTCAATATGTTCAAGCTTGTTTTTTCTTCTTCTTTTTTTTGCGTTTTCCAACGTGTTAAAAAATCCTGAATTTTTCGTGAATAGACAATCTATTGCAAGAATCAGACTTGCAGTTTGGTATGTCAGTAACGAGGTAAACATTGTTTAATCAAAATGATATTGCTTTTTTGAGAAAGTGCTCCATTTCTGTCTAATTTCTACAATTCTGTTAATTTTTTACACTTTTGTTCATATAATATTCCTATATTTTTGTCCTATTGTGTTTAAAGTTGACTGTCCTGCAGATTTGCTGTAAGTAGGAAAGGCATTACTATGGTGGCCACCCTTCTCAACAAGAACCACCAAGAACTAAACATCGCCTTGAACTTTGTACAAAGTGATCAGTTCTTATGAACCACTATGGTTGATATAACTATAGTGAGAACAACCTCTGTGACAGGAAATAACTGATAAACTGTTCTGTTTAGAAATAGACAAGTTTATGATCAGACCAATATGCTCTACAGTTCCTACACTGCCAGTGTAATTTGTGAATACCAAATCTAGTGTTGGTCTCTGGTCAGTTGTTGGTTCGTGCATCAGTTGGTAGCAATAAACTTTTTCTGCAATAAAATTTTCAAGACCACATTCTTTCTGCGACACACCTGTGTTAAAAATTCCCATAATTACTAAGCGGTTTTGTCGATCGACATGCTCATCCAGCTCATTTTGAAGCATTGAAGCAAGATTTTGAAGGAAATGACCAGGTGAATTATATATCATTACAATCTGCATCTGCTTTAGTTGATGTATGGTCTCTAGAACAAGACATTTAAACTTGTTTGTGGTGCAGCATTTGCATTTAGAAATAATGGCATCATCTCTAATATACAAAGCTAAACGACGAGGAGGTCGGACTGTCTGCTGTTTTGGTTCTGGTCATTTCTAATAAGCTGATATCCATGTATTATGTAGACACAGGTTTCATCTTTTTGTATTAACCTTGTTTCGGCAAAGCCTATAAAATATGAAGAAGTAATAATATTATTCTGTTCAACTACAACATCAGGAAAATGTTTATGTAACGATCTACAATTGTTATGAACAATTTTGAAGTGTTCATGAGAATTAATTGTTCAAATGGGTTATAGCAAAGTTGAAGTTTTGCTTCTGATTCAGGTCTCTCCATTTTATACGCCCGTTTGAAAAAACGGGACGTATTATATCACGGGGTATGGCGTCCGTCCGTCCATAAACTTTTTTGTTTCCGGCTAACTCCTCCTACATTTTACATCCGATCAAGCTGAAACTTGGTATATAGTTAGACCATGATGCGGCGCAGCGCATATTGTTTCGGGGTTACAGTCCACCAAATGTTTGCAGAGTTATGCCCCTTAGAAAAAATCTGTAAACTTTTCATTTCCGGTTAACTCCTCCTACATTTTACATCCAATCAGGCTGAATCTTCATATATAGTTAGACCATGATGTGGAGCAGCGCATATTGTTTCGAGGTTACAGTCCACCAAATATGAGATTTATGCCCCTGTGAAAATTTCAGTTGACTTTTTGTTTTCGGCTAACTCCTCCTACAGTTTACATCCAATCAAGCTGAAACTTGATTTGTAATTAGACCATGATGTGGAGCAGCGCAAATTGTTTCGAGGTTACACTCCACCAAATATTAGCAGAGTTATACCCCTTTGAAGATTTCTATTAATTTTTCGTTTCTGGCTAAATCCTCCTACAGTTTACATCCAATCAAGCTGAAACTTCATGTACAGTTCGACCATAATGTGATGCAGCGCATATTGTTTCGCGGTTACAGTCCACCAAATATTAGCAGAGTTATGCCCCTTTGAAAATTCCAGTAAACTTTTTGTTTCCGGCTAAATCCTCCTACAGTTTACATCCTATAAAGCTGAAATTTTATTTGTCGTTAGACAATGATACGGAGTAGCGTATATTGTTTCAAGGTTACAGTCCACCAAATATTAACAGAGTTAAACCCCGTTGAAAATTTCTATTAATTTTTATTGATTTTTTGTTTCCGGCTAAATCCTTCTATAGTTAACATCCGATCAAGCTGAAACTTCATAAATAGTTACACGATTATGTGGAGTAGCACATATTATTTCGAGGTTACAGTGCACTAAATATTTGCAGATAAATGCCCCTTTGAAAGTTTTTGTAAACTTTTCGCAGCATATTGTTTAGAGGTAATAGTGTGCAAATTTTATTTTATAATAGGTATATTTTTTGCAAATAACTAAAGTTTTGGTCGTATTGGCAAGATGTTGATTTTTTTCTTCTTTTATTAGATTTGCAAGGAAAGGTTGCCATTATTAAATCTTTATGAATACATAATTCTTTTTGAATTTTTTTAATACTCTTCTGATTTGGCTCACTTGAAGAACAAAAATAAAACCAGTATTAAACAAGTTAAAGGTTTACAAAAAAATTTCTTGCGTTTTTTTTTTATTGTTTATTAGCTCACCTGAGCTATGCTCAGAATGAGCTATTGTGATCACTTTTCTTCCGTCGTCTGTCCGTGCGTCCGTCCGTCCGCTCGTCCGTCCGCCTGTGCGTCCGTCCGTTAAAATTTTCAAACGACTTCTCCTCTGAAGCCCCTGCGCCAATTTTGCTCAATTTTCATATGGAGCCTTCTTAGGTTTGGGGAACGAAAAATTGATAAAATGGTCGCGGTCCATTGACCAAGATGGCCGCCATGCCCATATATGGTAAAAACCTTTAAAAATCTTCTTCTCCAGAACGGAGGATGCCTTGGGGCTGAATCTTTGCATAAGTCATCGGGGACGGGAGGTCTACCAAAATTGCTAAAATAAAGATCGTATATTGACAGTTGACCTTTTTACGGCAAGGTCAAGTGTGCTTCCCTATGCATTTGTATGGGAAAAACCTTTAAAAATCTTATTCTCCAAAACCGAGGATGCCTTATGGCTGAATCTTTACATATATCATCGGAAAAGGAGGTCTACCAAAGTTGCTTAAATAATGGTCGTACATTGACATTTGACCTTTTTACAGTAAGGTCAGTTTTGCTTCATTATGCATTTGTATGGGAAAAATGTTCAGAATTTCAAACGACTTCTCCTCTGGAGCCTCTGGGCAAATTTTGCTCAAATTTCACTTGAAGCCTTCTTAGGTTGGGGGAATGAAAGATTGCTAAAATGGTCGCGGCTCGTTGACCAAGATGGCCGCCATGCCCATATATGGTAAAAACCTTTAAAAATCTTCTTCTCCATAACCGAGGATGCCTTGGGTCTGAATCTTTGCTTAAGTCATCGGGGACTGGAGGTCTACCAAAATTGCTAAAATAAAGGCCGTATATTGACATTTGACCTTTTCACGGCAAGGTCAAGTTTGCTTCCATAGGCATTTGTGTGGGAAAAACCTTTAAAAATCTTGTTCTCCAAAACCGAGGATGCCTTATGGCTGAACCTTTACTTATATCATCGGAAACAGGAGGTCTATCAAAGTTGCTAAAATAATGGTCGTACATTGACATTTGATCTTTTTACGGTAAGGTCAATTTTGCTTCCTTATGCATTTGTATGGGAAAAATATTCAGAATTTCAAACGAGTTCTCCTCTGGAGCCTCTGGGCCAATTTTGCTCAAATTTCATATGGAGCCTCCTTAAGTCGGGGGAATGAAAGATTGCTAAAATGGTCGCGGCTTATTGACCAAGATGGCCGCCATGTCCATATATGGTAAAATCCTTTAAAAATATTCTTCTCCATAACCGAGGATGCCTTGGGGCTGAATCTTTGCATAAGTCATCGGGGACGGGAGATCTACCAAAATTACTTAAAAATAAAGGTCGTATATTGACATTTGACCTTTTCACGTCAAGGTCAAGTTTGCTTCCCTGTGCATTTGTTTTCGGAAAAACCTTTAAAAATCTGGTTTTCCAAAACCGAGGATGCCTTATGGCTAAACCTTAACATATATCATCGGAAACAGGAGGTCTACCAAAGTTGGTAAAATGGTGGTCGTACATTGACATTTGACCTTTTTACAGTAAGGTCAATTTTGCTTCCTTATGCATTTGTATGGGAAAAATGTTCAGAATTTCAAACGACTTCTTCTCTGGAGCCTCTTGGCCAATTTTGCTCAAATTTCATATTGAACTTAGGTTGGGGGAATGAAAGATTGCTAAAATGGTCGCGGCTCTTTGACCAAGATGGCCGTCATGCCCATATATGGTATAAACCTTTAAAAATCTTCTTCTTTATAACCGAGGATGCCTTGGGGCTGAACCTTTGCATAAGCCATCGGGAACGGGAGGTATATTGACATTTGACCAAAAATTGTTCTGATTGGAAATCTAAGATGGCCGTCATCTTGTTTATGTTTATTAAATTCCCTGCCACTGTGCTGTTTACATGTATAAAATCATGATTCTTTAGAAACCACTTAGCCAATTTCCACCAAATTTCGCATTGATCCTACTGTTGAAATGTGATTGACAGTTTATTCAAATGATTATGCTCCATTGACTGTCAGGCCCATATATTCTTCTTCAAAACTAAGAACTGCTCAAATGATGATCTTTTCATTGGTTGCTATGATAGGATTGGAAAAAATGTTGCATAACATCTGCATATCTGCAGTGGTTATGCCACTCAGGTGAGCGAGTCGTGGCCCATGGGCCTCTTGTTTTTGTTTTGTTATTGTTTGGTCCGATATTGAAGTATAGAAAAACAAATCAGCCAAAGGCTCATATGAGCTTATAATATAGTCATGCTTCTGTGGTGTGTCCTCCCTCAGAAAACACTTCTCCCTAGAAACAGCAAACTTCTCCCTATTTTCCCAGGAGGGAGAAGTCACTTCTTCCTTAATTCCTGGGCCAGCTTGGTCGCTTAGGTTACAGCGCATCAAATATCAGCAGAGATATGTGCCAATGAATTTTTATTTATTTTTTTTTTTATTTTTTTTTTTTTTGTTATTCCTCTTACAGTTTATCCGGAGCACTGAATTATACAGGAGCCAGTTTTTGTGCTACATCTTTATACTTGCCACGGGCGTATAATGCCGCGCTTGGCGGAGCTCTTGTTCTTACTACTCTGTCATCCAATGATATTGCTCACTGAAATATAAAATGTAAAGACCTTCTACAGACCTCACTCTGCTTAAAGCAACATAGCGAATATGGGGATTTTTTACTGTTTTCTTAAAAAAGGCTATCACTGCTTCATCAAGAGTAATTCCCTGAGCTCTATGAACAGTTATTCCTACAGATGGTTTTTATGAAAACTGTATTCTCTGAATAGTATTCCGTCGATATGCAAATGTTCGCTGTATGTCAAATATTGGTGTCCAACTGTGATCTATACCAATATGATAAAAACTCTTGTCTGTTATTTCCTTCTTCTTTCAAGGCCTGTATGTTTATCATCAAACTTCATCCGTATAATGCTTGCTCGATCTGTTCCAGCTTTGTGACTTACTTATGTGTGATACGATGTATATCGCACAAGCATACGCGTCTGAAACAAACTGTATGTCTATATTTGCTTTCCGTGCTCTTAAAACAGTCTCATTGTACAGATTTACACGAATATCTTTTGGCCTTCTTTTCAGAAACACTCTCTTTGGATGCTTTGAGTGAACTTCGTACGCATTTAATATAATCATCTTCATTTATGTCAATGTCATGTCAAAGCCTTCTTTTTCTGTATTCATTTTCTTTTGTATCTTCTCATACATCTTTTTATATTTTTCAACATCAGTATCTAGCGGTTCTTATTGTCCTATTTAATGGTGGTAATGGGTAACCAAATCTACATACCCTGTATGCCTTCTTGCGACATGTTCTTGAGTGCTTATGGATTTGTAGTTGAATCAAATCATGCAAAGGCGCTTCATCTGAGCAGCATTTCAAATACTTGTCAGCGTAGGTTGTTATTTCTTCATTGGTCCTACTGTTGTAATTTGGGGCATTTTCTACCCAAACAATTATGTGAATATGTGGAAAACCACTTTGTTGAAATCCAAGTCTATAAAAATACTCTGTTATTTTACCTAAGAAATCATGAGAACTTTTCAAAACAACTTTTATGAATTTCTGCACTCTGTGGTCAAAATAGAGTGACCATGTTAAAGGGTCTTTTTTAATTAATTTTACTTTTTGTTCCCATGTCATACTACTTATTTCCTCTTCAGACAATTCAGTACCATGATCAAGAGCTGATAGCATATTCAATAAATCTGACTATCTAGTATCTGCAGATGAAAGTGGCATGAACTATGTTGGAAGCGCAAGTTGTCTTATCATTGCAAAGACATCTTTTTGTCCTTGTTTCTAAATATGCAGGAAAATTTCGAAGCTGTTTAAATATATAGTTTCCTTAATCTTTCCGAATCATTTCTTCAACATAACAAGAATCTCTAACTTGTCTAGCAGTCAAAATTTTTACTTTTAAATTGTCCTCTCCTAACAGCCAAATTGACTTTGACGTTTAATTGCTTCATTTGTATTTTCTTCATCTTGAAAAATATGTTTGGTACACTATTTGCAGCCCTTCTGTCTGCTCCTAAGTTCCTATTTGGCAATGTCATTGTAACTTACTGGAGTTAATCTGCCTGAATTCTCAGTTCTCCTTTGTCCACAATAAATTGTTGGAAAACATAGAAACTCTGAAACTGTATCTTGATATATACATGAAGGTCGCTAGCCTTCTCGGAGAATATGTAAACATTTTTGTTCTATTTTCACAATCAGCATCATCAACAAGAGTGTCTATGTTACCAACATTTTCTTGCTGATTTTGCTCTTCATTTGAATCACATACAGTGTTTTTATACAGTTCTGACTGGTTTCAAGGTTTGATTTTTTCAGGACTTTATACCTCAAATGAAAATAATTCTTTTATAGTTTCTTCACAATCTCTTGTCACACATGTGGCCCAGTCTTCATCTATTGTAACTTCAGTAATTTTATACAAGATACTATTTCTCTTGAGCCAGTGTAAGGCAACCAAATTAAGGTCGTACATTTTCTGTAAATGCGCATGATTTGTTGGATAATTTCATTTTCATCAAATGGTCTAGGAAGTACATTGACAACAGGTTGACTGTCTACAGGTACATTTACAACATTACCGTTTACAGAGTACTGACGTCCTCTTGGTAACTCTCTAACTTGCATAAAGGGAATACGTAAAGAAATAAGTCACTCCTTTGATGGATGCAAATATAACTCTTTTGATTTGAGTGTCCAGCACATACCATTCAGAACTGATTATTTCTGAACTTTGGTTTTTTAACAGACTTGTTTTGCATGTGGTAAAAATCCATTCTAAACCATCAACTGAAAGTCATAACTTACTTTAATGCTACTGACTTGGCTAACACTTTGCTTGAACCAGGTTTGAATCATAACAAGTGCAAATGAACTGAAGCCCAACTTTAATACTTTCATGAAAAAGTCTGATGCAGATATCAATATTACCTCCATACTGTTTTGCTTTTGCCACGAGATTTTCTGTTTGCTGAAACTCTGGATTTTTTTGTTGTTGTGATTTTCCGTATCTATCCGTTGTCTTTTCTTTTTGCTTTATGTTAGCATCTACACGAGATGATTGTTTTGCAGTAGGTTCCTTTTCTAATACAAATGGATGCATTCTCGCTTTCTGTTTTGATTCCAGTTCTTTCTGTGCATAATCTTTATTCGTTCTTGCCTTTTGTTTGATTCTAGTTCCTTCAGGGTATAGTGTACATTCTGTTTTGCTCTTTGTTTGGTTACAATTTCTCTAATCACCTCCTGTCTATCATTTCTTGCTTTTCTTTTGGATGACGTCTGGCTCCTTCTTTCCCTAATTTTAAAATTTTGTTTAAATTTTTTATCACCTCATGCTTTTTTTCTTTTAGGCTGTCTGAATTGTCCGTGTTTTTCTTTGAATTCTTAATCACCTCTTTCTTTTCTCTTTAAAGTTGTCTGATGTTTTCTTTCCTTCTTGTCTTTCTTTGAATTCTTTCACATCTTTCTTTTCTCTTTGTAATGTCTGCCTTTTCCGTTCCTTATCTTTAGATCATTTGTCACCTCTTTCTTTTCTCTTTGAAGTTGTCAGAATTTTTCGTTCCTTTGATTTGAATTCTTTATCACCTCTTGCTTTTCTCTTTGAGGCTGTCTGAAACTTCGATTTTTTTCTTTAAATTCTTTATATGTTCTTTTCATTTCTTTGTATCTTTTGAAGTACTCATGCCTACCTTTACTTGTAAGTTTTGAAGCAACAGACTAGTGTAGCTTTATTAGAAAAGTAATCATCTCTCTGATTGATGGATTTCTTGCTAAGTATACTCCCAGTTCTTTTCTTATGATCTTCAAAGTATTTTGAGTTCAAATATGTGGTACTGATATTTTCCAGACCAGATGAAGTAAACTGTAGTGTCAGAATTACAAATTGACAAGATAAGTCAATCATTATACTTTCATACATGTGTAACGTGTACCGGGCTACCTAACCTTATGCGAGCACAACAACGTGCGGTATTCCTCTTATACTACCTTGCACAAGAGGATATATATATATATTTTTTTTTCCGATGGCTAACTTGCCTTGTTGATTAGTCCAATGATTAAGCAAATAATTATAGCAAAAATAACTAAATCAGCGGAATCACTTAGCTATTAAAACATCATACATGCAAACAAATAATTAACTACAGGCCAATAAGTCACGATGCTTTTGTCTCCGAACCTTTGTTCTGAAACCTCTCTCAGATCTTATTTATGGTCTGAGACCCAAATGGTTTCCCAAGAAAAATAAATGCGCTGCGACCCAGGTATCTTTTTACAGAATAGCACAAAATGACCCTCAAGGGTTGACGTGTCGTTAAACCCCAACACAATACAGAATAGCACTAGCCTCTACGACGTCACTCCATCTATAGAGTTTTCCTATGACGGCATTTCATCAGTAGGAATAGCGTATTCTTCAATGTTGTCCTAAAGTCCCAATATTTATATTCTTGATTTCTTATGATGTGCACACTTTGACTGCAACTAGCAAACTGACTCTATTCTACAGGCAGAAGCCTTTATATACCAGTAACTACGTCAGCAATCCCAAGATGCAGTATAATTTCCGCGACTTTCCGAATGCTGCCGTAAACGAACGATAAGACTCGGCATGCAATTGTAATGGAAACAGTAAGAGCGCTACTTTTAATGACACCTGATGATTAACAATATATCCTTGATTCTACGTACAGGATGATAGAACAGGATATGTTCGTAATCTTTGAGGGACAAAGCAATTATTTCAACAATAAATAATGTAAGATTGTACCTACATGTTAAATAAAACGTAAATAAATCAAACCACTCCAACCAGACGACAATTTTGGCTCGGTACGGTACTTTACCCAAATGCTATCCTTAATGACCATACCGCCGGGTAATTTGGAACTGAATAGAACAGAATATTTGTATTTGTTACACATGGCCTACATGAATATTATAAGGTCATCAAGTACAATAAAGGACATTAGGACTGATTTACCATCAGGACTAGACAACCCATGTTTCTATGTGAATGAGAATATAAAAACCAGAACTTTTCATCTTTAACAAAAACTGCAGAACAAGCAGCCCCAGTCAAAACTAAAACATAATGAGTATTACAGAATATTGACTGAAAGGACTGATGTAAAGAAGGTACTGTTGATTTTTTAAACTTGACTCACTGCAACACCTGATCTTATGTTCGCTTTCTCTATATTTACGCATCTAGATAAAATATTTACTTGATCTGGAATTTCATCAAGACATAGTAACCGATACTTAAATTTACCAGACATTTCAAATTATCTATTACAGATTTATATTGACGATCACCAACATTTAACACTTCATCTCAATTTGTTTTAGTCGACAGTCTAGAATAGCCTGCATATATTAAAGCACACAATGAGTTTATTGTGCATTGACTTCTTCTTGAAGTAAATGAAGATCTGGTCATACTTATGCAAATGAACCAAATACTAGAGTATCAAAGTTCAGTGGAGCTCTGAATTCCAGTATGGGTATGGATTCATCATACATGGCCTCAGTGTCTCTCAAGTCCTTATTTTTATTCATAATTACATCTGGTAAATGATCAGTGTTGTAAAAATTCTATTTTTTAAATTGCACTATCACTAAAAGTACAAATCTTGCAGCATATCCTGTCTCAATCTCGGCATCAAAACAAGTTTTGATATCAGAATCTACCAAAATATCCAACCCAGCATCAGAGCTACTCTTTAGTTTGGCACCAAAGCCATTCTCACTATTTGCATCACAGAAGCCTTGATTCTGTACACCAAAGTAAGTCTTAGTTTTGGCACCAAAGTATGCCTGCATCTTTGTGTTACAATGTCTTTCTATCACAGTATCATTCAAAATATCAATCACAGTACCGTTAGTTTCCATGTTAGTACCATAGCCATTTTCAACGTTAGCAACAGAGCCTGTTTCATTGTTGGCATCAGAGCCAGTTTCCACACTGGCATCAGAGCTAGTTTCAATGGTGGCATCAGAGCAAGTTTCAATGTTGGCACAAGAACCAGTTTCAATGTTGGCACCAGACCCAGTTATAATAAGTAAGTAAGTAAGTAAGTAAGTAAGTAAAGACTTTATTTAAAGAGGGTAACAACATTTAGCAAATACATAAAAGCGCATGCAATAGCTAATCTTCCATGAGGCCCTCTATAAATGTATATACATTTGTGCATTAAATGAAAATGGTTATTTACATATAGTACAAAGATTACAAGCAGTATTTACTAATTATTATAAAATACAAGTGAACAAACAGTTTGGATACCGCTGTGATCCCAAGTTATCAGACAGACTGGTTTGCACAAGAGCTAACAGTGCAGACAATCAGACTTCTACAGCTGCAATCAGATCAGATCTACACTGTTTGCCAACTGGTTTGCATCTTTTGAATCCATTAGTTTTATGGTAATTCACAAAATTTAGAGTGTCCAAATTTTTAGGATCTTTATGGTAGTTACTGTAGTTCTGAATATTTGAGGTATGGCTGGGAGAAAAAAAAAAAAAAAAAAAAAAAGAAAAACTTAAAAATATTATGCATTACAGTACATATTAATTAATCGTACCAGAGCCAGTTTCAATGTTTGTATCAGAGCCAGTTTCAGTGTTGGCATCACAGCTAGTTACAATACTGTTACCCGAGCCAATTTCAGTTGCAGTATCAAAACACTTTTCAATCACAGTAACATTCAAAATATGTCACATTATCACAATTTACAGTACAGGTATCAGAGCCAGTTTCAGTGTTAACATCAAAGCCAGTTTCAATGTTGGTATCAATGCCGGTTTTAATATTGGCCCCAGAGCCAGTTTTAACTTTTGCATCAGAGCAAGTTTCAATGTTGGCACCAGAGACAGTTTCTTTCGCAGTTTCAAAAAAGGTAAGAGAAAAGTCCAGGGAATGCCACAATTACAAACCGCAGCCCTTCCCAGACACCAAGAGGAAGAGGAAACCGACAAATCCCAACAAGTACAAATCGATCAAACGTACGAAAAGCACTAAGATTAGCTCTCTCTTCCCCAAGCGAGGAAATCGCAATACTAAAAGGACTGAAAAACACAAGAACAAAATGGCACAAGGCAAGACACACAACAAACCGCCTCGTAGAATAAACCACAAAGCACCAAAGAGTAAGACTAACACCGGGACCACCGCCACGGTCAGTAGAGTAAACCACCGGGGTGTACTTGTACGCCAGCCAACTCGATGCCACTGTTAATCACACCTAGTAAAACAGAAAGCAAAATGGGCAGCTGTTGAAGGTGACCAAAATGCTAGCATCACAACACAACTGGTAAAACACAAAGCAAAGTGGGCAGCAATTGAAGACGGTGACCACAATGCTAGCATCAAAACACATACAAAAAAACAGTACAAAGAGTAAGAACAACACCAGGACCACCGACTTAGAACGATCAGTAGAATAAACTACCGGGGGATTTAAAGCACTTTTACAGCTAGCCAACTTCACCCTGGGTCCCGATGCTACTCTTAATACAGAAATACATAAAAATTCGGATCACATAAAGGCTCCCAACTCAGTCCATGCATCAAAGCGAAAGCATAAAAATCAAATTAATCACTATAATAAACAAAGACGAGTACTCATGACTAATTCTACTGTATGCCAGAGTAAATGAAAACCAATAGTTGAACCACGGCGGGCCAAGCCAAAGACATATCGTCAAGACCCAACCCACTGGTTAGCGTTTTTCGAAGAGGCCGTCATTGAGTCTGAGGCCCAAACCGCCGTCGTGCAATTAAAGAGTGAAGCATAGCCATCAACAATGATTGGGCTGACAACTAGGCATGCAGTCTGCCGCATAAGATCCAGGATATAGCCAATTCTTTTATAACGGTTAATAAGTTTTCTGAATTGCCCCGAAAAGTTAGATTTACCTACGATTTTTCTAAATCTGTACACTTAGTCACCGTAAAATTCTGGTTCCGATATACCTTGTTGCAGAAGTGTTTTCAGACTGACGCTATATTCTTCTAACAAGGCACTGTGTCTGCGATAAAATTTCGAAAACGCCTTACGAAGTTTAAAATAACGATAGCCCTGCCTAAGAAGTTTTGCAGTAAGGGCTTTATTACGGTAGTTATAGTCATTAAGATTTGAAGAAGCTCTGGCGAATCTAATAAGTTGAGATATGTATACCCCATATGAGGTACACCGGGAGACACCGCCATCCAGAAAAGGGAAATTGACTATATCAAAATCAAAATCGTCCCGTTTATCATAAATTTTGAGGGAAACTGTACTATTAGATATACATAGATTCAAATCCAAAAACATCAGTCACAGTACCATCACTGTATCGCAAGTTCCCATTTTGGCATCAGAGCCAGTTTCAATTTTGAGATCATATCCATGGACAGATGGTCATGCTTGCAAACCATCTAATGACATAGACTATTATCAGTAAGATCTGCAGGGTCATCTTGACCCCCAAACGGAAAACAGTCAGGTCTATCTCCATCATCTTCCTTTGTCTTCCCTCTGGCCGCTTTCCTTAACACTGACTTTCGTGCCTCTGACCTCCTCCAAACTTTTTCACGGAGCATTATTACAATTTATCTGAAAATTAAACAAGCTGTTGTTATCAGCATGCTACTTGCCTATTTGAAATGCAAATAAGACAGCAAATTGATAAACGCACATATTTCTACTAAACCATGATAGGAATATGAATTTTGGCAATGAGATTACCCAAGGATCCCAAACATGTGAATCTACTCCTAAATACTTCTACCAGTTACAGACGTGGTTAAATGCTAAACTTCGTGAATCTATTGTCAAAGGAAGTAGTATAATTCTGCTAAAATGCATGTGTAAAAATGCTAAAATGCATGTGTAAGTTAAGGCACTTGGTCAGTGAGTTTATTATATAATGATCCCACATACATATGCAATATTTCTTATAGTTTCCATAAGTGATATGTTTATAATAACTGGTTAAAAGGGATTGTGACTACTCTTAATAACATTTCTATTAGGTACCAACAATCCAAAATTTTGAGCAGTAATGAGCTTGGTTTTATTTTGTGTTGGTGTTGAGGTTTTATGGCCCAGTCAACACATTAGGGTCATGTCAAGTGAAGTTATATAACCACACTTTTTCCTGTGCTTTGTCTTTTCAGATTTTTATTTACCTCACTGCAGCTGGTGTTCAGTGTTATGTGGCAGTGGTTGAACCTCATACCGTACTTCACCATGGTGCAATTTATATTTTTTTATTTCTTTCGGGATCACTGAGCCCATTGTGGTATCTTTGAAAATGGACTTCTGCTCATGTATAGGCTAGAGGGCTTAGACAGTGTTGCAAACTTCATTACTGCTTATGAAGAGTCTCAATAAAACCGAGACTCATATTTTCCATCTGTTATGTGGTCTTTGTTTCCAACGGCAATCTTTCAGATTGTCGTTAGTCCTCTGTGGTTAATCAATATTTGTGAAGATTCTTTGGCCAAAAACTGACAACTGCTCTTCTTGAATCAGCAGAAGGAATTGAGGATGGTAAACTATAATGGCGTAAGCCCCAATTTTCTCAATAAAATGGTATTTCAAAGATCTTCATTTCATAGACTTGCTTAAAAGATGATACCTTCCTCTAACTTACCTAATGCCGCTGATCTCTGTTTCAGTTAAATATGTTTTCCAGCCACTATCTGTCTGTATTGAATCTCAGTATTACTAACTGAACACTATCACTTTAGAGTCACTATCTGTTGTCAAAAGTTTAACACATACACAAAAATATACAATCAATGTCCATCAAATATTAGTGAATGCAGTATCTTCTGTTTAACCTATAAAAGAAAAAAAAAAACAAATAGCACAATTGCCAACAATAGCAGTTGAAACTGATATCTAAATGCAAAATAATGATTGAAAGATTACAACTTTATTTTCTAAAAGAATGTAAAAATTTTTGGAAAAAATCATTGAAAGCTCAAAGCCATGTTCAGATAGCTTTATTAAAATCATCAATGTAAATCTTCAATGTCTAACATTTAACTCTTTGGCAAAACAAAATTAAATCGAGAAAAACAGATGAAAATCTGTTAAAGAAAATTTGTCATCTTAATATTACAATAATTTGCATTATTTCATTAACTAAGATGATATAAAAGACTAGTTCTGCTTGTGCACGGTCAGGAAGCATTTCCTCTGGCACTCCAGTTATTGGCCATATCCACTAAAATATCATCTGCTTAGGTTAAATGTTCTTCAGTGGCTTGTAAAATCAAAATTATGCATACACATGTGTTTCAATAATACCATGATCAATAAGACAGTATATCAAAGGCAGAGGCTCTTCTTTCTTAAACCTGATATAACATTTTACATTTGAAATAAAATTGTCTTTATCTATCTGTTTTGTGTCTGATGTTAGTTAAATTAAAGTATAAAAATTCTTGCCAAATATATTGATTATCTAGGCCCAATTACTGCAGCTATAAGCTGAATCCTATTGCACTTTGGAATCACATGTACCTACCCGATATATGTATGAGCTGACGCCTGCGTTTTACTCTTTGCCTGATGAAAACTGATTTTGATGGGATAGCAGCAAATGGATTTTATAAACATTGTGCAAAAAGCAGAAACTACGCACAAATGGCATTTTTTTCTTCAGCCTCTTCAAAGTTTCCCTTTAATGTTTCCAGATTTTAATTTGTTTTCTTAAGGCACTTTTCATTTGGAAAATACTACATCAGGAAATGAGTTAAGCAATAATTATTACATTAGGCACATGCAGGTAATAATAACATTTCAGTTAGCAAAGCTTACTAGATATCCCCAGCAACAGCAAGTACACACTGGTATAAGGGTAGCAACTTTGTTGAATATTGATCAAAACTGACGAGTTACAACCCCAAGTCAGGTATTATCAAAATCATTTCGTGCAAAATTTAATAAGAATCCATCAATTCCTCCTAAAGATACTTAATAGGAACTATTTTGTTGTAAAAACTAGAGCTGTAACTGTGTTTGAAAATGGACTAAACCTGCCGAGTAATAATTCCAAGCAAGATACTATCAGTATCATTTAGTATGCAATATTTAACTGAAATTTCACTATGCCTTGCCAAGATATTAAACAGGAACCATTTTTTGACAAAAATCAAGGGCAGCAACCCTTGTAAAGATCGACGGAAAATACTGAGTAAAAACAAATGCTAGTGATTGTCAGTATTGTTACATCAGCAAACAAAATTTGATCTAAGTTCATCAGTTACTTCACAAAATATTGACTGTAGACCATTTCAGTGGTAAATCAGTGGAAACATCATTCCCAGTTGAGATATCAATATCATTTACTGGAAGATGTGATAAAAATTCACCCGCTTCTTCTAGGATATTGAGTGGCACCATTTTTTGTAGGAACCAAGGGCAGTAATCGCTTTTGAAAACTGATGATTAATGCCTACTAATTAGTCGATGCAACATGATGTCTATAGAATTTCATACACTAACTTTGATAAAATCCATTTATTCATTCTCAAGATGCTTATTGGAAACTGAAGTGTAACTGATGGACGGACAACATGAAAACCCAACCAATACTTTGTATATGTGGAGATAAACATTTATTTCTGAAAATTCCTGTATTTGCTTATAGAAAAGAAAATAAGATTATTATCGAAATTGTAGCCATGCATCTTGATCTTGTTCAGTAAAATGTCTGAACATGGTTCCATTAATCAACTTCATCACCTGAAAATAGCGATATATGACAAACAAAAACAAGCATTGTCAGAAGGCAATAAATAGTCCATAGGTTACTAGATGTGCCTAGCATGAGCAGGGCTAAAATTTGAACAATTTTGGTAAAAGTCCACTGGAGGAAGCTACATATCAAGTATCAAAGATCAGGGTCTTCTAGTTTCTGAAAAGAAGACTATTAAATTTTTCCCTATACGTGGCTATGTAAAACAAGTGAGACTCTGAGCTCGGCCAATTTTGACCTGAGGGCTATAATAATATATTAAAGTTCACTGGAGAAAGCTACATACCAAGTATCAAAGATCAGGGTCTTCTAGTTTCCGAAAAGAAGACTATTATTTTTTTTTCTCTCTATATGTGGCTATGTAAAACAAGTGAGACCCTGAGCAGGGCCAATTTTGACCTGAGGGCTATAATTTGAATGGCATTGGTAGAGGTCACGATGACACTTTATATCAAGACTTGTCCTTCTGGTTGCTGAAAAGAACATTAGATATTTGCTAATTTCTATCTTTTTTGCTGCCATAGCAGAGTGGAAGTCTTTGAATGCATTTCAAAGAGGACCATCCATAGATTATTTCTGCCAAGTTTGGCTAGATTCTATTTGGTGGTTTAGGAGGTGTCCTTTGGAGAAATTGTGGACGGACAGCCTCACTGACCAATGACGATGGACGGTGATCAACCACAAAAGCTCCCAACAAGCCTTCAGCTTAGGTGAACTAACAAGGCAAGAGCAACATGATGGTCCTAGAGAGTAGCAATGCCGTATATGGCAAGCAGTGCCTCAATTATTTGTAATCTGATCTTTCAAAATTTCTATAAATATAGGAACGATAAACCCTGCCCCATGGTAGACATTTTTTTAGACCCATCATTAAAGTTTCAACAATCTTGGTAGAGGGTCATCAAAGAAACAGTTCTGCTAAATTATACTAAAATCAGTCCAGTGGTTATTGACAAGAAGATTTTTTAAAATTTTCTGTATAGATATATAGGGAAAATAAGTCCCGGCCCTGGCGCTCATGTTTTTTGATGAATCGTGATGGCTTGAACAATCTTAATAGAGGGTCACCGAAGGAACACTGCTGCCATATTATATTGAAATCGGCCCAGTAGTTTCTGACAAGAAAATGTTTAGTTTTCTTTATAGGGAAAATAAGCCCCACCCCCTGGCTATCACTTTAGCTTGAACAACCTTCGTACAGGCTCACCAAAGGAACACTTCTAATAAATCATATTGAAATTAGTCCAGTGGTTTCTACAACAATAAGAGTTTTAAAATTTTCTATACAGATATATAGGAAAAATAAGGTCTCCCCCCCCCCCCCCTCCAGTGTCCATGTTGACGAATCACGACAGCTTGAACAACCTTAGTAGAGGGTCAATAAAGAACATATCTGTGGAGTTATATTAAAATAGTTCCAGTAGTTTTTGACAAGAAGATTTTTAATGTTTTCTATATAGATATATAGACAAAATAAGCCCCGCTCCCTAGCAGCCATGTTTTTTGACGAATCATGATTGTCTCTTGTTCTACATTTCAACCAAGAAGATTGTTCCTTTGGTGACGTCTCTTGGTAGAGAGTCACAAAAGGAACATTCCTGCCAAGTAATATTGAAATCGGTCATGTGATTTCTGACAAGGAGATTTTTAAAACTTTCTATATAGATACATAGGGAAAATAATCCCCGCACCTCGGCGGCCATGTTTTTGACCACTGCAGACAACTTGAACAATCATGGTAGAAGGTCACTAAAGCAACATTCCTGCTAGGTTACATTGAACTCTGTCCAGTGGTTTCTGACAAGAAGATTTGTAAAGTTTTCTATATACATATATAGGGAACATAAGTCCCGCCCCCCTAGCAGCCATGTTTTTGACGTATCACGACGGCTTAAAGAATCTTGATAGAGGGTCACCAAAGGAACATTTCTGCGCAATTATATTGAAATCGGTCCAGTGGTTTCTGACAGGAAGATTTTAAAAATTTTCTATATAGATATACAGGGAAAATAAGTCCTCCCCCTTGGCGGACATGTTTTTGACGAATTATGATTGCTTGAACAATTTTGGTTCAGGATGATCAAAGGAAAATTTCTGCAGTTATATTTAAATCGGTCCAGTGGTTTCCTACAAGAAGGTTTTAAAAGTTTTATATATTAATATATAGGCAAAATAAGCCCCGCCCCCTTGCGGCCATGTTTTCTGACGAATCATGACGACTTGGACAATCTTGGTAGAGGATCACCAAAGAAACATTCCTGCCAAGTTATAATGAAGTCGGTCAAGTGGTTTCTAACAATAAGATTTTTAAACTTTTCTATATATAGGAAAAATAAGCCCCGCCCCCCTGGCGGCCATGTTTTTTACGATCATGACGGCTTTAACAATCTTGGTAAAAGGTCACAAAAGAAATATTCTTGCCAAGTTATATTGAAATCGGTCCAATGGATTACGACAAGAAGATTTTTAAAGTTTTCTATATAGCTATATAGGGAAAATAAGCCCCGGCCCCTGGCAGCCATGTTTTTTGACATATTATGATTGTTTGAATAATCTTGGTAAAGAGTCACCAAGGGAACATTTCAGCCAAATTAAATTGAAATTGGTCCAGTGGTTTCTGACAAGAAGATTTTTAGTTTTCTGTATAGATATATAGGGAAAATAAGCCCGCACCCCTCCCCGCCCTGGCGGCCATGTTTTCTGACTAGTCATGACGGCTTGAACAAGCTTTGGTAGAGGGTTACAAAAGGAACATTCCTGTCATGTTATATTGAAATGGATCCAATGGTTTCAGACTAGAAGATTTTGAAAGTTTTTTATATAGATATACAGAGAAAATGAGCCCCGCCCCTAGCGGCCATGTTTTTTTGACGAATCATGACGGCTTGAACAATCTTAGTAGAAGGTCATGAAGGAAACATTTCTGCCAATCTAAATTGAAATCGGTCCACTGGTTTCTGTCAAGATTTTTAAGGTATTTCTTTTGGTTGCCATAGCAACCAGAATTCTGCATGGATTCCAAATCTTTGAACAATTTTCAATCAGTATCATCCAAGGATCAATCCTGTGAAATTTGGTTAAAGGTTAAAATCAGATCAGTGGTTTAGGAGGAGATGTTTAAAATTGTGGACGCACGGGCGGACAGACGGAAGAGGACGACGACAGACGGTGAGTGTTCACAATAGCTCACCTTGAGCCTTCGGCTGAGGTGAGCTAAAACAACACACGGGATTATTACCATGGGTACAAAGTATAGATGTTATAGTTTTAATAAAGGAATAATACTGCTTTGCCTTGTGCATCATGGGAGAAATCGGAAGAACTATGACTTTTCAAACGTTGAATTATGTCCCCTACCAAAGGGGGGTGGGGCGGGGAACATATTGTTTTTGAGGCGGATCCCATTGGCGTCGGCGGCAGCGTCTGCGTTAAACTTATTGTCCGCTCTGTAACTTGAATACCCTTTGTAATATTTTGATGATACTTAGTAGAAATGTAGAACAGGACCAGAGGACGTGTCGCGCACAAGAATGACAACTCTGCCTTTCTTACTTTTTGAGTAATCACCCTTTGTTTTATTTGAAAATGATTTTGTGTCCGCTCTGTAACTCGAATAACCTTTGGAATATTTCCATGATACTTGGCAGAAATGTAGAACAGGACCAGACGACGTGTCGCGTACAAGAATGACAACTCCTCCTTTCTTACTTTTGGTTTTGTCTCCCTTTGTTATATTTGATAGTGATAATCCATTGATTTCTTGTCCGCTCTGTAAGTCAAAGGCCCTTTGGAATATTGTTATGATATTTGGTAGAAATGTAGAACAGGACATGACGACGTGTTGCGTACAAGAATGACAATTTTGCCTTTCTTACTTTTGGCGTTATCTCACTTTGTTATATTTGACAGTGATAATCAAGTATTTCGTGTCCGCTGTGTAAGTCAAAGACCCTATGGAATATTTTTTATGATACTTGGTATAAATGTAGTACAGAACCAGATGACGTGTCGCGTACAAGAATGACAACTCTGGTTTTCTAACTTTTGGCGTTATCTCCCTTTGTTATGTCTCACATTGATTATCCATTGATTTCGTCCCGCCTTGTAAGTCAAAGTCCCTTTGGAATATTTTTTATGATACTTGGTAGAAATGTAGAACAGGACCAGATGACGTGTCTCATACAAGAATGACAAAACTGCCTTTCTTGTTTTTTGGTGTTATCTCCCTTTGTTGTATTTGACAGCGATTATCAATTGATATTGTGTCCGCTCTGTTAAGTCAAAGACCCTTTGGAATATTTTTATGATACTTGGTAGAAATGGCGAATGGGACCAGATGACGTGTCGCGTACAAGAATGACAACTCTGACTGCCTTACTTTTGGAGTTATCTCCCTTTGTTTTGTTTGAAATAGACTTCTCGTCTGCTCTGTAACTGGAATACCCTTTGGAATATTTCGATGGTACTTAGCAGAAATGTACGACCAGATGACGTGTCGCATACAAGAATGACAACTCTGCCTTTCTTACTTTTTGGGTTGTCTCCCTTTGGTATATTAGACAGTGATAATCCATTTATTTCGTGTCTGCTCTGTAAGTCAAAGACCCTTTCGAATATTTTTTACGATACAGTGTGCAAATGTAGAACAGGACCAGACGATATGTCGCTTACAAGAATGAGAGCTCTGCCTTTCTTACTTTTTGGGTTATCCCCCTTTGTTATGTCTGACAGTGATTATTCATTGATTTTGTGTCCCCTTTGTAAGTCATAGACCCTTTGGAATATTTTATGATACTTGGTAAAAATGTAGAACTGGACCAGACAACCTATCATGTACAAAAGGACAACTCTGCTTTTCTTACTTTTGGCGTATCTCACTTTCTTATGTCTGACAATGATTATCCATTAATTTCGTGTCCGCTCTGTAAGTCAAAAACTCTTTAGAGTATTTTTATGATACTTGGTAGAAATGTAGAACAGGACCAGACGATGATTCGCGTACAAGAATGACAACTCTGGCTTTCTTACTTTTGGAGTTGTCTCCAACTGCTTTGTTTGAAATACATTTCTCATCTAATCTGTAACTGGAATACCCTTCAGAATGTTTTGATGGTACCTTGTAGAACTGTAGAATAGGACAAGACGACGTGTTCCTTACAAGAATGACAACTCTGCCTTCCTTACCTTTGATGTTATTTCCCTTTGTTATATTTGATACTGATTTTGCATTGATTTAGTGTCTGCTATGTAAGTCGAACACTCTTTGGAATATTTTAATGATACTTGGTAGTAATGAAGAACAGGACCAGACAACATGTAACATACAAGAATGATAACTTCGGCTTTTTTTTATTTTTGGAGTTATCTCCCCTTACTATGTTTGAATTTGATTTCTTGTCTCTGCTCTGTAACACGAATACTCTACGGAATATTTTGATGCTTGATACAAATGTAGAACAGGACGAGATGATGTGTTGTGTTCAAAAAATGACAACTGTGGCGGGATCGGGTGGTGGTGGTGGGGGGGGGGACATTTTTCTTTTTTTTTCTTTTTTTTTTTTCAAAAAACCTTTTCTAGTTTCACTAATTTTGTAGATTTTCAAAATGGTCAACACAACCTAAATGAGTTAGCGCAACAGATATAAAAACACACGCGTTTGTTACCAATGCGATAAAGAATGGGTGCTATACTGTTAATAAAGGGATACCACTGCTTTGTCCTATGTGCATCATGGGAGCAATCTGAAGATCTTTGACCTTGAAAATGCTGCATTTCACAAATTAGATTTTCAAACTGGTCAATGCAACCTTAATGGATTAGCATGTGACAGATTTAAAAACACACGTTTGTTACCATGCGGATAAAGCATGTAGGTCTGTACTTTTAATAAAGGAATACCACTGTTTTGCCCTAGGTGCATCATAGGAGAAATAAGAAAAAAGTGTGAACTTTAAAATGTTGAATTTCACAAATTTTGAAAATTTTCAAACTGGTCAACGTAACCTATATGCATTAGCACCTGACAGGTGTTAAACACAACGGTTTGTTACCATGGGGATAAATTAAAAAAAAATAAACTATAATATCCCGCCATTATAGTGTCGTGGTCAGATAACTCCGTAAAACAAAAGAAATTTGCCCTTTGCCCATTTGCAATCCCAAACCATATCCCCACAATATCGATGCACATACCAAGTTTGGTGAAATTCTATTGTTGTTAACTCAGTATGTCATCCGGAAACAAAAAAAAAAAAAAAAAAAAAAACGGACGGACGGACGGAAAGACAAGCGGACGTCCAATATGAAACCATAATACCCTGCCACTATCATGTGGCGGGGTATAAAAATGGATATTATACTTTTGACCTTTAAAATGCTGCACTTTACAAGTTTTGAATTTTCAAACTGGTCAATACATCCTTAATGCATTACCTTGAGACAGATGTAAGAACACACAGGTTTGTTACTATGGGGATAAAGCATGGATGTTAAACTTTATTTAATATAGGAATACCGTTGCTTTGCCCTAGGTGTATCATGGGAGAAGTGAATAGTGAACTTTAAAATGTCACAAATTTTGAAGATTTTTTGAACTGGTCAACGCAAACTAAATACATTAGCAGCTGACAGATTTAAAAACACACGGGTTTTTTACCATGGGGATAAAGTATGGATGTTATACATTTTCAAACTAGTCAATGCAGCCTTTATGCATTAGCACGAGGCAGATATAAAACACACTGATAAGTATAGATGTTCACTTTTAATGTAGGAATACCACTGCTTTGCCCTAAGAGCGTCATGAAGAAATTAAAAGAATGTTTACCTTTAAAATGCTGCATTTAAAATAGATGCATTATGGGAGAAATTTGAAGTAAAATGTTATGTTAGTTTGGGTATTTATCATATATTCTTATATTACAAGACCCTGCCCCAAGACGAACGTATCCATCATCGAAATGAGTTCCATTTCGAGAAAATAGGTGGCGATTTTTATACTCTAGATATCATTCTTTAGCCCTTTAGTACTTTTTTTGAGCATTTCTGTTTAGTTTTGAAACATCTGATCTTTAAAGTACCTCACAAATGAGATTTTTAAGATATTTTACTCAAAAGAAAAGGGTGCAAAAACCAAAATATTCTGTTGCTATGGCAACTGTCATTTGATGAAAGAAATAATTCTTCAGATTATGTTTGCGAAAAAGGGTAACATAGTGTTGTGCATTTTTTTCAGTATCGTTATTATGTGTGTATCGCCTTTTGCATGGTCATTATAAATACAATGTAGCTGTTCTTTTTTTTCCATACATTGTATATGGTCATGGCGGGTATCTATGATGATGTTTCGAAAGCCTTTAACAACCGTTCTAAACAAGATTATCCTTTCTATCATTTATGATTAAGTGGCCATCATGGATGCTACTTCCACATATTGTTCGCAGACGACGTAGCTTATCGCAAGAATGGTTCAGAAGCTATCTGAGGTTAATCATCAGTCATGGATTTACCTGGATGAAAGATTATCCTTTCTATCATTTATGATTAAGTGGCCATCATGGATGTTACTTCCACATATTGATCGCAGACGACGTAGCTTATCGCAAGAATGGTTCAGAAGCTATCTGAGATTAATCATCAATCATGGATTTACCTGGATGAAAGAGGGAAGGTTTCTGAGACCATCTGATAAACCTGATGATTTTCCTTTTAAGTCTAAAGAATATTTCAACGCTGTGGCAACCAAACAATAGAGCTGGTGTTTTTAAAACACTGTGCCCCAACTGTCTATCACTACTTGACTCCCAACACTGCTTCCCCAAGACTGTATCAACAGTACAAATATACGAAATTTCAATGTTATTGTATTAAAAAGGAAATAACTCTTAAATGGGAGATAATTCGGATAAGAAAAAAATATGGGTCACATATTTTTTTTATTTTCTTTTTTCATGAGGAATTTATATATGAAATTTTAAAACATTAACATACATGATTCTAAACTTATGCTATACATCATAAAGCAACAATATTATATGGCCAGAAATATGGCCAGAAATTACAAAGGACCATAACTCTAACAACGTTTCATTTAATTGGTTGAAAATTTAAGCAGATGATTTCCTCCTCAGTCCCAATCAGTATACCATATATCAAGGCTCTAGCTCAAATACTTTTTGAGATCTCGTGCTAACGAGATTTCAATGTTATTTTATTAAAAGGTAAAATAACTCTAAAATTGAAGATAAGTCGGATAAGAAAAAAATATGGCTCACTATTTTTTTTATGAGGAATCCATATATGAGATTTAAAACCATAAGCATATGTGATTCTTAACTACAAACACTATGAAAAAAGATAATGCAAGGTTAAAATGGCCCAATCTACAAAGGACTATAACTCATAAGTATTTTTTAGAATTTTAACAAAAGTTAGTCAGGTCATCTACTCATCACTACAAATCAATTCATCAAGTTTCAAGGCTGAAGCTTCAATAGTTTTTGAGATATTTTGCTGACATGGGAAAAATGCCAAATTTGCAAAGGGTCATTATGAAATATTTTTCAGAATTTATTCCAAAGGTCATTTACTCATCATTACCAATCAATTCACCAGGTTTCAAGGCTCGAGCTCTCACAGTTTTTGAGATATTTTGCTGACAATGTCATGTATCTTTTGTCACCGGGGCGTCCAGCTGATATTGGCTTATAGTTGGGCAAGGATTGCTATCCTTGTAGCAGGTAAGGGTAGGGAGATGATGTTTTTATTTCTTCTGTTTCTTCACTTTCATTCCTGTTCCTCTTTCTTCCCTGTCCCTCTCTTTCATCTCTTTTGCTATCTCTTCTGTCTCTTTTCTCCCTTTCTCTGGGAGACGACACAAAATGCCCTCATGGGTTGACGTGTCGTTAAACCCCAACTCAATCAATCAAAAACTACAAAGAGCCATAACTAGAAGTATTTTCAAAATATATTTAAAAGTTAATCAGGTTGTCTACTCATCACAAGAAATCTATTCATCAAGTTTCAATGCTCTACAATACAATGTTCTACAATACAATGCTCTACAATAGTTCTTGAGATATTTCGCTGCCAAGGGAAAAATGCCCAAATTTACAAAGGGCCATTATTTATGAAATATTTTAGAATTTATTCAAAAGTTAATCAGGTCATCTACTCATCATTACCCATCAATTCACCTAGTCTCAAGGGTCGAGCTCAAACAGTTTTTGAGATTTTTTGCTGACAAAGTAAAAATTCCCAAAATCATAAAGGGCCGTAACTCATGAAGTATTTTTTAGATTTTTTTTCAAAAGTTAATCTAGTCATCTACTCATCACTACAAATCTATTCATTAAGTTTCAAGGCTATAGCTTCACTAGTTTTAACTTCACAATACATTAACCTATAGATCATGTGCTACATTCTATTATGCCCATACCTTCCACAGAAAAAACGACAGAAACATCGTCCTATACAGTCTTAATCCAAAAGTCCCATAAGCAGTCACCTGTGTGACGTATTCCCGCTCTTTTGATCACGTGTCCGTTTCTTTTCTGTGGACAAAGTAAACATGGGTTTTTTCTCCGTGTGAAAAAATTCTATTTTTCGTCCTTTTTCTCCGATTGGAATGTATTCTTTGTTCTTTCTTTAACCATGCATTTCATTTTTCATACTATTTTTGTTGTAAATCGTTTTTCGATCTCTTGAAATTATCCTTCGCTCTTTCGACGTAATAAGTTTTCGCGACTTTCATGACGATGCTTCGGGGTGAATATGGTCATAAAATCGCGTTCGGATAGTTATTACAAATAAATCAAATACTCTCTTTTGTTCCAGGTAATCGACCTGTTCTACATGTTGTAGAACAGGTGTAGAACTGATGTAGCTACTGATCAGATTAACCTGGAAATTTTCTGAAGAAAGAATAAATTACACTTCTAGAAAGTGTTTTTTGGCTAAGAAGAAGTTTTCGCAAGCCATGTCTGATTCTTCAGACGAAGAAATTGATGGGAGCACTACCCCTTATGACCCTGCTGCCCGGGGGAAGACCCATCTAGGTGGCAACTCCAGGGTATATGTACCCAGAGAAGTGTGTCCACCGGCCATTAGCCCAATGGACAAGAAGATAGACCCACCGGTCACAGAACGGCCGGTGACCGGTCACGGGTCATTGACCACCGGTCAAATGGGCAGTATACAAGAATTTTCAAGTCAGTCAATCTCCGGTCAACGGCCATCCTGCCACCGGTCACTGGACTTAGAAAATATCTACACAGGGGAAGTCAATATTCACCGGTCACCGGTCATATGACTTTATATCAACCTGCATTTATGAAACTTATGCCATGGCATAGGGTTCACTAATAATAACTCAAAAAAGAATTTTATTACCTCTTCCCAACGTTGTAATTGATCCGTCTGACAACAACAGGATATAGGACAACAGACGTTTAGATTTCCCTCTCTGGTCGTATTTCCAGGAGAGATAGCTCTAGAAGTAAACATAAATCCAAGAAGAGGAGGTGATATAGATCGTTCTCTACATCCTCCTCTTTATCCTGGAATAGAACTTTGTAATATGTCTATCACAATGTTATAATTGAATCGTATAACAACAACTGTAGATAGGACAACAGAAATTGCAGACTCCCCTATCGGAGCGTATTTGCAGGAGGGATTAGTCTAGAAATAAAATCCAAGAAGAGGAGGAGACGTAGATCGATCTCTACACCCTCTTCTTCTAGGTCTGCATCTTTAGACTATCGCTAGAAGCGGTAATCTAAAGATCCAGACAATCGCACAAGGAAATAAGAAGAAATTATTCACCTTCGTCTTCTTTTTCTTAATTATGGTATAATCAGTTCCATGATTATGGCAGAGAATAAGAAGGAGACATAGACCACTGGCTGCACAGAATCCGAGTATACTACAGCCTATGGAAATAACTAATGTCCGCACAATACAATATGAACAGACTTACAAGCGCTATAAGGACTCAAGTTCCGTCCTCTGATAGTGCATCAATAAATGTCCAGGCTTAGCCTCCGGAGTTATAGGCCAAACGATGGCAGGCACGGTGAAGCCTTTATCTGGCATTGTACCCCTTAAGGAGTCGTGTGCGACTCTATTATTAGTAGTGCATCTAAGTTAGTTAAATATACTGCCGAATGTCTCCAAAGCAAATTGACACGGAGAAATTGGCAAAGATGATCTACTTCAAAAAAAAAAAAAAAAAAAAAAAAAAATAGTATCTTACTTGACACAGACTAAATTTTTATAGAGCTGGAAGCAGTATTCTACAAGAGTCAGCAAACATATAGCGATAAACTCGCATGCGTATATATTTTTTCTTCTGCTGCTTACTTATGTATGCAACAGCAGACTATGTCCTTATCGGCTCTTTCGTGACTGATTGAAAACGTAGCCAAGCCTATTAAACATTTGACGGTTATGTCTATGATCTTAGATACGGAAATTTTACGAGCTAGGCGTGATGCGGTTCTGGCCATGTCTAAGATTAATTGGATAATTCCAACCATGAGTCGCCAAACGCTCATTTAATTCTGAACCTTAGTTGATAATAAATAAGGAAGTGCCAAGTGCAAAAACTGATGTCCAGCAACGAAGCTTCTTGACAATTTCCGCTGTTGCTACTGCCATACAACAATAAAAGTTACTTCTGGCTTCTACGATCTTTAAGAAACCAAAGCAGCCAAATAAACTGTTAGGCCTCAGCAGATGCATCTGTACAGATATAAAGTCAGACACAGTCATACTTATCAAGTAGAAAGTAATGATGCTAAGAGAAGTGGAAATCAGACAGAAACAGCCCCCTCCTCTTAGCACGTCTTATCTTCCACAAAATTATGTCCAACTTTTCACACTGCTAGTCCTACCACGTCTAGACATTTCAGTGGGAGGAAAATTGACCCATTTATGGAACATTTGGAGGAATTGACAGACAACAAATGGATTCTCTCCATCGTTTGAAACGGTTTCAAGATCCTATTCAAGTCATTTCTTCTCTTATCGGATGTTCCGATAGATCTGATTCAATTCTTCTCATTATTACGAGAAGAGTTCGCAAACTTCTCAAGAAACCGGCAGTGGAAGGTACGGAATCCGGGAACTCCTGATTTTTACTTCCGGATATTCTAGTACCGACTTTTAATAGTTAACGGGTCACGCTTAGTAATAGATATTTCCTACTAAATATGCATATAAACAAAGGATTTTAATATGGAGACAGTCTAGTAAGTAAGATAATCGATATATCCAATGACTGCCTGCCTTCAGAAATCTGACGGATGCATATCTTCATGTTCCTATACATCCGAGATTCAGAAAATACCTTCTGTTCGTCTACGAATATCAGGTATTTCTGTTCACGGCCTTACCGTTTGAAATGTTCCTAAGCCGTGGATTTTCACAAACTAATCAGTGTAATAGCAGCACAATTACGACTGCGTGCCGGTGTAGCGTGAGATTTGTCAGACCATGAGATCTTTCAGACCGGAAGTCTGAAACCGGAAATACCTGACGGAACTCACGCTGCGTGTATGAGATCTTTCAGGTCATGAGAAATGTCAGAACGTCTTACGAAATTATTCAAAATACCAAGGTTTACAAATTAAAGAATGATTTAAGCTAATCGTTTTTCAGTGAAAAAATATGTTACTAAATATAAAATCCTTATAACCCCAACAGTCTAACATTCTCATAAAGTAAATACAAATAGAGCTCGTCTTCGGCATATCTGTTATAAAATTGAATTTTAAATTCATAATTCTACATCGTGAAAAATAAATCATATAAATAAGAAAAAAAAAAGAAAGAAAGAAATCTGTCCCCTCTGTTCGTATATAGCATTCAGGTCTTACTGTATCCTAGATAAACAGGCAGGTAAGAGTTTACAACTGGTTTATCCACAGGACTGTACTAAAATACAAATCACGAGTACATCAATCTATTCTTATTAAGGATAAAATATTGTTGATGGATCGATCAATTTTATCGATGCAGCAGTAGTTCTATACATGTGAAAATAAAGCTGATGATGATGAAAACATGAAATGTGTGGCAATGCAAAGCAACAAAACCTGTTTACCGATAACTGATATGTGCACTGATAATTTTTATCAGCTTATGTATCTATAATGATGTACCAATACATATAGCAGTAGACCAGTAGCATGTCAAGCATCAACATAATATCCTTACACCGAGAAAACCATTCGTATGTTGATAAAGATGCATTGGTGCATTATAATAATTGTAGGTGGATATTATAATTTGAAAGTCCTGGCAAATGTTCATCATTTAATAGAATTACAGTCAAAACGGCCACAAGTCAGAACGGCCCCCATTTGGTCAAAACGGCCCCAAAAATTGGTCAAATCGGCCCCACATCCCAAAAATGAAGGTCAAAACGGTCCCACGTCAAAACGTTCCCATTTTTTTAGTGAATGCATAGACAAACAGACGGACAACTTATATAGTGTTTAGGAGTAGGAAATACTTGATATGGCAAAATTATGTATATACTTATAAACAACAATGAAACAGGTGAGTATTATGTCATGTAAGCAATGAAATGTAATAAAATAAATGATACTGAAAACAGAGTTTGTGTTTTGTTTTCTTTTGTTATATAAAAAAATTAACATCCATATCAGTGTGCCCCCTTCCAGATAGCTGGCTTGCTGCACGCATGGCAGATCTCACTTCAAATCTCCAGGTACGTCTATCATGGGGGTTGATAGCCGAAAGCTTCCACTCTCTGCAGTCCCTCTCTGTCAGCGGTTTCCATGTCATCTTGGGTCTGCCAGGCCCACGCTTTCCATCATTCTGTATGTCAAAGTCTATCTTGACTGCACCACTAGTGCGTTCCACATGTCCATACCATCGGAGTCTTCTCTCCTTCAGAATGAGGTCCAGATCCTCGATGCCAAGTCGCACAAGTAGCTAAATGGATCTGGTGGTGACAATCTCTTGCGGCCTGACATTGCAGATCTGTCTGATCATTGCCCTGTCATTTCGCTGCAGACGCTGGAAGTTTGGCTGTGTCAATGTCTAAGTCTCGCTGGCATTGAGCATTGCACTCCGCACACAAGAGCTGTACACACGGATCACGTGTTTTGAAAGAGAGATGGTGTGAAGAGAGAACTGGTAGCAGATCCTTGAACTTCTTCCAAGCGCTTTTCACACATGTTGTGGTTGAAAGTTCAGCCTTCTGCTGCTGAGAGCATGTCTCCTAAGTAGCAAAAGGAAGCTACCACCTCAAGCTTGTCAGGTCCGCCCTGGACCTCCTTCTGTGGTCTGCCATCCAAGGGGCATACAGTTCCCTGACACCGTGTATATCTGTAGTCAGGGTCTTTTTTCAAGCGCTTGAGCCCACTGCATTTCTTGTGCACCCAGTGCTTGCAGCCATTGCAGAAAATGCTGTTGCTGCCCACTCCAGTGCGACAGACGGCGCATGGAAACTCGCCTGAACTCTGTGGGGCATACACAGACAAAAGGTAACCACACGCTGGCCGACTATGAGTTTCACTAAAATGATTCTGTCGGAGACTCTCTGAACCTCAAAAGCTTTCTCTATCCACTCTTCTGCCACAAACACTCCTACATCAGCAGTGCCTTTGTCATTTCCTGACCAGTAGAGCTTGTACCTGGTGTCCTTGCCCTTGATTGTGCGATAGTTGCCACCACGGTATCTGGTCTACTGAATGCAGCAGACATCCACTTTCCTGCGGGATAGTGTTTCCACTACCTCGCAAACTCTTCCTCTCAGGGTGTTCACATTGAGTGTTCCCACCCTGAATTTCCTCAAGTGCTTGCTTGATTCGCCACAATGGCCCGACCCTGTCTCGCACACCTGACAGGAGGCCAAGCCGGAGACGTTACCAGCAGAACTTTGCTGCCTGTTGGCACCGCCTAACTATGTACCTATTCTTCTGCTTGCCATGTTAGATTTTGGGAACAACTAATTTTACGGGATCGCCTGTCCTAGCTGATATCGCAACTCGGTCCTTTGACGGCATCTGAGCATGCATGTCGTTCCCGCACTCGGGTAGTGTGCTTTGCCGTTGTCCTTATAAAGAAAGGATTGTCCGCCAAACCACAATAGCTAGAACACCAAGCTATCAGTCTGTAAATGATTGCTGCCTAGCTCTGCCACCCAGTTTGTGGCAGCCTCGTAACCCTGAAGGTGGGGAGGCAACTGTGATAGAGGGCAGCCTCATTTCCACACTCTGTTGAGTGTCACAGCTGGATACAGTTTTACGTTACACCCAGGACTATACTATAACATTAATCACAGAAGTGTGAAACAGGACCAAATTGAAGATATTTTCAAACTTCCTTGTTATTACCAAGCTTTCTTTGCTTTTTAACGCGAAATAAACAATATCTATGTTTTTAATTAGTGACATTTGCTTAGCGATCATATGTCATAATCCAGTCTGGATACTGGAATACTCGCATACTGCAACTCTATAGTGTTAAACAAAAACGGAATCTTGTTATTTATACTTATGTTTTTTATGTTACTGCAATTTGAATATTGAAAATTAAAATGTGAATTGTGCATTTTTTTTTATTTGCCTTAACAGCTTATGTGATATTGTGAATCAATCCGCGTCAGAAAGGATCAGCGCCCAAAAATGACCCCATTTTCGACTATTTACAAAAAAAGTTAATATAGACAAGATATATTCAGTTGAAATTGATTAGCGCTGAAAAAATGCGTTTACATACATTATTTTTTTACTTAAATCCTGTCGAATTTGGGGCCATTTTTGGGGCCGGTTTTTCGGGCCGTTTTGACCAATCTGCAACTACAGTTGGGGACGTTTTGACCAATTTGGGGAGGTTTTGACTTGGGGCCGTTTTGACGGGGCCGTTTTGACCTGTTACCATTTAATAGACTTGTCACCAGTAATAATACTGAATCTGAAGTATATATTTTATCAGTACACTTATTTGGTAAATCAAAATGGCAATTTTTAATTAATTGATGCATAGATTAATCAATTTGTAATTTGTTATTTTACTTTTCCCTTTTACAGTTTCGACTTAAGCAAGTTGTCGGTCCATCTGTAAAATATTGCTAAAATTTATCCATGCAATATAAATTAATTTTATCCATGCGGTATAAATAATATCGGTTTCATTGATTTGGTAAATCAAAATGACAATTTTTAATTAATTGATGCATAGATTAATCAATTTGTAATTTGTTATTTTACTTTTCCCTTTTGCAGTTTCAACTTGAGCAAGTTGTCGGTCCATCTATAAAATATTGCTAAAATTTATCCATGCAGTATAAATTAATTTTTTTCCATGTGGTATAAATTATTGATTTGGTAACTCAAAATGACAATTTTAATGAATCGATTTATCGATTTTAATTGTTTTACTCTTCATTTTGGCTATTTCCTCTTAAGCAAGGTGTCGGCCCACATGTAAAAAATATTGGAACAGCACTAAAACATATTCATGCAGTTTAAATGTTTTCAGTTCATTGATTTGGCAACTCAAAATGACAAAGTTGATGTCATTCTTTGCGATGTGATCTATTTGTAATTATTTTACTTTTCACTTTTGGGTGTTTGACTTAAGCAAGTTGTCGGTCCACCGGTAAAAAATATTTGATTGCTAAATATATTCATGCAGTATAAATTTTATCGGTGCACTCAAAATGACAATTTGGATTAATCGATGCATTGCCTAATCGATTTGTAATTATTTTAATTTTCACTTTTGCATATTTGACTTAAGCAAGTTGTTGGTCCACCGGTAAAAAATATTTGAATTGCAAAATATAGTCATGCAGTATAAATTTTATTGGTGTACTCAAAATGACAATTTGGATTAATCCATGCATTGCTTAATCGATTCGTAATTATTTTACTTATCGCTTTCGGATATTCGACCTAAGCAAGTTGTTGGTGCACCTGTAAAAAATATTGAGCATTGATAAAATCTATTCATGTAGAATTTTTTTTAGATTCATAGATATGGTAACTCAAAATGACAGTTTTAATTTCATTGATGCATCGAATAAATGGTTTTTAATTATTTTACTTTTCGGTTTTGGATATTCTACTCAAGCAAGTTGTCTGGCCACCTGTAAAAACTAGTGGAACATGGTTAAAATTTATTCATGCAGTTTAAAGTTTCTAAGTGTACTGACTTGGAAACTCAAAATGACAATTTTGATTCATCGATGCATCGAGTAATCGATTTGTAATTATTTTACTTTTTGCTTCTGGCTAATCTATCAAGCAAGTTGTCGGTCCACCTGTAAATAATATTAAACATGGCTAAAATAAATGCAGTACTATATATCTATATATATATTTTATTTTTTTTATTTTTTATTTTTTTTTTTTTTTTTTTTTTTTGGTTCACAGATTTGGTAACATTTTTAATTAATCGTGCATCGATTAAATGATTTGTAATAATTTTACTTTTCGCTTCTGGATAATGGACTTAGAGCAAGTTGTCGATTCACCTGTAAAAACTATTAGAACAGGGTAGAATTTATTCATATAGTATATTTATTTTTGGTTCATAGATGTGGTAACTCAAAATGACATTTTTGATTAATCGATGCATCAATTGATCAGTTTATAATTAGTTAAAGGTTTCACTTTTGGATTTTCGACTTAAGCAAGCTGTCAGTCCATGTATAAAAATATTAGACTGTCTATAAAATTTATCCTTGCACTGACTTTAATATTATATGGCAAGCCGTTTAACTATTTATTAAGCAAAATAGATCTTATATATTATATATTATATCAGATATCTTATATAGGATATAAGATATCTGATATAAGATATAAGATATCTCATATACTAATATAGATATTTTATATACTATATTAAATATCTTACATCCTATATCAGATATCTGATAAAATATATGAGATATCTTATTTTATTCTGCATATAAAATATCTAATTTACCATATAAGATATCTTATTTGTTATATATCTTATTTATTAATATAGATATCTAATATACTAAATAAGATACCTTATATACTAAATGAGATATCTTATTTGATTAAATATATGAGATATCTTCTTTAGTAAATAAGATATCTTATATCCTATATGAGATATCTTATAAAGCCTATCAGGTATCTTATAAAGCATATTAGATATCTTATTTGTCAATTCAGATATCTTATATAGCATGTTAGATATCTTAATTGATATATAAGATATCTATTTTATTTTAGATATCTAAGATAATGTATCAGATATCTTATATATTATATATAATATCTAATACAGGATATGATATCTGAATTAGTATATCAGATATTTTACATCTTATATAAGATGTCTGATATATTATATTAGATATCTTATTTAATTCCACATATAAGGTACCTTATTTACCATAAAATACCTTATTTGTTAAATATCTAATATATTAATATAGATATCTGATATACTAAATGAGATATCTTATTTAATTGAATAATATCTTCTTAAGTAAATAAGATATCATATCCTATATAAGATATCTGATATAGGATATCAGGTATCTTATATAGCATATAAAATATCTTATATGCCAATTAAGATATCTTATATAGCATATCAGATATCTTGTACAGCATACAAGATATCTTAATTGACATATAAGATATCTTATTTATATAAGATATCTGAAATAATAAATCAGATATCTTATATATTATATAAGATATCTGATATATTAAATCAGATATCTGATTTATAGAATAGATAGTAAAATGGCTTGCCATTTTATACATTCACAGGTATCAATGGTCTCGAATGATCTGCAGACGAATACATACGTTTCAGTGCAGTTATATTATATTAAGTGCTTGATAAAAATATCGGTTCATCGCAACTAATCCATCCACCAATAATATTTAAATCTAATGGATACACCAATAATATTTATCTCTCTGTGTGTGTGTGTGTGTGTGTGTGTGTGTGTGTGTGTGTGTGTGTGTGTGTGTGTGTGTGTGTGTGTGTGTGTGTAATAACTTTCTTATGTAACCCTGTTTTCTGTAAAGTACGTATTTGGCTAGACGTGTATAGCGCTATTAAATTTATTCTAGTCTATTCACACCTAAATCTGTGCAGTCGAAGGATACAGAATTTGCGTATTTTGTTATTATTATTATTATTATTATTATTATAGATTTTATGTGTTCATTATCTTTCATATACAAGTCATTTATTGGACTTGACTTTTTCTGTTACATATTCTGCCCATGCAGCAATCAATAAGTAGAGCTAGACAATATCTACCGAAAGTGACACAAGTACTAGCTTTTTAAAAAGTTTGCATGCTTTATTTGGATAAGCGCATAAGGTCATTTATTTCAGGGGAACAATGGAACCAAAGCCTAAAACTAATGAGAACAGGGGATCAAAGGCAATTTGGGGGAACAAGGAACATATTGATTTTGATTTTTGGGGAAATGTCGATTTTTTTTCAGGGGAACAAGGGAACAGGTACCCCCCCCCCCCCCCTGAGAGAGCCTCTATTCTCCTTCCAGGAAAAGATGAGGATGGAAGAGATGCAATCTTCCAGAAAACCAGTTTAATAGTATAAGTCCTTTATGTACAGTAAAAAAAAAAAAAAAAAAAAAAAAAAAAAAAAAAAACAGGCTGTTTATGGAGAGGTGAAGACAGCTGCATCAGTGTGATCTCCTTGAGACCGTCAATGGTCTGTGTTGAATTTATTTATAGAAGCCACCTACAAATATTACCCACAGTATTTTATATTCTGCACTGTCAGCATTAACTTTGTTGCAGACCCTCCATCATCCTGCCCAAACATATGTCCCTAGGCAATATAACTATCATCAAATATTGCCTAAGCCCTCTTTGGTATTTCTTTTGCCAGACCTTCCTAGGTGGAAATCAGTACTAAAATTGCAATGTGGATAAAGTGCCTTGCTCAAAGACACAACACTTGGTGCTCGGTGGGGCCGAACTGCTAACTCCCAATCTTGACTTAGAGGCTTTACCATTCCACCCAGCACCCTACAAAGTGCGGTTAGTAGCAAAAATGATAGGCAGTATCTCAGTTTCAGTAAATGTACATCCAAACAATATTAAAGCAGCACATGAAAGAATTTGGAGAAAAGAGTATAACCTGGTCTGTTCTTTACTTTATCGATGATAAGCATTTGGTAGGACTGAGAGCCGTGAGATTTGTCAGAACGTCTTCCTTTGTTACAATAATAATGTTTGGCGCTTCATTTATACTTTTATCTACATTCAGGTTAATTGGGAGCCGTGCTATTTGTCAGCAGGCCTCCGATGACCAAAACAATCGGCTGTAGTTAGTTGCCTTGTTGATTATGTGCATTTGGTATGACTGAGAGCCTTAAGATGTGTCAGAATGTCTTTCTTTGTTACAATGATAATATCTTGCGATTCATTCATACTACGATCTGCATTTAGGTTGATTGGAAGCCGTGAGATTTGCCAGCGGTCTCCGTTGACCAAACTAATCGGCGGTAGTTCTTTACATTATCATTAACATGCATTTGGTAGGCCTGTGAGCCGTAAGATTTGTCAGAACGCCTTCCTTTGTTACAATAATAATGTCTTTCGCTTCATTCAGACTACGATCTGCATTTAGATTTATTGGAAGCCGTGAGTTTTGTCAGCAGGCCTCCGTTGACAAAAAAAAAAAAAAAAAAAAAAAAAAAGGAAAAAAAAAAAAAGGAAAAAAAAAACGGCTGCAGTTCTTTAATTTAAATTTATCGATAATATGCATTTGGTAGGACTGAGAGCCGTGAGATTGGTCAGAACGCCTTCCTTGTTTACAATAATGTGTTGCGAGCCATTGATATAACATTTCGGTTGTTTGGAAACCGTGAGATTTGTCAGAAGGCCTCTGTTGATCAAAATCAGCGGCTGTGGGTCTTTAGTTTATCGCTGATATGCATCTGGTAGGACTTAGAGCCGTGAGATTTGTCAGAACGCCCTCGTTTGTTTGTTACAATAATATCGTGCGCTATATGTATACTATGATCTACGTTTAAGTTGATTGGAAACCGTGAGATTAGTCAGCAGGCCTCCGTTGACCAAAATAACCAGCTGTAGTTCTTTACTTTATCGACCATATTCAGTTCGTAGGACTGAGAGACGCGAGATTTGTCAGAACGCCTTACTTTGTTACAATAATAATGTCTGCGCTTCATTCATACTACAATCTGCATTTCTGTTGATTGGAAGCTGTGAGATTTGTCAGCAGGCCTCTGTTGACCATAATGAGTGACTGTTGTTTTTTGATTTATCGATGATATGCATCTGTTAGGACTAAGAGCCGTGGGATTGGTCAGAACGCCTTCCTTTGTTAGAATAATAATGTCTTGCGCGCCATGTATACAACGTTCTGCATTTCGGTCGATTGGAAACCGTGAGATTTGTCAGAAGGCCTCGGTTGATCAAAATCAGCGGCTGTGGGTCTTTAGTTTATCGCTGATATGCATCTGGTAGGACTTAGAGCCGTGAGATTTGTCAGAACGCCTTCCTTGTTTACAATAATAATGTCTTGCGCTTCATCCATACTACGATCTGCATTTAGGTCGACTGGAAACCGTCGAAAATTGGTTTGAAAAGTTTGCAAGAATGTTCAGCAGACAGAGGTCATTTTCAGATGCAGGTTTTCTTGGCATTTTAAGAGTTAAATGCATATTAATCCGTTTGGTGATAAGCACACCCTTCCACTACTGAAATAACATGAGGAGTGTTGTGTTGACCCTTATAATCCCACAAACTTTCAACAATAGGATAAAGAGTCCTTCTCAATGTTTCTGGCAGTACACTGGATTCCTGAGCAATGGTATGCACAGGATCCAACTTCCATTTCTTCATTTACTATCACTCTAGTGCATGTATATTTGTGAGCCCGATGTTTGTCAAAGCACTACTGAAACCATTACCTGAAAGAAAAAAAAATGACTATAATATCAAATATAAAATTGTTTTGGTTTGTTTGTTTGTGTTGAGATTTTACGGCCCAGTCAACCCAATAGGCTCATATCAAGCACAGTCAGTTTACCTTACAACACTTTTACTGGGCAGACTTAGTGCCCTGATCGGTTAGATTTTGAAGATGGTGACTGTGACAGCCAACTTGGATTCTCAACCAGAACAATTTTAGCCAGTTTTGATCTACAAGTTATCTCAATACTTCCAACCAAGTTTAGAGTCATTTAGCATAATATTATCAGTTCAGGAGAATTTCAGTATAAATTTTCAAGCTGGCAGCCATACTGGATTTCCAATTTGAATGATTTCATTTTTTATTTTTTATTTCTGGGCCATACAGTGAAGATGTCATAGCAAAACATGATAAATGACACTTATTACCATGTACAAAAAGAAGAAAACTTTCTTTTAATACTCTTTTCATAACGATACATGCAAGTCATTTGCAATCTTAAAAGTGTTATAAAACCTGTTTTCAGCAAAAGTCCAGTTGTCTCTGAAAAAGTTTTCCACTTAATTTTTTTTTTTTATTTGGTCAGAATTTTGGGGGTGGTGGGGGGCGGGGCAGGTGGAATTAGAATCTAATAATTAATTAATAAAAAACTGTCATTTTGACAAAAAATATTTTTTGCACATCATACTTCTTCCTGGAATACGCCTGTAATGAGTCTGTTGTTTCAACAAATATTTTGAGACAAGCTGATTTCACCATGCATGCACCATACAGTCATGCCAAAGCTAAATTTTCAGAAGAACAAAGGGAATTGACCATAACCTATTTTGCTCTACAGCAACATTACATCAGTATCAACATTTATGCAAAATGTAAAAATACCATATTCTATCTAATTACCACACTGTGCACTTAGGTTTATAAAAATTACTGGGAAAACTTGTGATATAATACATGTATGTATCTACCTACTAAGTGTATATCATCAAAGGACTATTTGATGATGTTTATGTGATTTTTTTTCTTATTTTCTTTATTAAGTATACGTTGTGGGTATTAATTTGAATTGCATCGTCATGCCCATGCAATTCAAATTGGTGCCCACAACATTTGCATTAAACAAGTAACTGACAAAAAGTACACTGGCTGTAAGTACATGTAATCTGAAGACTACGGAATCGCTTGACTCTGCACTTATAGGGGTGTCTGTGGTAATAAGGTTGAATACGGTTTTCCTCAAAATATTAGGCAAGATTAGAAGCAGAAACCAAAATGCCTTTTCAAGAATTACAAAGGGAATTTTAAATAACAGTAAAAGAATTAACCCCTAAGCCCTTATTTTTATCTGACAGCAACATCTTATCAATATCAACATTTATGCAAAATATGAAAAGATACCTTAAACTACTTAGTAAGATAAGAAGCAGATCCTAAAACTAACAGAGACAGACATACGGACAGGCAACGTAACAACAGTATACCCCTCTCCTGCCACACAAACACAGTTTGCGTTTGTGTGAGGGTTAAAAAGTCATTGAAAAATAAAATCAAAGATTTTGGTAGAAATAAAAATTCTATCCAAATCTGTGACTTATCTCAAACAAAAACATATCTCCAGATAAGATGATTTTTTTTTCATGGATTTTTTTTCATTGTTATTTTATGTATATATAAATAACAACATGCTGAGAGTTTTCATTAGAAGAAGCCTCAGTGAGATACTTCTAATGAGTAATCATCACATGTTTTCTTGCAAAATTAAGAGAAATAAATATCTTGGTTCTCCTCTTTTCTGGAGCAGGGGTATACACTTTATTTAAGTCTGGAGCTATGAAAAAGTATGATTGTTTTTTTTTTTTCTAATTTCTCAGTGGGCAGATACCCTGAATCCTCATTGAAATAACCTCACTGAGGAAATGCTAAAGAGTTAACTATTTGTAATTCTATTTTAAAAATGTGTATTTGGATAATTAGTCTTCTTATCTAGAGCGTTGCCACAGCACAGGTGCAATATTGTTTATTGCCATAAATCACACCTAATTATTATCATGCTGGAAGAACAGGCAGAATTGTGAGTTTTATGGCACATTGTGACACTCCAAGGGAAAATTGGGTGGACACATGTGGCTAATCAAAGCCCTGATTTTTTTTTTTTTTTTTTTTTTTTTTTTTTTGTTGTTTTTTGTTTTTGTTTTTTGTTTTTTTTTTTTGTTTTAAGCTGTCCTTTGTCTAAGAATTTATTGTTTCGCTTTCCTAAATCACTAATTGTCAGTCTTTGAATGAGTACCTAGTATTTAAAGTATTAATCCTGTGAAAGAGATTTCATTAATCTAGCAAAAAAAAAAACACACACACACAAACACACATATATATTATTATTTTTTTTTTTTTTTTGTCACAGAAATGGCAACCTGAGTAAAATAAGCCTTGTATCTGCTAAAACAAAACAACAAAAAACAAGAGGGCCATGATGGCCCTGTAACGCTCACCTGAGCAACATAACACTTTGAGAGCCTGATCTAGAACTGATCAAGGCAAACATTCTGATCAAAGTTCAAAATGATTATATTAACAAGTAAGACAATGTAGCATGTCTAATGGACTGTGAAATAAAGGTCAAGGTCAAATATGGATGACTGCACTCAAGAGGCCATGCTAAGATGTATGCATGTACTAAGTATCACTGGCTGTAGGAGCAATAGCTACTGAGAAACTGACCTAAATACTAAGTGACACAGTTTCGAATTTGACCTAGAAATCATCAAGACAAACATTTTGAGCAAGATTCCTGATGATTGCTTGAAAAATGTGACCGCAAGAGTGATAACAAGATTTTACGCTGATTTGGTCAGGACAGGTAAAATATATCAGTTTATTTGTCCTGAGTCAAGAAAATAATAAATTTTGGAACATGTCATTGCTTTAAGAAAATGTATGTTATCGGCATTCATCGTGTATCGCTTCTACTGAAAACCCACAACATACTGTTTATGGAGAAATATAAAACGCTGTGTACCAACAACATTTTTTTTTGTAGATAAACATATCTTCACATATTTTTTAAAAGCGGAAATCATTATATTGTGTATTAAGTTATTAACTTATGAATGAAATATTTTGACAAGGTCACAGTTCACTACCTCGTTTTGAAAAAAAAAAAAAAAAAAAACAAAAAAAAAACATTGATTATCGTGTATAATAATTCTATGTTTTCGATCAATATGGAAAAACAGGTTAAATTGAGAAAGGTTAGTGTCTGTTTTTGAAAAAAAAAAACTTTATTATCAAGAACCCGAAGTGAGCAAAAGGTTCTAAACGGAGCTGATGTACCAAACTAGATACCAACTTGCTTGGGGTTGTTTCAGATAATAGTTAAACCTGGTTCGATACTGTTTTTCGGGTATAAGACCCATAAATTCAACAGTGAAAACTTAAATTCAGAGATACTCAGGGAAAACAATAATTACGAAATACACAATTCTTCAAACCAAGGCATAAGAGATGAATCACAAGAAGTGACAACACAACACATCACATCATCGAAACAGAGGGCGAGAAACTATAACAGGAAAAACAAAGCCTATGATCGGACCTGGTGTAGGAGATAAAATTCACCCAAAAAGAAATTACAATAAAAACAGAAGAGAAAGGTTTTCTCTCATAACTGATCTCATAATTGTTACGTCATGGTCCTGTGTGTGTGTGTGTGTGTGTGTGTGTGTGTGTGTGTGTGTGTTTGTGTGTGTGTGTGTGTGTGTGTGTGTGTGTGTGTGTGTGTGTGTGTGCGTCGTCGTTGTCCGTCTGTCCGTCCGTCCGTTCACAATCTTTAAACATCTCCTCCTAAACCACTGATTGGATTTTGACCAAACTTCACAGGAATGATCCTTGGTTGATGCTCTTTCAAAGTTGTTCAGTGGTTCCGGCCCATTGCATATCTAGGTCACAGGAGCTAAAAATAGCCTTTTTAACTAAAAAACTTAAAAAATTTCTTGTCAGAAACCAGCTGACCGATTTCAATATAATTTTGCTGAAATGTTCCATTGGCGATCCTCTACCAAGATTGTTCAAGCCATTTGGATTCGTCAAATATATCTATTTAGAAAACTTTAAAAATCTTCTTGTCAGAAACCACTGTACCGATTTCAATATAATTTTGCAGAAATGTTCCTTTGGTGATCCTCTACCAAGATTATTCAAGCCATTTGGATTCGTCAAAAACATGGCAGCCAGGGGGCGGGGCTTATTTACCCTATATATCTATATAGAAAATTTTAAAAATCTTCTTGTCAGAAACCGCTGAACCGATTTCAATATAATTTTGCAGAAATGTTCCTTTGGTGATCCTCTACCAAGATTGTTCAATAGATTTAGATTCGTCAAAAAACATGGCCGCCAGGGGGCGTGGCTTATTTTCCCTATATATCTATATAGAAAACTTTAAAAATCTTCTTGTCAGAAACCACTGGACCGATTTCAATATAATTTTACAGAAATGTTCCTTTGGTAATCCTCTACCAAGATTGTTCAAGCCATTTGGATTCGTCAAAAAACATGGCCGCCAGGGGGCGGGGCTTATTTTCCTTATATATCTATATGGAAACTTTAAAAATCTTCTTGTCAGAAACCACTGGACCTATTTCAATATAACATGGCAGAAATGTTTCTTTTGTAACCTTCTCCCAAGATTGTTCAAGCTGTCATGATTCGTCAAAAAATATGGCTGCCAGGGGGGCGGGGCTTATTTTTCCTATAGAAAACTTTTAAAATCTTCATGTCAGAAACTACTGGACCGATTTCTATATAACTTGGCAAAAATGTTTCCTTGGTGATCCTCTACCAAGATTGTTCAAGCCGTCATGATTTGTCAAAAAACATGGCTGCTAGGGGGCGGGGCTTATTTTCCCTGTATATCTATATAGAAAATTTTAATGATCTTCTTGTCAGAAACCACTGGACCGATATCAGTATAACATTGCAGGAATGTTTCTTTTGTAACCCTCTACCAAGATTGTTCAAGTCGTCATGATTCATCAAGAAACGTGGCCGCCAGGGGGCGGGGATTAATTTCCCTATATATTTATATAGAAAACTTTAAAAATCTTCTTGTCAGAAACCACTGGACTGATTTCATTATAACCTGGCAGAAATGTTTCCTTGTTGACCCTCTACCAAGATTGTTCAAGTAATCATGATTCGTCAAAAAACCTGGCACTTGGCAGGAATGTTTCTTTTGTGACCCTCTACCAAGATTGTTCAAGCCGTCATGATTTGTAAAAACACATGACCGCTAGGGGGCGGGGCATATTTTCCCTATATATCTATATAGAAAACTTTAAAAATCTTCTCATAAGAAACCGTTGGATCGAGTTCAATGTACCTTGACAGGAATGTTGCTTTGATGACCTTCTACCAAGATTGTTCACGCCCTCATGATACGTCGAAAAATATGGCCGCCAGGGGGGCGGGGCTTATTTTTCGTATATGTCTGTATAGAAAAATCTACAATTCTTCTTGTCGGAAACCACCTGACTGATTTCAATATTACTTGGCAAGAATGTTGCTTTGGTGATCCTCTACCAAGATTGTTCAAGCAATCATGATTCGTCAAAAAACATGGTCGCTAGGGATGGGGCTTATTTTCCCTATATATCTAAATAGAAAACTTTAAAAATCTTCTTGTCAGAAACCACTGAATCAATTTCAATATAACTTGGCAGGAATGTTCCTATGGTGACCCTCTACCAAGCTTGTTCAAGCAGTCATGATTCGTCAAAAAACATGGCTGTTAGCAGGTGGTGCTTATTTTCCCTATATAGCTATATAAAACATTTTAAAAATCTTTTTGTCAGAAACCACTGGACCGATTTCTATATATCTTGGCAGAATTGTTCCTTTGATGATCCTCTTTCAAGATTTAGTTCAAGCCATCATGATGCATGAAAAAAAAAGCATGGCCGCTGGGGAGCAGGGCTATAAAATTTATACAAAAATCTTAGAGCAGTGAACATGGTTGAAACTTCAACAGTAAGTATGCCAAGCTGTTTGCTCAGGTGAGCGATATAGGACCATCATGGGCCTCTTGTTTTGTTTTTTTTTGTTTTTTTTTTTTTTGTTTCTTTTTTCTCTAACTTCAGGTTGCGATTGCGCCCTTTTCTTTGTTTCATCACAGTGTCTTTGATTATATCTGTTTCATTGTGATGTTTCACAGATAGGGTAAAGGTAATAAATGAAATAAAAAAAAAAAAACAACAAAAACAATCACTGCTAAACTCCCTAAGCAGGGATACCGTTATAAAAAACGTTAAACATTTTTCTAAGTTTTATCCCCGTCGTTTTTTTTAATGTCCGAATATAACGTTGATTTGAAAACACTTCTACAAGACGGTCTGTCCGAACCGGAATTTTATGGCGTCTCAGTTTTTAAATTCAGAAGATGGGTTTGCAAAAGTGATTTTTCGGTACAATTAAAAAATATCGCCACAAAAAGATAGGATACAACATGGATATCCTATGGCAAATTGAATACATGTTTGTTAACCCAGCTATGGTTGATATCTTTGCTTCCTTCTTTAACTGCACGACGGTAGGTAGTTCCTTAAACTAAATGACGACTTCCTCCTATATCTGTTTGAGATGGTCGGCGCATGACTATCAAAAATAAAATGTCTATGATGGAGCTCATCATGGTCATGTTTGTGGTTTTCTTGTGTTCTGGCTTCGGATCGCCATTGGGTCCTTTAATTTGTTTCATCACAGTGTTTTGATTACATTTGTTTCACTGTGATGTTTCATAGTCGCGGTAGATGACTCCTATGCGGACCGAACATATATTTGTAGTTTTGAGTTGCATCAGAATTAAGGTAGATGTTTCGCGCAAGAAGCACAGCAGTTTCCTACTGACCATTCCAAGGCGGCTCCTAAGTAGCAGTTCTTTATCGCTGGCTACATATGTGGCGTTTGTTTTGTCATTATTTGTTCCTCCTCTCTTTCTTTATGTGTCTCTTGAAGGCAGTGCTTCCTGATTATGGCATTTCCTGGGTATCCTAACTTCTATTTTGTATACCACTTCTATCGTTTCGGAAATTAAAATGCAAACCTCATTCGGTAGTCTAGAAAAAATTAAGACGTTCCTGTGCAGATAATTAAGTAATCCAGCATGTCGTGTAAGTTAACAAGCATACTAACAATACAAAAGTGGATTGTACATCAACATATTTGTTTCAACTTGCATAAAGAAACAACAATCATAGAGAAGATAAGATATATACAAAGATATTTTAAGTAACACGCAAAAAAAGGTCAGAGAAAAGTCCAGGGAATGCCATAATCACAAACCGTAGCCCTTTCCAGACACCAAAAAGAAGAGGAAACAGATAAAACCAAACAAGCGCAAATCGAACAAACGTACGAAAAGCACCTAGACTAGCTCTCTCTTCCCCAAGCGAGATAATCGCAGTGCTAAAAGGACTGAAAAACACAAGAACAAAATAACACAAGGCAAGACATAAAACAAATAGCCTCGTAGAATAAACCACAAAGCAACAAAGAGTAAGACTAACAACGGGACCACCGCCTTAGAACGGTCTGTAGAATAAATCACCGTGGGGTTTAAGGCACTTTTACGGCCAACCAACTCAACCCTGGGGCCAGATGTAACACACAGAAAAAAAAAAAAAAAAAACGCATAAAAAATCGGTTTATATAAAGGCAAGAAATATATGATGCGATTTTTAATAATACATTACTGCTGCTGGCAAAACTAAAATATCTTTCGACACCACTAATTTGTACTTTATTAGCTCACCTGAGCTATGCTCAGGATGAGCTATTGTGATCACTTTTCGTCCGTCCGTCCGTCCGTCCGTCCGTGCGTCCGTCCGTTAACATTTTCAAACAACTTCTACTCTGAAGCCCCTGAGCCAATTTTGCTCAAATTTCATATGGAGCCTCCTTAAGTTGGGGGAACGAAAAATTGCTAAAATGGTCGCGGTCCATTGACCAAGATGGCCGCCATGCCCATATATGGTAAAAACCTTTAAAAATCTTCTTCTCCAGAACGGAGGATGCCTTGGGGCTGAATCTTTGCAAAAGTCATCGGGGACAGGAGGTCTAAAATAAAGGTCGTATATTGACATTTGACCTTTTTTTAGGTAAGGTCGTTTGCTTCCCTATGCATTTGTGTGGGAAAAACCTTTAAAAATCTTGTTCTCCAAAACCGAGAATGCCTTATGGCTGAACCTTTACATATATCATCAGAAACAGGAGGTCTACCAAAGTTGCTAAAATAGTGGTCGTACATTGACATTTGACCTTTTTTTTTTTTACGGTAAGGTCAATTTTGCTTCCTTATGCATTTGTATGGGAAAAATGTTCAGAATTTCAAACGACTTCTCCTCTGGAGCCTCTGGGCAAATTTTGCTAAAATTTCATATGGAGCCTTCTTAGGTTGGGGGAATGAAAGATTGCTAAAATGGTCGCGGCTCGTTGACCAAAATGGCCACCATACCCATATATGGTAAAAACCTTTAAAAATCTTCTTCTCCAGGACGGAAGATGCCTTGGGGCTTAATCTTTGCATAAGTCATCGGGGATCGGAGGTCTACCAAAATTGCTAAAATAAAGGTCGTATATTGACATTTGACTTTTTTACGGCAAGGTCAAGTTTGCTTACCTATGCAGGATTGCTAAAAAGGTCGGGGCTCGTTGACCAAGATGGCCGTCATGCCCATATATGGTAAAAACCTTTAAAAAATCTTCTTCTCCAGAACCGAGGATGCCTTGGGGCTGAATCTTTGCATAAGCCATCGGGGAATGGAGGTATATTGACATTTGACCAAATATTTTTCTGATTGGAAATCAAAGATGGCCGTCATCTTGTTTATATTTATTATATTTCCCTGCCACTGTGCTGTTTACATGTATAAAATCATGATTCTTCAGAAACCACTTAGCCAATTTCCACCAAATTGATCCTACTGTTGAAATGTGATTGATAGTTTATTCAAATAATTATGCTCCATTGACTGTATTGACTATATTCTTCTTCAAAATTAAGAACTGCTCAAATGATGATCTTTTCATTGGTTGCGATGATAGGATTGGAAAATTGTTGCATAACATCTGCATATCTGCAGTGATTATGTCACTCAGGTGAGCGAGTCGTGGCCCATGGGCCTCTTGTTTAATAAGTACCACGTTATCGGAAAGAATGTCCGTGTAGATACGCCAATACACTTTCTGTTTTCAGGCCAAGAGTACGAAAATGCAGATGATATTATGGCGGAGACACGAAATGATCCTGAGAATGTGTACGAGAACCCCTCATGTTCTACTGTCGATGAAGAGGCAAAGATCAAAACTGTTACTAGGGTAATTTATTAACGGCAGTGGCTAGTCGTCTGATACCGGATGAGCAATCTCCAAGGCCAGTCGTCCGGTACCGGTGTCATAAATTATTTTGACCCGCCTAAAAACTGACATAATAATATGACCCCTGTATTAATATTTTACTGTAATATTTTTAACCGCCCCATAGTATTTTGATCTGCTCTACAATCTTAAGGAATGATATAACACATGTAGAATGGATTCAATTATTCAAATAGCATAGAAAATAATGTTTTGACAATAATCCATCCACTTTGATTTTTGAGGGGACGAGGGGGGTTGCACATTTCCTGAATTTTTTATAGTGCCTGATGGCACACTGAAAATCTCAAAAATCTGAAAATTGTTGTCCGATGTAGACATTGTGAGCCAGCATGATGGAATGCCAGTAGTTGTTTTTAGCTTCTGTGGTCAAACGATTTAAAACCTTCATGTCATGATTTGTAGACATGAAGAAGAGGAGTAAAATACAGAATTATACGAAATATTAAGTTATATTATTGAGAATAATAAGAATATATATAATAAACATGAGCACAGTTTTATTATGCCGAGCTGTAATATACTACCGGACCACTAGCAATTTGCACGGGGATTGGCTAGTCGTCGGGTGTCGGACAAGCAGACACGTTGGCTAGTCGTCCGGTACAAGACGACTAGATACTGACTTCATTTATTCAGGTAATAGTAGCCTGGCGGCGTTTAAGCGGCCCTCTAGTTGAGCCAGGTTTTTATGACCGTACATCATTTTACTTTGATATTTGCATATTGTCAGTGTCACCTGCTTAAAGATTGGTTAGCATTATGTGGTCGTTATGAGGCTACTGTTGATTAAAACATGGTTCATTCATGTGCAATACACCTATGAAATTCATTTGTTCTCTGCTTTTATTTGTACACGGAGCAAATGTCTTTCTCTACCAGCATTTGGATGCCATGACTTCTGCGTCTATTCAGCCTCCTTTTTAGAATAAACAATAAAACATTTACACTTGTTTGGTCTCTTGTACAGGTTTTGATTAAATACATTTCAGTTTGACGGTTGGTTATTTATGAGGAAACTGCTTCTTCTAGATTCAGATTCCATCAAAAACACAAGTAGAGATTAAAATGTATAAAAGCCTTCTCAGTAACGAAGTCATTATTTCTAAGATGCAAGCTTTTAATGCGTTTTGTCTTATCGACAGTCGTATACGCATGACGCGGTCACATGGCTATGAATGAAAGTTTATATTAATATAAATCTAAAAGAAATTACATTTCAGAGCAATGGACACTCTCATAATTTGAAAACATCTGACAAGTCAAATTTTCCTGGCCAGACTAGCAAAGTTCGGCCGGCTAGGCATTACCAGTAATCCGCGTATAAAGTTTCAAAACTCCCAGAATGGGCTTAATAATCATAACAGACCAAAATATAATTAACTACACCATTGTGAAGTACAAGGAGGCATTTATCCGGCATTTACACCAGCTGTAGTGAAGATAAATATATTATACAAGAAATGACCCTTGAAAGCAACGAACACACGTGCAAACATTGCAAAAGAGCTGAAGTTTCCTGCGCATACACACAAACCCAACAAATAACTTTATGAAACATTCAGATTGTAAAACATTAAAATAGTGCGAAGGACATTATGTGCTTTTAGACCAAACATCCCACTATATTTCGGCTTTAGAGTTTATAGGCAAAAAGCTAATAAGTTCTGCGATAGCGGACTGTCTTTTATTATATTATTCTTTCATCTGTTGTTATAAGTAGCTTGATCTAGGCCCAAAAGATCTCTGAAAATAACCACACGAGACATTTATTATATTAAAATTCATTTCAGTGATAAGTGAATCGGATCAAATATAGTGCAACTTCTCTACAACAGCTACTGTTAGGATGGTTTGATTTTGGTACTGTAAATTTTCCATTTTTGGATGGCGATATCCTTTGGGCTACCTTTCATGGTGCATATATGATGCATATATTCCTCGGTTGTTACAGTTTTGCTAGAGCATCTAATCAAGTTATTGACTTGAATAATGGAAATAAAAAAAGCTGCTAAACTTCTTAAGCAAGGCTATGATGTTTACGTCATCATAAACAACGTAAATCATTTTTCTGAGTTCTATTGCCGTCATTCTGAATTAATGTCCAAATATATCGTTGTTTAAAATTCTTCTACAAGAGGGTCAGTCCAAACCTAAATTTTATGGCGACTCAGTTTATGTCAGAAAGATTGTTGGCAAATTTGATTATTCGGCACCATTTACAAAATATTATTAGAACGTGGCAAACTGAATGCTGTTAACCCAGTTATGTTTGATGACTTTGTTTCCCTCTGTTATTGCAAAATGGTGGGTCTGTCCTCAGACTAAATGACAGCTTCTTTCTCAATCTGTTTATGGTGTTTGGCGCCTGACTATCAATGTCTGTGATCGGGCTCATCGTAGCCCCGTTTGTTGTTTTCTTGTGTTCAAGCTTCAGATCACCATTGAGCTCTTGGATTTGTTTCATCACAGACATTGTCTTTGGTTATGTGTGTTTCACTGTGATGATTCTTAGATAAGGAGGAATACCCCTTGGAAAAAATGTAAGAGAAAAGTCCAGGGAGTGCCACAATCACATACCGCAGCCCTTCCCAGACCCCAAGAGGAAGAGGAAACCAACAATCTAAACAAGCACAAACCGAACAAACGCACGAAAAGCACTAAGATTAGCTCTCTCTTCCCCAAGCGAGGTAATCGCAATACTAAAAGGACGGAAAAAACACAAGAACAAAATGACACACGGAAAGACATACAACAAATCGCCTCGTAGAATAAACAACAAAGCAACAAAGAGTAAGACCAACACCGGAACCACCGCCTTAGAACGGTCGGTAGAGCAAACCACCGTGGGGTTTAAAGCACTTTTACAGCTAGCTAACTTCACCCTGGGTCCCGATGCTACTCTTAATACAGAAATACATAAAAATTCGGTTCGCATAAAGGCTTCCAACTCAGTCAATGCATCAAAGCGAACATTTATTTGTAATTTGGAGCTGCACCAAAATAAAGAGTGAAGTTATGCGCAAGTAAATGGTTTAAACCCCCAGTTTAGTTTTCCTACTGGCCGCTCCGAGGCTGTTCCTCTGTTGCAGTTTTTGTATGTTTGTTCGTCTATGGAACCAAACGCGGCGTTTGTTTTGTCCTTATTTCTATCATCACCTACAGTTATTCGTCTCCCATTGTACCTAAAATTTTCAATTACAAAAACGTGCTGCAAGGGCTAAATACTGAGAACATTACTCGAAACCCCTCAGCGTGTTCCTGTAAAGCATCGAAGTTCCGCTATAATCCAGCCGGTCACGTCATAACAGGTAACCTCAATATAGTCAGGATTAGCAAACAGGGACATTTTTTCCAAAGGCCCTAAATATAGGGAACCCAGGTCTTTTACTTGGAAACAGAATTCCAAATTGATATTGGATTCTGTTGAAGAGTATGCACGACGCTGGGCCAAGAAAGAGGACGAGGAGGTTGATACCCTGTCTGAATGGGTTAAATCGGTAATGTCCTTGGTAAACAGACGTGTCTCAGTACTCAGCAGAACCATGTCTCGCCGACATGAATCGGTGTTTGATGATCAAGATGTTGCTGCTGAGTTAGCTGAAATCCATGAGAAGTTTGTCGTTGTTCCAGCCGACAAGCATCTAACAACATTGTGTTTGTTTGCAAAACACACTATATAAACTGCTCAATGGAAGAGCTTGGTATGAGTACCATGACCGGAAACCCTACATATAATCTTACAGCTATGTCCAGGGAAGAAATTCTACAAAACCACCATTCGGTGATGCTGACAATTGGAATTTCCCTCCCAGACGAAGATATTGACCTTCCCAAACTGTACTGGATTCCTAAACTTCGCAAGAATCCGTACAAGCAGAGATATATTGCGGGTTCAGCTAAGTGCTCAACCAAAAAAGGTAAGAGAAAAGACCAGGGAGTGCCACAATCACAAACCGCAGCCCTTCCCAGACCCCAAGAGGAAGAGGAAACCCGACAAATCCCAGGTAATCGCAATACTAAAAGGACTGAAAAACACAAGGTGTTAGTCTTACTCCTTGTTGCTTTGTGGTTTGTTCTACGAGGCGATTTGTTGTATGTCTTTCCGTGTTGTCATTTTGTTCTTGTGTTTTTCAGTCCTTTTAGTATTGCGATTATCTCGCTTGGGGAAGAGAGAGCTAATCTTAGTGCTTTTCGTACGTTTGTTCGGTTTGTGCTTGCTTAGATTTGTCGGTTTCCTCTTCCTCTTGGGGTCTGGGAAGCGCTGCGGTTTGTGATTGTGGCACTCCCTGGACTTTTCTCTTACCTTTTATTAAAGCACTTTTTACAGCTAGCTAACTTCACTCTGGGTCCCGATGCTACTCTTAATACAGAAATACAAAAAAAAATCGGTTCGCATAAAGGCTCCCAACTCAGTCAATGCATCAAAGCGAAAACATAAAAATCAAATTAATCACTACAATATTCAAAGACGAGTACTCATGGCTAACTCTACTGTATGCCAGAGCAAATGAAAACCAATAGTTGAACCACGGCGGGCCAAGCCAAAGACATATCGTCAAGCCCCAACCCACTGGTTAAAGTTTTACGAAGAGGCCGTCATTGAGTCTGAGGCCCGAACCGCCGTCGTGCAATTAAAGAGTGAAGCATAGTCATCATCAATGATTGGGTTGACAACTAGGCATGCAGTCTGCCGCATAATATCTAGGCTTTTGCCAATTCTTTTATAATGGTTAATAAGTTTTCTGAATTGCTCCGAAAAGTTAGATTTAAGTACAATTTTTCTAAATCTGTACACTAAGTCACCGTAAAATTTGGGTTCCCATATACCTTGTTGCAGAAGTGTTTTCAGTCTGACGCTATATTTTTCTAACAAAGACACTGTGTCGATAAAATTTCGAATACGCCTTACGAAGTTTAAAATAACGATAGCCCTGCCTAAGAAGTTGGCAGTAGGGGCTTTATTACGGTAGTTAAAGTCATTAAGATTTGAAGAAGCTGTGGCGAATATAATAAGTTGAGATATGTATACCCCATATAAGGTACGCCAGGGGACATCGCCATCCAGAAAAGGGAAATTGACTATATCAAAATCAAAATCATCTCGTTTATGATAAATTTTGGTGGAAACTGTACTATTAGATATACATAGATTCAAATCAAAAAAAAGGTGCCTCGGTATCGGAAGAATTTGTTCTATTTCTCAGATTCTAACACGAATACTAACCGCAGTTAAAGAAGGCCTTCAGAAGTATTGTGACACTGCATATGCCAGAAGTGGTGTTAATCAGATGTGGATCCTGAAAAACTCCAAACAGCTCTTAGAAAACCTAAAGGCACAATCTCTTCATTCCGTCAACAGTATAAAATCTTTCGATTTCTCTACTCTTTACACTACTATTCCTCATGATGAATTGAAATCTAAATTAAAGGCAATTATCAACCAGTGTTTCTTCCACAAGAATGGTAACCGTCGTTTTCAGTATGTTGTTATTGGCTACAAAGACACGTACTTTGTTCGGGATCACTCTGATGCGCCACAAAAATACTCAGATGCAGGTGTCAAAAAAGATGCTGGAATCGACAATAATTTTGTGGAGTTCGGCGGTCTGATATTTCAGCAAACAATCGGCATACTGATGGGCACTAACTGTGCACCGTTAATTGTCGACTTGTTTTTATACTCGTATGTGGAGGAGTTTGTACAAAGTCTCCTCCAAGCAGACAAGAAACACCTCGCACAACAATTCAATTTCACCTACAAATATATAGATGGTGTATTGTCTCTGAAAAACACAAAATTTGCAGAGTATTTAGAATTCATCTATCCACGTGAACTTGACATAAAGGAAACAGCGGAGACTGCAGCCTCCTCCTCATACTTAGTTGTTATCTCTACATTGACAATGGAAAGCTTACTACTAGGCTTTACGACAAACGGGGTGACTTCAATTTTCCCATTGTTAACTTTCCATTCCTGAGCAGTAATATCCCTTCTGCACCAGCATAGGCCTTTACGTTTCACAATTAATCCGTTATGCCAGAACCTGTTCAAATTATCAGCACTTCATGGAGCGTGGGAAAGTGCTCACTACAAAGTTGTTGAGCCAGGGCTATCAAAAAAAACAAACTGGTAGCAAGACTGAAGACGTTCTATGGGAGACATCATGATCTAGTCAATCCCTACAATGTGGCAGTTTACAGAATTGTTTCTGATGTTTTGCCAGTGACGCGCCATTAGTAGACTTCCCAAATCCCGGACATACGCTTCTACCGATATTTCCTTCGTTCAGGCCTATGGGAATGGTGGGCGAAGCTTACTTACCAAGTAATGCTTACTATCCGCGGACGCTTGATTACACCCTTTGTTCTGGGGTCCATGTCTGTTGGTCTGAACATTCTGATTCGTCATTCGTTTATGCATTTATGAGTTTGGATTACGGCTTTGGAACCATGACAGCAACTACTTCTTCCTCAACTCCCCTTCTTTTGGTGCCTCGGAAGGGTTATGCAACGCGGTTTTGGTATATCTTTGGTATCTATACTTATATTTATGGCCAAATATAGTGAATTCTTAACACCCGTAGAAAGAAAGATTTCCTGAGACTAGTGGTGAGCACCACATTAGCAATTCAACTCAGAAGTTTGAAAGTCTTAATAAAAAAGGTAAGAGAAAAGTCCAGGGAGTGCCACAATCACAAACCGCAGCCCTTCCGAGACACCAAATCCAAACAAGCACAAATCGAACAAACGTACGAAAAGCACTAAGATTAGCTCTCTCTTCCCCAAGCGAGGTAATCGCAATACTAAAAGGACTGAAAAACACAAGAACAAAATGACACATGGTAAGACATACAACAAATCGCCTCGTAGAATAAACCACAAAGCAACAAAGAGTAAGGCTAACACCGGAACCACCGCCTTAGAACGATCAGTAGAGTAAAAGTTTAGCCTTTTATCTGTATTCTTTGTGTGTAGTTTTTTTTAAACACTACGTCATACATTTTAACATCATTCGTAACCCCTCAGTCTTGGACGCAGAGTACGTTCAAACCTCTTTCCTATTGGATGGCAGAAAATGTTTGTTTACGTTTATCGGACAGTATAATTACCGATGTTTTTTAGCTCACCTGAGCCGAAGGCTAAACGTGAGGTATTGTGATAACTCACCGTCCGTCGTCGTCGTCGGCGTCGTTGTCGTCGTCGTCGTCGTCCGTCCGTCCACAATCTTTAAACAACATCTCCTCCTAAACCACTGATTGGAATCTAACTAAACTTAACAGGAATGATCCTTGGTTGGTCCTCTTTCAAAGTTGTTCAAATGGTTTCGGTCCATTGCATATCTAGATCACAGTAGCTAAAAATAGACTTTTTAACTAAAAACGTAAAATATCTTCTTGTCAGAAACCACTGGACCGATTTCCATAAAATTTTGCAGAAATGTTCCTTTGGTGACCCTCTACCAAGATTATTCAAGCCATTTGGATTCGTCAAAAAACATGGCCGCCAGGGGGCGGGGCTTTTTTTCCCAAAATTATCTATATAGAAAACTTTAAAAATCTTCTTGTCAGAAACCACTGGACCGATTTCAATATAATTTTGCAGAAATGTTCCTTTGGTGATCCTCTACCAAGATTGTTCAAGCCATTCGGATTCATAAAAAAAACATGGCCGCCAGGAGGCGGGGCTTATTTTCCCTATATATCTATATAGAAAACTTAAAAAATCTTCTCGTCAGAAACCACCAGGCCGATTTCCATATACTTTTGCAGAAATGTTGCTTTGGTGATCCTCTACCAAGGTTGTTCAAGCCATTTGGATTCGTCAAACAGCATGGCCGGCAGGGGGCGGGGCTTATTTTCCCTATATATCTATGTAGAAAACTTTAAAAATCTTCTTGTCAGAAACCACTGGACCGATTTCCATATAATTTTGCAGGAATGTTCCTTTGGTGATCCTCTACCAAGATTGTTCAAGCCATTTGGATTCGTCAAAAAACATGGCCGCCAGGGGGCGGGGCTTATTTTCCCTATATATCTATATAGAAAACTTTAAAAATCTTCTTGTCAGAAACCACTGGACCGATTTCAATATAATTTTGCAGAAATATTTCTTTGGTGATTCTCTGCCGAGAGTGTTCAAGCCATTTGGATTCGTCAAAAAACATGGCCGCCATGGGGCGGGCTTATTTTCCCTATATATCTATATGGAAAACTTAAAAAAATCTTCTTGTCAGAAACCACCAGACCGATTTCAATATAATTTTGCAGAAATGTTCCTTTGGTGATCCTCTACCACGATTGTTCAAGCCATTTGGATTTGTCAAAAAACATGGCCGCCAGGGGACGGGGCTTATTTTCTTCATATAGCTATACACAAAACTTAAAAAATCCTCTTGTCACAAACCACTGGACCGATTTTCATATAATTTTGCAGAAATGTTCCTTTGGTGACTCTCTACAAGAGTGTTCAAGCCATTTGGATTTGTCAAAAAACATGGCTGCCAGGGAGCGGGGCACATTTTCCCTATATATCTATATAGAAAACTTTAAAAATCTTCTTGTCAGAAACCACTGGACCAATTGCTATATAATTTTGCAGAAATATTCCTTTGGTGATTCTGTACCAAGATTGTTCAAGCCATTTGAATTTGTAAAAAAACATGGCCGCCAGGGGGTGGGGCTTATTTTCCCTATATATCTTTGTAGAAAATTTAAAAAATCTTCTTTTGTCAGAAATCACTGGACCAATTCATTATAACTTGGCAAAAATGTTTCCATGGTGACCCTGTACCAAGATTGTTCAAGTAATCGTGATTCGTCAAAAAACATGGTCGCTAGGGGGCGGGGCTTATTTTCCCTATATATCTATATAAAAAACTTTAAAAATCGTCTTTTAAGAAACCGTTGAACCGAGTTCAATGTAACTTGGCAGGAATGTTGCTTTGGTGACCCTCTACCAAGATTGTTCAAGCCTTGATGATATGTCAAAAAACATGGCCCCCAGGGGGCGGGGCTTATTTTCCATATATATATCTGTATAGAAAACTTTAAAATTCTTCTTGTCAAATACCTCCTGACTGATTTCAATAATGCTTTAGTAACCCTCTACCAAGAATGTTCAAGCAATCTTGATTTGTCAAAAAACGTGGCTGCTAGGGGGTGGGGCTTATTTTCCCTATAGATCTAAATAGACAACTTTAAAAATCTTCTTGTCGGAAACCACTGAACTGATTTCAATTTAACTTGGCAGGAATGTTCCTTTGGTTACCCTCTACCAAGTTTGTTCAAGCTGTCATGATTCGTCAAAAAAAAAAAAAAATGGCCGTTAAGGGGTAGGGCTTTATAGCGATATATAACACTTTAAAAATCTTTTTGTCAGAAACCACTGGACCAATTTCAAAATAACTTGGCAGAAATGTTCCTTTGGTGACCTTCTTTCAAGATGAAGTCAAGTCATGATGTGTTAAAAAGAAAAACAAACATGGCTTGGTGTGTTAGGGGGAGGTGGGGGGGGGGCGGGGGGGGGGCAGGGCTATAAAATTTATACATAAAACTTAGAGCAGTGAACTTGGCTGAATCTTCAACAGTAAGTGTGCAAATCTGTTAGCTCAGGTAAGCGATATAGGACCATCATGGTCCTCTTGTTTTTATTTATTTATTTTTTTTCAAAACGATAAGCAGTTTCATTCGTCAAAAAAAATCTTTTTAGAAGAACTTCTCATCGAGTAGTCATTTAAACGTCAGGAACATAAATATTAACATAAATTTTGACTTTATACTAGCCAAAACTATGCGGAAATATGGTCACAAAGCAATATAACGGTTACGCGCGTGCGTACTGATATCGGAAAAAAATATCATTGAAACATTTGTATTTGTTGTAGGGAAAGCAGTAAGGTTTCTTCTTAAAGCTGTATTTTAAACCACTAGATAAAATGTATGATTAAAGGCATTTATTATCCAACTAAAATTTGACTTTAATCAATTGGTATCAATGGAACCGGAAATAATTTTGCCATCCACAATATTTGGTCACGTGGCATATCATTGTAATCACGTAGTCAGTAACTCGGATGAAAACAAGTACATTAAAAAGATCTATAGCTAAAATGTTTAACGTACCAAATGTGGATCTTGTGACGTCATAATGAGACTAAAAAAGTAAGAGAAAAGTCCAGGGAGTGCCACAATCACAAACCACAGCCCTTCCCAGACCCCAAGAGGAAGAGGAAACCGACAAATCTAAACAAGCACAAACCGAACAAACGTACGAAAAGCACTAAGATTAGCTCTCTCTAACATTTAAAGGAATGTTAAATTTGCAAAATATAAGCACCTGTAAAAATTAAGTACTGTTTATTTGTTTTTATTACTTAAATAGAATAATTAACTTAGACGTAACATTTTCATTTTGTAGAAATGTCTCACAAGTAATCAAGTTTTAAAATTTAAGTAACTTTATATTTATTGGAAGTCTGTAAGATTAGACTTCTCTTGATAGATTATTGTTATGAATATTTACGGGATGAACATTACAAAACGCTTAAATAGGCACGAAGGCTTTTTAGTTTAAAATACAGAAAACATAGTTCATCTTATTTAAACTCATTATATGTATTCATAACAGTTTCCGTATATTTTATATGGAAATGTCTTTCTAAATAGAGCAAGGATATTCCTAGTGAAATTGTGAGAATATCGTGTTTGTCGCTCGCATTTCATTCCTTAAAATACCATATTAGGGAAATTTATACGGTTATTTCATCAAAGCATAAGCCAAAAAAAGCAACAAGACTACCGATTAATTCTAAAATGAATATTTTTAAATAGTTTACCAATTTTGTCACATTCTGATGATCAGTCACCTCCAGACGAAATATGACAACTCTTCTTTTTTTTCTATTGCAAAGATGACATTTGCAAAAATATACATTACTCATATTCGGATCAAATAATAGTCATATATAGTTAATGATTCCCAAAGGAAGTAGTTTTACAATAAAGTGAGACCACTCACCCTCGTCGCCTAAACTCTTCCCGTTTTCGTCTCGTGTACTTAAATATTTAGTCCATGTTAAAGCCGACGTGTATGTAAGGTATGCCACCAGGAACGAAGCTGATGTCAGGCTTGATGCATTATGTGTTTATCATTTGACCTACAGTTCACGATCATATGACGTTGTAATTTTACAGAGACCCTAATTTAGATCAATTATAAGACGATAAATCATAAAAGTTAAAGACTGACAGGCCTCCGACACAGCCTTTCATGTGATATGGTTTTGCTATACTTGCTTCTTTGTTATGGATTAGGGGAGTTTATTACACCGGTACGTTATGAAAAGAGGCAGCAAAGATTATACGTAATTCTTTATGTTCTTGATAGTAGCAAAAATTTGTTCCATACATGTCTAACGTGTACCCTGTTTACGTTTCTACGCAGACAAAGAACCAAGATGGGTTGATATATCTGGATGTGGAGATTTCACCAGCAAGCAGAAACACAGGCAAAACGCTTATAATCCATGGACTTGAAGAAAAAACAAACTATGCCAGTGTTGCCTTTGGAAAAGTTGGAGAACAGGCACCAGATAGTGATGAAGATGTTGCAACACAAAACCAATAAAACGACTATCAGTGGTGTTATCTCTTTTACTTTCAAGATATACCTGACAAAGTATATATACATATACACAAACATAACAAAAATATGCTTCTTGTGACTGGCACCAATGTCTGCAACCTTATGATTAATGCCTTTTGCTATGGTTTCTATGCGACTTAATGTACCACCGTCACACTGATTACTGATATATGCCTAGAGTTAGAAGCCGTAGTACATGTTTGTTCAACATTAATGTCCAATGAAGTAAACGTCCACGTTAGGAAGTAGAAAACGTTTATTGTCTGTCCACTTTTTCAGGTAGTGACGCCTTTCTTCATTTTAAGCTCTCTTAGGATAACTTGTTTTCACTGGACCTGTCTTTCTAAACTTTTGGCCTGTTCAAACTCTTATCTAGGGCATAAGGTATGTATTGTACAGCACAGACCAACCAAATCTGGTGTATGTGTACATATTTAATATGAAGACTGTGTCATTCCATAAATAGCGCATTGTGGCTTATGTATCGACCTGTAGCCCACATACCATATAGAGGACAATTTTCTGTGTATAGACAGTATGCATTCTGCATCTTCTCAACAAAAATGCTCTGCGCTGTATGCCTCGGCTGACTAAATCTAATAGAGGACGACTTGGATTGAATATATGTGTCACATATGTCCGGTACTGTTCGACCAAAGCTAACCACATTTAGTATATGGATATGTTTCCTGAAGGCTACATGACGTTTATCAAAAGTATAAACTATAACTGAACTTCATCCTACATTATTATCAAAGTTTTTTTTTGAGGAAATGTTACGTTAATGTCACGTACAGATAAACATAGGTCAGGTCTGAAACTGGGTCACTTAGGGTCAAACTTAGATCACCAGGCCAAATCAAAGGAAAACCTTGCTAGCACTGTAGAAGTCACATTTTCGGAGAAGTCATCATGAATCGTGCTCAAATGTTTGTCTTGCAGATTTTAGGCAAATTCGATACTGGGTTACTTGTGGTCAAAAACTAGGTCATCAGGCCAAATCAAAGGAAAACCTTATTAAAATTCTAGAAGTCACACTTTTATATGATCATAATGCATCTTGTTCAAAATGTCTTGATGATTTCTATGTCATGTTCAAAACTGGGTCACTTTGGATCAAATACTAGGTCACCAGGTAAAATTATAGGAAAACCTTGTTAATACTGGAGGTCACATATTAATTTATCATCATGAATCTTGCTCAAAATGCTTGTCTTGATGATTTCAAGGTCAAGTTTGAAACGGGATCAATTATGACGTATATTTTAGGATCAGTGGACTTTGTTATTTATTTGTTTTTCGTTTACGTCAGTTTCTCAATAACTGTCGTCCTACAGAGTGATACTTGGCACATGCATACATCTTAGCATGACCTATTGAATGCAGTCTTCCATATTTGATCTTCACCTATATTTTATGGTCCACTGACTTTTCAAGTGTTTGCATTTAGGTCAGTTTCTCAGTATCTATTGGTCCTATAGCTAGTGATGCTTGGCACACGCATATATCTTAGCATGACCTGTTGGATGCAGTCAATCATAATTGACCTTGACATATATTTCACGGCCCATTAGACATGCTGCATTGCCTTAGTTGTTTATGTAATCATCATGAGTCTTGATTAGAATGTTTGCCTTGATCATTTCTAGGTCAGGTTCTCTAAGTGCTTTGATATTCAGGTGAGCGACACAAGGCCGTCATGACCCTTTTGTTTTTATATTTGGATAAAAAAAATATGTCCATGATATGAGTAATAATTCCTTTCGATAATAAAATGACACTTCACATTAGTGTTCACCATCCCCACCGCATTCTAAACTCTAGGCCAGATAAGACTGACGTCTGTAACCATTTTATTTCATGGAATACATATTCACTTATTTTGGTGAGAATTGCATATGTGGAAATTAACACTTCATATTCTTGAAGTATGACTTAGGAGTTTCACATGTTCTTTCCCTAGCTTCGTGTATCATTTTAGATAATGAGATGAAACGCCTGAGATATCTTTGCTATAGGGACATGCTGTAAAATTCCGTCGCCAATATTCATTTTGAAACGACATATAGGAAAAGCTGAGACAGTTTTCATCAAATCTGATAAGTGTTTTCGAATGACCGTAGGTGGTCAGACTAAGCAGAATCACTGCGTAATGTCACAGTCTCCTTTTAAAGATATTGTCCCAGTGTCGAATATCTTGAAAAAATAGCGAAGAGGATATAAATAGTTTTATATGGGCTATGATCTGTGACTGTGACTTCATACTCATCTATTCTGTTTGCTGCAATATAAAAATGATAAAATTTTGGAATGGTTGCTGGTGTGAGTAAAAGACACCATACCCATACGTTTAAAAAAACCAAAAGTTAAAAAAATTAAGGTGCGTTAGGTCTTGTCATGCGCAGCGCTATTATATGCAAAGCTTCTTGTGCCTTTTCTATCGACTTCAGGAGAGCTGTTTTCAGATTTGAGCTCAGTGACCATAAACTGCACGAATGTGCGGCACAATCCGGACAGGTATTTTGTTAATATAAACTATGCAGTATATCGTAGATATTTATCTAGAAACGTCAGATTTGTTTAATTTAATTAAATGGGAATGTAAATCACTTCAGAAACAAACAAAAGAAGTCCTAAGTATTCACTTGCTTTACATTTTGAACTGTTGCTTCTCTGTGAAAAAAATCAACATCAGCGTCCAAAAATCCTTTATAAAATGTATGCCTAAAAATATTTAGTTTAGAAAAAACAAACTCTTGGTGCAAATTGTTCTGAATCGCTGTAGTTTGTTTTATCACTGTAAGTATGGGCGCCGCCATTTAGAATATTTAAGTAAGTATTTAATTTAAGACGTTGCCTGTTGATAGGAATATTGTCATCAGATGTTAGGTTAGTTGAAACCGAATTTCAGTTCTTTTTTAACAAATTGCTATGCTACATAGACACTTTATCATGTATTTACTTGATGTGCATGTTCCTGCAATATTCCTGACTAAGTTAAACATAGCCGGGCGAAATCAGTGTACAGGTGTATATTGTTCTCTGTTCATCTTCCTCGCCAGCAGTAGGCCGCAGGTGTTTCAGAGCAAACATGGCGAATAAGCGATTGAACCAAACCAGACCAAAAGAAGAAGACCAAAACAGTTTAAATAACCTCGTCCTTGCGTTTTCTTCTAAATGTGTAATAACCAAATATGTCATTGGTTAACTTCGTAGTACCGTAGTTCTGAGAACTGAGTAATTTGTGCATGAATCGTCGCCATTACGACTGAAATGTAATGATCACACTTACTTTTCTGTATTGAAGTTCTGCTTAAGCAGTAAATACCAAATGTTTGGAAACTAAATCGTTGAATAAGCAACTAAGCTAATCATATACAAAGATAGTGAAAGTCGATACTAGCTAAAATCAACCTTTTACCTTAGATTTAAGAACGAAAAATATCAGAAGGTTAATGTTGTCAGTAGGGAAATAATGCATTCTAGGCTGATATTAATCCGGAACCAGCAGCGTGTTGTTAGTAACATATTCGTACGTGTACCTAATTCAATGTGCTTTTGTTTCTGTATTTATCTTTTCGTAGTACTAATTCACTCGATTTTGGAAATAAGATTGATGTTTTGAACGAAAAGACAAATACAGTGAACACCGAAAGTCGTTATGAATGATAAATTAGTTCAACAAATCTTACATTTTTAAGCAACACACACATTGTCTTAGAAACATGATGTATTTTTTGGTTTTGTTTCGATTATGTATTTGTCTTATCTAAGATAGAATGGTTAAATATGACAGATTGTGGATAACCATCTGTTATCAAACGTTTTAACATAATTTCTTCAGCCATAAATCTAGAAGTATCCGGTGCTTTTGGAACATTTGTTCATCAATGTCACTGTTCATGTATAGTTTTCTTATTTTTGATAGACATTCCATTCGGCATCTTGTATATATATGTATATGCGTAGTGATCGTATTGAAGAACAACATCATTAACCAAAACTGATTTATATGTTCTTTAAGGTAGATACTGATGACACTGCAAGACCCCTTGATTGATTAAAAACATTCTTATACATAAAATTTGGTGACAGTATTGAATCGCATTTCGAGTATCTCCAGACTTGCGATATCTTATTGGCAGTATGAAGGAGCTTTCCTTTAGGATAGGTAAAAATTTATGTGAATCACAAATGAAGCCAGTTTCCATAGCGCAGTCGGTAGCGCGTCTTATCTGCGTATCCAGGGCCTCATGTTTGAAACCCAACTCGTCACATGACTTTCTACAATCATTTGCATTAATGAAGGATCATATTAGGAGGACATTTTATTACAGCCTTTACTTACAAAAAAGGTAAGAGAAAAGTCCAGGGAATGCCACAATCACAAACCGCAGTCCTTCCCAGACACCAAGAGGAAGAGGAAACAGACAAACCCAAACAAGCGCAAATCAAATAAACGTACGAAAAGCACTAAGATTAGCTCTCTGTTCCCCAAGTGAGCTAATCGCATTGCTAAAAGGACTGAAAAACACAAGAACAAATAACGCAAGGCAAAAGAGCAAACAAATCGCTCGTAAAATAAACCACAAAGCAACAAAGAGTAAGACAAACACGGGGACCACCACCTTAGAACGGTCAGTAGAATAAAGCACCGGGGGTTTAAAGCAATTTTTATTCGGCCAGCCAACCTCATCCTAGGTCCCGATGCTACTTGTAATACAGAAATACGTAAAGGCTCCTAGATAAGTCAATGCATCAAAGCGAAAACATAAAAATCAAATTCATCACTATGATAAACAAAGACGAGTACTCATGGCTAATTCTACTGTGTGGCACGGGCCCCCGTAGCCTAGTGGATAAGAGAGTTGACTCTTAATCCATTAGGTTTCTCACCGCTGTGGTTCGAGCCTCGCTCGGGTCATATGTGGGAAAGCCAAGTTCTGCTTACGGATGGTCAGATGGTTTTTCTCCGGGTTCTCCGGTTTTCGCCCACCTTCGATGAACGATCGGCTCGATATAAGTGAAATATTCTTGAAAGGGCCGTAAAACCCAAATCAAAAAAAAAAAAAAAAAAAAAAAAAATCTACTGTGTGGCAGAGTAAATGAAAACCAATAGTTGAACCACGGCGGTCCAAACCAAAGACATATCGTCAAGCCCCAATCCACTGGTTTAAGTTTTACGAAGAGACGATCAATTAGTCTGAGGCCCGAACCGCTGCCGTATAAGTAAAGAGAGAAGCATAGTCATCAACAATGATAAGTTTTATAACTAGGCATGCAGTCTGCCGCAAAATAGTCAGGGTATAGCCAATTCTTTTATTACGGTTAAATAAAATGCGAGATGTTGGATTTTTCCATAATTTTTCAAAATCTGTGCACTAAGTCACCGTAAAATTCTGGTTCCGATATACTTTGTTGCAGAAGTGTTTTCAGACTGACGTTATATTTTTTTCTACTAAGGCACTTTCTGCGTTTAAATTTTGTACACGCCTTACGAAGTTTAAAATAATGATAGCCCTGCCCAAGAGGTTTGGCAGTAAGGGCTTTATTACGGCAGTTAAAATTTTTGAGATTTTAAGAAGCTCTGGCGAACCTGATAAGTTGAGATATGTATACCCCATATGAGTTATGCCGGGGGACACCGCCATCCAGAAAAGAGATATTGACTATATCAAAATCAAAATTGTCCCGTTTATCATAATTTGGAGGCAGTTGTGCCATTAGATACATATGGATTCAAATCCAAAGAAAAGGTGCCTCGGTATCGGAAGAATTTGCTTTGTTTAACTGGAATTCAGTAGGGTATATGACCATTTGGTCAAAGTAAATATTGTCCACATTTAATAAATCATCAAGGTAACTTGAAGTGGAATTGAAAGCCTCAATAATATCAACCTGATTTTTACCGTGAAAGAGACTTAATGAAATCTCTTTCATAACAAAAAGCGACATACTTGAAACAAGGGAAGCAAAATTAGTTCCCATTAGAATACCAATAATTTGCCTACAAAGTTTAGTTCCAAACCTAATAAAAATGTTATCCAAAAGATAAAATGGGCATCATAGACTTTTTGACACATAAATTATAATTCTTGTTTACAATAGAAGTGGAAGAAGCACAGTCTTCGTTGCAAGCCAAATATTAGGTATTCTCTCGAATAAACATTTCATTAATTAAATCAATAAGTTTATCTTTATAGAGTGATGAGGTAACGTAGTATACAGTGTAGAAAAATCATACGTAGACAATTCAGAAGCCTTAAACTTTTTAGATTTAAATTTATTGAAAACTTCATTGAAATTTTTAATTGACCGAAAATAGTTAATTCCGTCCCTTTCGTTAACAGTATCATAGTATCTAATCCAATGTTTTAACAGCAGTAAGGCATGACGTAAGCAGTTTAGACAAAGTAGTAATCGTACATGAACTGGAATTCGCAATGAAACGTTCTTTATAAGGTCGTTTCGATAACCAATTTAACTTCAGTTTCATACGTTTTAATTTATATACGATTATTCGTTATCGCATCTCCAAAAACTTAATATGAAGATACCTAGCAATGGCCAGCTCTACCAAGGCATCAGACATTGACTGAATGACATGATAGCAACAGAAAAAAATTACTTTATTGAAACTAAAACAAAAAGAAGGTGCAACATAAATTCGGAGGAGGAACCTAGTGATCGCAATCTACTTACTGTTATTCGTACAATTCGGCCAACCGAAAAAGCGGTGCAGTGGCCATCTTTAAAACTGAAACGAGATTTGCATACTTACCACTGAAGTTTCACTCAAGTTCACTGCTTTAGATGCTTGTATACATTTTATGTTCAAGAGTAACATGATGGTCCTTTAAAATGGAGTAGCATTGCCATATATGGCAAACATAGCTTCATTTTTTAATATGATCTTCAAAATTTCTACTAGGACGAGGTCCCATCAGGGATTTCCGATCAGAATGATTTTAGCTGTCATTTTGCTCTACAAGTCACCCCAATATTTCCTATCAAGTTTCGAGTCAATGGCCTTTCTGTTCGGGAAAAGAAAATCAAAACAGATTTTCAATATGGCAGCTATAGAGTACATATTGAATTTCCGATTGGAACAATTGTTGCTATTTTTGATCTATAAGTCACCCTAATGTTTTCTACCAAAAATTCAAGTCACACATTACGAACACACGCCTATTTAAGTATACAGAATATTTCACCTCCAAAAGCTGTAAATTTTCAGATAAAAAAGATCTGATTATTTTCATATTTCCACTCAAAACAATAAATTGATGGTACTCGTTAGAGCTGCCTCGGCGAGGCGGTTCTAACAAGTACCCACAATCTATGTGAAGGAGGAGTAGGCTTTTAAAACAATTGTTGACGCCGCATGATGGACGACGGACATTGACTGACCACAATAGCTCACCTTGAGCACTTATCCTAAGGTGAGCCAAAAACGCCCAGTGTCGAACATGGTTAGGATCCCATTTTCGCATCTGCTACAAAATGGCCTTACGTCTTTTCTCGAAATGTGCCAGGAATGCTTTACTGGGGTCTTTTTATGACTTATCGAAGATGGCTCTGGGCTGTCTATCAGATTGGCTGCCAGCGGCCATATGATTTTCTCGTTATCACATCTCCGGAACTGCTGAAGGAATGTTATCACACCCTTGTTCACGTGTCCCTTTTATGGATTATATGTGTCTGAAGGAAATTCGCTCCTGTGGGTCAGTCGAAACAGCCATTCAGCGGCAATCTTGGAAAGTTCAAATTGGTCATCGCCGACCAATCATAACATATTATTTCATCGCATCTGCTCCGAGACGACTGTGGATTTTCTGGAAGCATAACAAGTAATTCCCAACTCAATGTCTAGTTTGTCCAAGTAAGAAAGGTTCTGGCTCATCAACCGGAATGCCCGCCAAAGATCATCCTTGTTTTTTTTTTTTCTCGTTAGCATATTTTCCTTCTTTTAACGCTCACCAGAGCACGAAGCACTCATGTAAGCTGTTGTGGTCAGTCAATGGCCTTTGTCCGTCGTTCGTCGTCCGTCTTGCGGCGTCAATAATTGTTTAAAAGCCTACTCCTCCTACACCCCTGCGCCAGTTGACTGGAAACTTGATAGGAAGCATTGGGGTGACTTGTAGATAAAAAATAGCTAAAATCGTTCCGATCAAAAATCAAAGATGGCCGCCATGGCCGCCATTTTGAAACATCTATTTTTCATTTCTTCTCCTGAACCAAAAGGGCATTTGACTCGAAACTAGAAAAATATCTAAAATCGTTCCGATCGAAAATCCAAGATGGCCGCCATGGCCGCCATTTTGATAATCTTTTTTATTTCGTTTCTTCTCCTGAACCGAAAGGCCAATTGACTCGAAACTTGAAAAATAACTAAAATCGCTTCTGTCGAAAATCCAAGATCGCCACAATGGCCGCCATTTTGAAAATCAATTTTTCGTTTCTTCTCCTGAACCGAAAGGCCAATTGACTCGAAACTTGATAGGAAGCATCGGGGTGACTTGAAGATAAAAAAATAGCTAAAATCATTACGATCAAAAATCTGAAATGGCCACCATAGCGGCCATCATGAGAATCTATTTGTTGCTTCTTCTCCTGAACCGAAAGGCAAATTGACTCCAAACTTGACAGGTAGCATCGGGGTGACTTGTAGCTCACAAGGAAGTAAAATAGTTCCGATCGGAAATTAAAGATGGCCGCTTTGGCGTCCATCTTGAAAATCTGTTTTTCGCCTCTTCTCCTGAACCGAAAGGCCAATTGACTTGAAACATGGTAGGAAGCATCGAGGTGACTTTCAGATCAGAAATAGCGAAAATCGTTCCTATCGGAAATCCAAGATGGCCGCCAGGGTGGCCATCTTGAAAATCTATTTTTCAAATCTTCTCCTGAACCAAAAGGCCAATTAGCTTGAAACTTGGTAGGAAAAATTGTGGTGACTTGTAGATCAAATGTAGCTAAAATCAAATCCAAGATAGCTGCCTTGGCGGCCGTCTTGAAAATCTATTTTTCGGTTCTTCTCCTGAATCGAAAGGGCAATTGACTTAAAGCTTGGTAGGAATCACCAGGGTGATTTGTAGATCAGAAATAGCTAAAACCGTTCCAATCGGAAATCCAAGGTGGCCACCATGACGGCCATTTTGAAAATCTATTTTTCACGTCTTCTTCTGAACCGAAAGGCCATTTGAGTCGAAATTCGGTAGGAAGCACAGGGTTGACTGGTAGATGAAAAATAGCTAAAATTGATCCGATTTGAAATCCAGGATGGCCGCCATCTTGAAAATCTAATTTGTTTCTCCTGAACTGAAAGGCCAATTGACTTAAAACTAAGTAAGAATCATCGAGTTGACTTATAAATCAAAAATAGCAAAAGTAGCAAAACTCATTCCGATCGGAAATATAAGAAGGCCGCAACAGTTGCCGTCTTGAAAATCTATTTTGAATTTCTCCTAAATAGAAAGGCTCATTGACTCAAAATATAATAGGGCTGACTTTCAGATCAAAAATAGCTAGAATCATTCTGATCGGAAATCCTAGATGGTCGCCCTAGCAGCTATGTTGCAAATCAGTTTTGAACTTTTTCTCCTGAACAAGAAGGGCAATTGACTCAAATTTCATTGGAAGTACCGAGGTGACTTGTAGATCAAAAGTAGCTAAATTCGTTCTAGTGATTAGAAATCCAAGATGACCGCCATCTCTTGAACGGAAAGGCCAACTGACTCAAAATCGTCTGGTAATCAAGTGAGCGATATAGGGCCATTTTGGCTCTCTTGTATGACATTATCATGACCTGTGTTTTCACGGTGTAACGACGTTGCAATTTTTATGTTGACGCTAGCATTAGGTGCATTTCTGATTAGCTCCCATTTACTAAAGTAAGGGAAGCTATTGCCGGGAGCTATTGCAATTTCCCTGGCACCTGTCTTGGGGGTCGTCGGCGCCAGCATTTGATAAAAGTTTACCGTCTAGCTCTTATTTGTTCCGTTTCTCAAATTTATTCTCGAAACAACGCAACAAGATGGAAAATATTCTATATCATATTCTGTCTGACTAGCTGACCTTTTTTTTTTTTTTTTTTTTTTTTTGCTAAAAATGGACTTTTTAAGAAGTAAATAATTGCAGCTGTATTACCTCCCTTGGTTAAGGTTTTCCTGCAAGCTCTAAAGTTATTTTTGTTACCTCCCTTGGTTCGGCTCTAAAGTCTGGACAATTTCTTAGTAACTACTGGAGGGATTGTTCTGTACTTTTGGGATATGAAGTTTTGCAAAGTGTTCCCTATGCATCGGGAGAGGGGAATGCCCCACCCTCCTCATTTCATAAAAAGGCATATGTTGTTCTGATCAGATTCCCACCCCTAAACCGTGTATATTCTTGTTCCTTATGATACGACACATCACATGTCGTGGACCGCAAGTCTGCCTTAAGTTCCCTGGAGTAAGCCCAACCCCTTCACTTCTTAAAATGGTTTATATCTCAGAAACGGTTCATATCCCTACCCTAACTCATATATATTCTTGATCCTTATGATAAGGTTCATCCAAAGACACTGAAAGGGGGTCCTTGGGGTCCCCCAGGGGAATGCCCCACCCCTTTGCTTCATATCAGTTCACTTCAGAAACCGTGCCGATCCCTTCCCGTAAACCATATATATATTTTTGTTCCCTATGGTAAGACGCATCAAATGACATAGGCTATGCCCAGGCCCTTACATCTCAAAAACCATTCAGATTCCACCCCTTAACCATTTATATTGTTGTTCCTTACGATAAGAGGTATCAAGTGACATAGATGGGGGGACGGGCAACCCTCCAGGCATTGTCACTGGGTGTGTCTTATAGTGGAAAACAATATATGGTTGAGGGCTGAGGATCTGCACAGTTTCTGAGATATAAGCCTTTTATTAACCGGAAGGAATGGAGCATACTCCTTGGGGATCACCCGTCTATGGATTTCGGGTTGGGGATCTGAAGATTTTAAAGATACAAGCTCTTTATTAACTGAATAGGTGGGGAATACCCCTTGGGGATCCCCAGTCTATGTCACTGGTTCAAGCTTATCAGAAGTATCAACAATATATATGGTTTAGGGGTGGGGATTTGAACGATTTATGAGATATAAGGCCTTTATTATCCCGTGGGGTTGGGGCTTTCTTCGATATAAGCCGTTTATTAACTGAAAGGGGTTGGGCATACCCCAAGGTGATCCCCGGTCTATGTCATTGAATACTTATCATAAGGAATAACAAAATATATGGGTTAGGCTCCCGGGGTTTGCTCCACTCTTATTTCATTAAATGCCTTGGAAAGCGTTCAGATGCCAAATCCTAAGGCTTATACTTGTTCCTTATGATGAAAAGCATACAGAGCCACTGACAGAGGCCCCCGGGGCCATTCCCCACCCCTTCACTTCATAAAAGGCCGAATCTCAGAAACCATTGAGAGCTGCACCCTTAACCATATATATTCTTGTTACTTAGGATATGAATCATCCAATGACACTGACTGACGATCCCCCGGGGTCACGCCTCACTCGTTTCTTTTTATAATGACCTTTAATCACAGAAATTTTTCAGATCCACATCCAAAACCATATATTGTTCCTAATCATAAGATGCATCCAAGGGATGCCTTGGGGTATGCCTACGCCCCCCCCCCCCCCTCCTCCCCGCCTCCATAGAAGCTTTTTCAGATTCCATATACATGCTTGTTCATTGTGATAAGAAGCATCAAGTGACAGAAGTAAGTGTATTCCTTGGACCAGATTTGACCATTGGACCTTGGACTGGTCCAAGTGATTATCAGTTGGACCGAATGGGGTGTATCCCTCGGACCAATTCTAGTTAGACTAAGCCATATGTACCTGATGTACCATATTTAACTATGTTTTAACAACTAAAATTATATGTATCTACGTAAATTGGATTTATTTTAGTATTTTTAAAGCTCGTCTGAGCTATGCTCTTGATGAGCTTTATGAACCCTTTTTGTCCGTGGCCCGTCCGTGTCTGTTTATTCCGTCATTGAATGGTAAAAAATTGGTTTGTGGGGTTAAAAATAGATAAAAATGTGTATTGTGGGGTTAAAAGAAGATCAAAGAAAGATTAAAAGAATAACCTCATAACGTGTCCTCGTAAGAACGTTCGTCCATCCTTCCGGTTGTCCGTCCGTAAACACTTTCAAACGACAACTACTTCAAACCCTTGAAGCGATTAGTTCCTAACTTGATAAGAATGTTGCTTGGGTAAGGGCCATTTAAAAAAGCTAGATTTATGGTGATCTGCCTCTTGGTTTGGTTGCCATGGCAACAGAAACCTCCCATAGACTTATAATGGGAAAATGGTTGAATTGCATTTTCTTCATAACCAGTGGAGTGATATGAACCATAGTTGGCACGTGATCATTTCATGACTGTCTTTCCAGTGTATGTGTTATATGACAAGTGACCATTTTATTTGGTTGCCATGGCAACATTACATTTTTAAAAAAGGGATTTTATTTGAAAAAGAATTCCTTCAAAACCATTGAAGAAATGTGAATTTAATTTGATAAAAAATGTTGCTTAGGTAAGGGCAATTCAAAGTAGCTAAAATTATGGTTATCTGCCTCTTAATTAGGTTACCATGGTAACAGAAATCTTCCATAGACTTATAATGGGAAAATGGTTAAATTGCTAGTTCTCCATAACCAATGAAGTGATAAGAGTCTTATTTGGCAGTTATGAACATTTGATGATTATTAATGCCGTATAAGTGTTATGACTAATGGCAATTTTGTCTGGTTGCCATGGCAACTTTATTTTTTTTTTAAATGACCGGTCCTCAACACCACTGATGCAGTATGACTAATGTTGCTAGAATTATATGACCTGCTTCTTGGTTTGGTTACTTTGGCAACAGAAATCTCCTATAGACTTATAATAGGAAAATGGTTAAATTGCATTTTCTCCATGACCGGCGAAGTGATATGAAGCATATTTGGCAGTTGTGATCGTTTGATGATTGTCTACCGTATATATGTGTTTTATGAGCAGTGGCCGTTTTGTTGGTTGCCATGGCAACTTAAAGATTAAAAAAAAATAAAAATAAAATAAAGTAAATGACAACTTCAAAACAACTGAAGCAGACTTTAATAATTTGGTACAAATGTTGCTTGGGTATGGGGAATTGAAATAGCAAACCTAATATTGATCTGCCTGTTGGTTTGGTTGCCATGGCAACAGAAAGTTCCCATAGACTTATAATGGGGAAAATGTTTAAACTGCATTTCTCCATAAGCAGTATAGTGATGTGAACCATATTTGTTTGGTGATTGCCTACCCGGTTTATGTGTTTCGTGACCAATGGCCATTCTTTTGGTTGCCATGCCAAGTAGGAAATTTGTTAAGCATCCGCAGGAAAAGAAGACCCAGTTAAGCACCAGAAGGGAAACAAGTCCCTTTTGCACACCAGCAGGGAAATAAGACCCTATTACACACTAGCAAGGAAAGACTACCCTTTAACATGCCAGCAGAGAAAGATCCTGTTGTGCACCAGCAGAGAAAGAAGACCATGATGAGCTTGTCTCTTGTATACAGACATAGGACGTGTAGCATAGGTGGAGTGGCAACATGCAGTTGAAATACCTCTTCTCCCATCATTTCTTCACTTATTTAATAAAGATAAGAGCTTGGCAAGTCCCTGCGTTCTGGCTAAGATCAATAGATAAAAAAGAATGACCCTTGTGAGCAATGAACACACACGAAGAGACAAAAAATACCTGAAATGTCTAAAACTTAAAATATATGATTGAAGTAGCAAGAGCTTTAAGTTATCATCAAAATGTTATTCGGCGAGAGTTATCTTCCCTTGCCCCTGTGCTGTATACATGCTTAAATTATGGTAGTGGTTATTAAACACATAAACTGGGTTCTTTTCTGATACCCCTTGGACAATTTTCACCAAATTTAATGTTGATCCTACTGTTGAAACAGGATTGAAAGTTTGTTCAAATTCATTATATGGTAAAGAAAAGTTGATAAATAACACATTATTCTTCTTTAAAACTAAAAACAGCTCAAAATAACAATCCCTTCATTAGTTGCAATGACAGGATGGAAAAAAAATGTTGCATAAGATTTGCATTTATATATGCAGTGGCTATTTCACTCAGGTGAGCGAACCGTGATCCGTGGGCCTTTTGTTTCGAGGTAATGCCATATTTGGTATTTATACGTTCTAAAATAAAGCGAGCATTATTTAAGTATTTATGTTTTCTAAGTCAGAGTAGTTAGCTTCGGCTAGTTAGACATCATCAAATAAAAAAAAAAAAAAAAAAAAAAAAAATCACGGAATAGGCTTAATAGCCACAAAGGGTCAGAAAACATAAACTGCATTATAGTGAAGTAGAAGATCGTCGAAGGAAACTTTACGAGTGGATAGTTTGAACGGATCTCGCATGCACTTGTTCCCGATTCCATCCTCACTCACAGCTTTGACCAAATCCCTCCCCAAAGCAGGTATTAGGGCTTAGTACGTTTATAAAGCTGCATCAGAATCAAGGGTGAGGTTTCGCGTAAATAAAACGGGTTTAAACACCCAGTTTTCCTACTGACCGTTCCAAGGTTGTTCTTCTCTTGCAGTTCTTCCTTGTTTCTGCGTCTGTGGTTTCATGTGTAGCGTTTGTGTTGTCATTGTTTTTTCACGCATTTGATCAGGATTGGTTATTGTCGGTAATGTCAGACAAAACTACTACTGTTTATTCCTCGTCTCTCATTCTTTTGGTGCCACGGGAGGGCAAAGCTTCGTGATTGTGACATTTTTTGGCCATCACATATTCTTTTTTATATCAAATCTATGTCTTTTCTACACCTAAGCTTTACTCCGGATAAAAGCGGTCATTATATCCAAAGGGTAGATATCCAAACGTACTTGGCCGGCCTCGGAGGCTCAGTCGGATGCGCTTCCAACTGGTGATAAGGAGGTCGCGGGTTTGATCTCCGCCGGGTCCGGCAACATTCTTTCGTGGCGCTTGATCATTTTAACTATTTTCGATGGTCCTTCTCTCTAAATCCTGTTTGGTATCGTCAATCTGTTTAATAAGAGAATTAGCAATAGATGACTTAACGGGGCCTGATCAACCCCAAGCCCTAATTTGGGCCTACCCCATGCCGAGCTCAGTAACTACCCTCACTCCGCCCCATCCTCAGCCCAAACGCCCTCCTTAAAAGAGGCCGTTCGTGTTCAGCATCTAAAGGAGATCAAATACCAAACAAAATAATCCTCAGCGTTAAATCAAAAGTGGTGATGAGAACTTTAAAATATTAAAATATTCTTCAAACATAGGCCTGTTAAACTAGTATCAAACTGAATATCTCGAATTTAAGAACTTTTAGATTCTAAAAGAATATTAAGTGATCTCCACAACGCACCCCTCTATTCAGCAAAATAAAAGAGCCAATAAATTTAGTATCTAATAGAAGGTCTTGATTTAATCTTAAGCAGTTGAAGTCTTAAATCCGACTGATGTAAGTTTCTGTCACACCATCTCCTTCACCTCATCGCCCCCACCCCTACCCCCGCCTCCTCACCTTTACCGACAGAAAGACCAGAGGAGCTACGGCTCTGAATTTTTTATGTCAGTATATGCAAACATTGCATTTTATTCAGTAATGGTTATAACATGAAAGAAAATTTTCCATTTTTATACTCCGCTATACGATAGTGGCGGGGTATTATGGTTTCACGTCCGACGTTCATGTGTCTGTCCATCCGTCCGTTCTTTAATCGCACGTCCGTCCGTCCGTTCGTCCGTCCGTATTTCGTTTCCGGGTGATAACTTGGGAGAATTTTTCATTAAACCTGGTTTGTGCATTGATATTGTGGAAATCTGGTTTGGGATTGCTTATGGACAAATTTCGTCAACTTTTGTAGGAGTTATCTGCCCGATACACGCCCATATTTTCGTTTCCGGGCGATAACTTCAGTAAATATCAAGGGATTTTAACCAAACTTGGTACATGATATTAAGGAGATCAAGTTTGGGGTCTCTAATCGGCAAATTTCGTCAGTTTTGACAGAGATATCTGCCCGAGATACGATTATGGCGGGGTATTATCGTTTTACGTTTTTATGTATTTATATTTTTATTTTATTTTATTTTATTTCATTTTATTTTATTGGTTATTCTGTTTATTAACTTAAGTATCAGTTTGCAATCTAACACAGTCAAAACAATACGAGTTTTCTGCTTATGATAACAGGTTTAACTCTATTCTCGGAGATTGTATAATAATGGACCCCTGTTCTTGAGGACTGAAGCATACATTCATACCCAAACTTTATCACACTGCGTCTGTCTTTCAAATCTTTAGAGCGTGTATCAGGAGTACGTTATGTGTTTGGTAACGCTGTAACAAACTGGACCGTTTTACGAAAATGGCTGGCACAACTTATCGGTACTAGACAAATGTTATGCTACAACCAGACGAATCATACGGTTTTGTCGTTGACGTTTGCTACGGGGACAGCGTATTATCCATTCAGAAACAGTTTCGGGTATGTAAGGAGTCAGTTGGGTTTTGCTTGTGTCAATCTGATGTACACATTGTAGTCATTGTTGTACGTTTAGATATAATATTCTAAGAGTTTTTGTTTTCTTTTTTTTTTAAACATTTTTACAGCATTGTGCATTGCAGGTGTCCGTACCTACCTTAAGCGCCACCATAATGTGATAAATGTTTCATATTTTTATAGTACAGTACATTGTTTTGATATAAATATATTTATCTAATAAAAAAATAGTAACGTTTTTGTTTGGTTATCTTTGAAATGAAGAAAGAGAAGAACATTATACTTTTATTTGCTCATATTTTGTGTAGCACAAACCCAAAGTTACTACAATTACTTTGTTGTCTTCTATGTTTTGCATATTACACGCTTCCCTCTCTGATTTGTGTGAAACCCCAGTAAAGAATTACTCAAGAAGGAAGTAACATTCAGCCTGATGTGAATCGACCAGAGTGGAGTTTCACTATTAGAATACTGGTAGTTTAAGAAGAAATTGAGCTTTAAACGTTAATTTGGCCAAAAAAAATCCCGATGCCGATTTAAAGCAGCATATATTGTTGTTTATGTTAGCTTTGCTGAAAATACGAATGACATTTTAGAGTCCAAAATCTTTCTTTTCTCTATTTTTGTCGCGACTGTTTTGACAAGCAGGAGCGACATAGGGAACATCGTCTGGCGTCGTCTTTGCGTTGGTGTTGGATGTTGGCGTCGTTGGTATTGGCTTCAACAATGTAAAGTCTCTGCATTTAGCTCCGTTTCTTTAACACCACGGCTTCCGGGTAAAGGATGCTTCATACACACATCAACCATAATGCACCCTGACCACTGACCTACTTTTTACACTTGGCTGAACAGACTGTGCTCTTAGCTTCAATGTTAAGTCTGTGTGTTTAGCTCTAGTTCTCAAACAACAAGGCTTCTAAGTTTATGGAACTTCATATACATCAGCCATGATGTACCCTGTCCACTGCCATCAGTCGTTACTGACCTTGACCTTCTTCTAATGCTTGACAGAACAATGTTAAGTCCGTGCATTTAGCTCTGTTTCTGGAACAATTAGGCATCTTCGCTTATGTAACTTCATACAGACATCTGCCATAACACACTCAGCCCGCGGCCATCGACTGTTACTGACTTTGACCTGCCTTTAATGCTTGGCTGAACAATATTTAGTCAGTGCGTTTAACTCCGTTTCTCGAACACCGAGGCCCCTGCGCTTATGTAACTTTTACACGCATCTAACATGATGTACCCTGCCATCGCCATCGACTTTTCACACTTGGCTAAACAGTGTTTAGACTTTCCGTTTAGCCCCTCTTCTACGCTGATGAAACTTCATACACACATTCCCATGAAGCATTCTGCCCACTGCATTTCTTCGTACTTAATAATTACGTGCTGATGGACTAGCTTTGCAGACCAAATAAGCTTGCCGCGATGTGTATTGCTGACGGATGAGTTAAAATGTTCCACCGAGAAAGTTCAGTGCAGTTTGCTCGACGGACTATTATTGCAGGCGTATGCTAAAAGGGTCCTTAAGACTAATTTAAAACTCAGGATAATCTTAAGAAAAATTGTCCTTCTAATTCATTCGTTGTGAAAAGGTTGTGCAAAACATCGGGAAAATGTCACGAAAAGGAAGTGTTACATATCCCTATTTCTGAAGGGAAGCATATTGTAACGGGGCCGTTCAGCACAGATAAACATTAGCGAATTTGTTGTCAGTCCATTAATATTAGTTACTGGCATTCAAATAATTGTGGGAAGTCTAATTCCAGTGCATTTTTTCGTTGTTAATAATTAGATGTAATGACTGACTAGCTTTGCGGACCACACAAGCTTGCCATTGATGTGTACTACTGACAAATGGGTTAAATTTTTTCCACCGGGAAAGCTCTATGCAGTTTGCTCTACGGAATATTATTGCAATCATATGCTGAAAGGTGTCCTTGAGACCAAATTCTAATTCAAACCTCAGAATATCTTTTCAACACAAAAAGTCCTTTTTCCGAATTACTTCATTCGTTTGTGAAAATTTTGCACGAAACATGCGTAAAATGTCACAAAAAGGAAATTTTACCTATCTATATGTCTGAAGGGTAACATATTGTTACGAAGGCCGTTTAAAAAGTTCCTGGTCTCATTCCTTTCTGGTAGATCTGTGCATTCTAGCTTAATATGAATGGAAGGGGAAAAGGGGAATCTTTCACAAGATTTCTTACAAAAAGTTCCAAAATCGTCTGGTTATTTTTTTCTTTTATTGCCACCCAAGAAGGATATATATATATATATATATATATATATATATATATATATATATATATATATATATATATATATATATATATATATATATATATATATATCTGAAGAGACTGGTCAGCGCATTCTCCGTTGATCGCTTATACAGCAGTGACCTCATATATATATAAATGTGTGCTTAAATAAGTTACATGTTTGTAAACGTGTAGATTTGTTAATAGGGGCATAGCAGGTCTGGTAGTAAATGTCTAGGATCCGCTGCTTAATTGTATGGAAATATACGGAAATATAAGGTTGATTTGGCCAAAGATAAGTTAGACCACATTCTTCTAATATTTTCTTTATGTGAAATGCCCAGTTAGTTTTATTATAGTGCAATCCATTTTGTAAATCTGATTTAAGCATACGAGGGTCGTGCAAAAAGTTTTGTCACTAATAGGCTTCCTTAGTTTTATCCCAGGTATATTTTAAAATGCTTCACTGCACTTGAATGGTGTGTTGAATAGCTAACGATACCTGTTTATTTCGTGCAAATTGCTTTCCAACCGACCGAGTTATTTCAAATTGAAATAGATGCAGTCATATACACTGACCAATTTACTTGTTACATTGGAACATGGACCAGAAGACTGAAATTCGTAGCTATATTAAATGCCGTATTAGGCTTAATATAGATTTAAAGCAGTTATTTAATGAATTGTGTGGTATATATTGACCTCAGAGACCATTTCAGTGCGCACAGTTTTTAGTTGGGTTAAAGCTTTTAAAGCTGGGAAATTTTCTGTTGAAGATGATACCCGTCCTGGAAGGCATAAAACCTCTGTTACCAAGGCTAACATTGCTGCTGTAAAGGTTGTGGTCGAACAGGATGCGCGATTGTCTGTCAAAGATATAGTTAGTTGTACTGGTATATCAGAAGGCAGTGTGCAAACAATTCTGAAAAAGCGTTTGGATCAGAGAAAGGTTTGCGCTAGGTGGATACTTCATTTGGTCACTGAGGAGCAAAAGCCACAACGCCTTATCTGCGCCCGGGAACTTTTGAAAACATACAAAGGCTGTAATAGTCGGGTTATTTATAACTTGCTAATCGGTGATGAAACCTGGGTGCACATGTTTGAGCCACAAAGAAGGGCTGATAATAAGCAATGGAAGCGAAAAGTTCAAAAACACCCATGTATTGCCAAGAGAACCATAATTTCGATAAAAGATGTTGCACGCAATTTTCTTAAATTCAAGTGGGCCAGTCGTTCAAGTGCCTTGTCCATCTGGTCATACAGTCACTGGCCGATTGTAAAAGAATTCTGTACTGAAGAAAGAAAGCGTTTTATAATAAGAAACGACCAAGCAAAGGATGGTCAGTAGTCCACCTGTTAAATGACAACGCCTCGTCTCATAAGTGTGAGGTTGTAAAGTCTTTTTTGGCTTCTGAAAAGGTGAAAGTTTTAAACCATTCACCTTATTCACCTGGCCTGTGTCCCTGTGACTTCCTTTTATTTCCAACGCTTAAGAAAATGCTTTCCGGAAATGTATACGTCTAGAAGTTCTCTTGGCAACGTTGTTTATCAGTGTCTCCAACAGATGTCAAAAGAAGACTATTTATCTGCTTTTCGCGACTGGGTAAAAAGGTTACAAAAATGCATTTTAGTAAAGGGGGAATACTTTGAAGGTTTGTAATAAAAAAATGTTTGATAAAACGTATCACTGAAGTAATCCGAACCCAGTGACAAAACTTTTTGCAGGACCCTCGCACGATATGTTTTAGATAACATAGAGTTATTATTTAAAGTGAGAATTTTAAGCCAATATTTGACCAGGCTTATTTTGCGTTGTACTAGGATGGGGATACGTCCAAGTTCGTCATACAGCGCGTCCAAGTTGATAGATCGTTTACAGTTAAAAATTTCTTAAAAAAAATTGGTATGAATTACTTCGACATCTGGGCCGTTGTATGCAGCGTAGTTAAACACTAGGAATACAAGTGTGTCAAAAAGGTCAGCTTTTTTTTCGAAACGGGTAAATCAATTAAAAAAGTAAATAAATTGTTCAAAGAATATGATGCATGTTATGCTATCCTCTTTTGTGTGCGATACCAGTTTCCGTTTTTATGAAAGTAAATACCAATTACTTAAAAGATGAAACAATTTCAATGGGTTGGTTATTAATAAAGAAATTATGTGTTGTATGGCGTCCATTTTCAAAAATCATTATCTTAGTTTTATTACGTCAAGTCTTAAGCCCCATGTCTCACAATATAATTGTATATCATTCAACACTGACTGTAGTGTTTGTGGGTTTTGTGAGATAACGAAGTTTGAAGTAGCCGATTTGTATCGTATAAATGATTTGACAGCTGCTGAGTACATTGACTTAATTGCTTGGAAGAATTTGGTGCTAATGCTTTCCGCTAAAATTTTTTGCCATAAATATATTCTGTCTATCTTATCAAACATTTTACCCAGTCAAGAAAGGCAACATAAAGGTTTTTTTTCTTATTTGCCGGAATTTTAGATATCAAAGCATGCAATATAAAAATACAATCTATTGTGGATTTTCCTTTCTGGAAGCCAAATTGATTACCAATGAATATTTGATGATTGTCAGACCATTTACTTAAACGATTAACTAAGAGTTTTGAATAAATTTTAGAAATCATATTCAGTGTGATACCACGAAAGTTTTTAGCTTCTGGATTCTTACCTTTGAATATTGGTACTATTATGCCTTCTCCCCAGCTCTGTGGGAAAATGCCTTCAGAAAATAGTTAGTTGTATAAAGATAACAGAAATGATGAAATTATGTCAAAAGAATTTTTAAAGACTTCAGCAATCAAATTATCAGTACCTGGACTTTTGGAATTTTTCTGTTAAAAAACTGCCTTTATGATTTCATATTCTATGAACGGTGAGCCTAACTATCTATCATATACCATTCTAAATTGTGGTTCATTATTATTTGTCTCATATACCATTCTAAATTGTGGTTCATTATTATGTGTGTCCTCGGTTGTATGCCATATAATATATTAAAATACAAATACATACCATCGATAGAAATATCTGGATCATTAATCTTTGTTTGTGTTGGGCTTTTACATTTCTCCAGAATGATTTTTGATCAGATTTTGCTAAATTTGCATTGCGCTGGCCTTTTTTTCTTTTAAACTGTGATTTATATTTTCTTTTAATTTTGCTGTAGCACCGCTTCTTTTCAAAAAACATCAATTTATTTTCGTTTGGTTTGTTTTGTAAAAATAAATTCCTAGACTTGTGAAATTCCTTTCTGTTTTCGACGCATTCTGCATTAAACCAGTTTTTTTTTTCTTTTTCTAACCATTTTCTTTTTCTGCCTGTTGTGGTTGTTTGTACAATATTGTTTGCGTGTTTTCCCAAAGACGCTGAAAGTATTGACTTGCAAATAAGTAATGAAAAAGAGCTGACTGATTCATCAATGGATGAATTGTTTACGTTTTCCTTCAAGCGGTTTAGTGTGTTAATATTTTGTAATAACTTGTACGGAATGTGTCTATTATTGTATCTTCCACGCTAAATATAGATCTGGTGTGGGATTAGCTGACAAATCAATGGGCGATGGTTTGCATTCTATGTAGATTTATAATGCGCAATGGTCAGAAAATTTGCTAAGTAGCATAATATCAAATCTTTATTATCATGAAATCATTGTATTCCAATAAAAATTAATCGATAGTGCTCATGCCATTTTGGTTTATAAAGGTCAGATCACATATATTCTTATCGCTATGTAAGCGACTGTTACCTATTAATAGATTAGTTGATTTGCATAGGCCAATATTTTTTTTACCGTGTGCATCGAGCACGTGATCTTTATTTACTCTATCACTTGTGCAAACGTGCGGTTCTATCGCAGAGTAAATATCTAAATATTTGTCAAAAACAGTATAATCAGTTTCATGTGATGTTCTTCCATTTAAATCACCTGTTACACATACCTTTCTTCATGATTTATATTTTTCAACACCTTGTTCGGCCTGTTCGAAAATATCACTTTCGTTTTGATTTGTCAGTTTAGAATCGTGTGGAGGGATATATGTAGTACACAGAAATATATCTGAATCAAAGGGAATAAGGCTTCTGCGTAATTTTAACCAAACCGCACTGCTGCTTTTCCACTATGCATACATTACTACTCAAATAAGATTTATAATATACCGATATACCCCCATTCTATCATCCTCTCCTTGTCTATGGTGACTTGTTGCAAATGAACTGCTTCATACCCTTCAATATTTAAATTATAAGCTGTTTTATGTGATAACATGTTTCGGACAAGATCACAATGTCATAGCTATTAATAAAATCAAGAAAATTTGGATCCGATAATTTCCTAATCAGTCCGTCCACATTCCATGATAAAATAGCAGTGTGCTCCTCTTGACATCGTTGAACCGTTGGTTTGTACAGTTGACCGTTGATTAATAACTTTTCACCAATGAAGCAAAAGTTATTGCCCTTACTTTTTTTCTGACTGCATAACCGGATAGAATTGTTATCTCGCGTCCCGCCATTCCTTGGGAAGCTGGATTCCGATACCCAAATTGGCTTTCTTCAAATCTTCTTTCATATGTTGTGCGGCTGTTCTGACTTGCTCACGATCCTTGTAGTAATGAAAGTTTGCGATAATTGGTCTAGGTTTATTTGGAGTAATCTTATTTTCTAATCTGTGCGCTCTATCTATCTATTCTCAAGTAACTATTTTACCAGGAGATCACACCTTTCTGAGTCAGACTGTGTACTTTGCTGTGTTTCAGAAACATTAGAGAAAATGAGATTCTCGCGCAAAGAGCGAAATTCCTGGTCGAGTACTTTATCGTTAAAGCGTTCAAAGTCTTTTTCAATCTGACTAATATTTTCATTGAGAGATGACCCTCTTTACTTCACTTTTTACATGCTGTAGTTCTTTATCATGTGCGTCATGGTTCTCACTTATGAAAGAGCACGCCTTCTCTACCTCAATTATTCTTTTGTCAGTGCCATTGATTTTTTACTTCAGCACGCCCAACTTCACACTTATAGAAATCACAGTTTTAACACTTTCTATCGTTGACACTATACTCTTAATATTCTTTATATCATCCATATTACTATTGGTCCATTGTGGCGGTGGTTCGAATGGCGATGGATGAACAGAGCCCATGGTAATATACGGGGGTGTATACTGGCCAGGAAGCGTTTGTAGACAGGACCCGGAAAACTGTTGCTGTTGTTGTGGTTGAAAACTCATATTTAGTGTACTAAATGACTAAAGTCGAAGTGATGTACCGTTGTCTGATGAATGTGTAGAAGGATGAATACGTTTACTCACATTCTGATTACTACCTTACTGTCCATTTTCTCCATGTTTATATTGTAAACAGGGGTTTGCTATCACGTGCCCATTTTCCAACGTACATGTATCATCCGATGTCAGCGGCAAAATATTTTTTCCTTTTAGAGTCCTATTTCGCCTTTCTCTCTTTGATGGCGTAAAGAATAGATATCCCAAAACTTAAAGAAAATTCAATGTCCCAATGTATGTTTTATATTTCATTAAAAAATTCTACGGAGGTTCCAATTCATGTTTCGCCCACCAGGGCACATTAATATGTACCACTTGTTTATTAATAGAAACTTTAATTCGGTTAAACTGGTTGCTTAACGCATGAAGCGTGAAAAACGCATAAAGCGTGAAAGTGATGCGTTTCAAGGTTATAGCCATACTTTTTTGCACACACCGACACTGTCCAAATGAAGGACAACCAGGCAACGAAACAGCGCCGTCAGTGGACAGTTGTGTGAGTGCTATTTTCATAATAATGTTATTTAATTGTTGGTAGGTTTTTCTGTTCGAATTCCGAGAAGCCGACACGTATCCGAGTCTGCACAGGACATCCGCAAACTATATATTGCAGCGCACGCTAATCCGATTCTGCATATGCTACCTGAGGTATTTAGGAATACCGAGCGGACTGCGCTAGTTGTGCAGTCTGGTCGGGGTTTCTCAGGTTGTATGAGTTGTAGTTGCTATCGTGAACGCTGTGCTGGCTGCGCTGGCATGTGTAGACTGATCAGTCCTTTTGTGGCAGAGGCGCAAGGTCTAGTTTAGTTAATACGAAAAAAACAGTGTAGGGTCGGAATAGCCAGTTCGTTATGTGCGGTACCATATGAATCGCGTGAGCAGAATGATTAGGTTTTACATACGCATACGCAACACTTGAACATCGGCACACACACACACACACACACACACACACACACACACACACACACACACACACACACACAATTTCTTATTAGCTTCAAACATATTGGAACAATGACAGAAAGTCATCAGAATGGTAGATTAATCACAGATGGGAAAGAAGGTAATGGACGAATATAATCGGAAGTAGCGAGTAATGAGGAAGACCAGAAGCATAGTCATCGAGCTCTAGGAAGGGCGCGCAGAAAGGAAACGTATAGAGAGGGCGTAGATCTACAATGTGATTTCCTAAAAGGTCGCGGTTTCAACAGCTGAGTGCTTCACAGGGAGTGACAGTCAGCCAGTTCCAACAACAACAGCAGCAGCAGCAACAACAAAGACAAGCTTGGTCGTTTTGTCCTGAGGAGAAGGTGGACATTGGAAGTTTGAATGTCTACACGCTAAACAGAACGTTAAAATAAGTATCACAAATAGTATGTTTTCTGTTGTTTCTGAACAGTAAAAAATGAGATCCTTATGTTTTATCAAAATATAGTTATATGTTAACAGCAGTCGAGATGCCATGGACAGACCTTCCGGTAAGCTAGAAGAGAAAATATGTAATATACATCTGGAGCAGCACAAAAGCAGTCAGACTTGAGAAGTAGCAAAAGAAGTAATTATACAGGACTCCCCGATAAAATCGCCTATAAGTAGTTAAAAATGCAAAACAAGATGGAAACAGGCAGGTGCAAATTTGCATACATAAAGCGTTATAGAAGAAGGGTTCAAAATTTCCTTCATTGAGTTGCAAGATATTCAGAAGCTAAGAAACATTAAGTCGGCAGGAGACACTCCAAACTTAGTAAAAGAAGAACTTCACAAAAAAAATTAGTCGCCAAAATGTGCATTTCAGAAGTAAAAGACGAGCCTCGTGTAATAAATCAGCTCACTGTTACATACAATAAGAAAGGTAAGCTAAGGCTGGTGCTAGACGGTCGCAATATTAACACAACTTGCATAAGTTCAGATCAAGTGCTAAGACATGCATGCTGCCAGACAGCTATTTGGAAAAGGATCATATATGTTTTTACTTGACATACGAGGCGCTTATAATTACAAAGACATATAAAACAAACATAGAAGATTTTTGGGTTTTTCATGGCCCGATGGTGGGACTGAGCAGTTGTACATGTATAATTCACTCCCATTCGGTTCAGCATCCTCTGGGGATATATTTTCAAAATTATTGAGAGTACTCGTGATATTCTGGCGATCAAAGGGCTACAGGTTGTCACATTTTTAGATGACGACCTACGCGGAAGCAAAATTATAATGATACATTGTTGTCAAGTACGTATATTCCTTTAAACAGCCTAGGGTTTTTTTTTTTTTTTTTTTTTTTTGTTGACAGAAGAAACTGTCACAGGGATCATACTTTATAGTTTTCTTGGTTAGGTTATTATAACTGTATGAAGTCAGATACGTTTTTAATCACACAAGAAAAAAAAACAAAACAATCGAAAAAGCAATGCAATCAATGCTTAATCAGTTAGAAAGACAGGTGTATAAGTTTGTTACCGCAAACTTTGCAGCGTACGAGTTGGGCAGATACATTCGACACAGTTGGTTTGTGGTAAGGTAGGTCGGATGAAAACTAGAGAATTGTACTAGTGCATAGAGGGCAGACACAGGTGAAAGTCATCAGTATACGTGTTGAAAACAATAAAAAAAAAAAGCGTTTGAAAAGTTACAATTCTGACTGACAAACATTAAACATCTGACTAGCAAAGGTTGGTGCATCTCTTAAAGCTCTAATTTCGAGATAGCGTTTTAGGACGCACACAGCGAAGGTTGTGAGGGTATAGTAATTTGAACAGTCTCAGCTACAAGGCGGATAGTTAAGTTTTGTACTTCTCAAAGGACGAAACGACATGCTTAAATACGAACAAAGATTCCCCAAAATTAGAAGCAGCAGATAAAGATGACAAGATGCAAGTGCTTTCCACGGCAGAGGAAACCATAAGCCGCAAAAAGAGCGTTTCTGCCCCGGAAGCGGTAGTATTTGGTTGTCTAAGTAAAACAAAGATAAAAACGGTTTCCAGAGAAGCGAAAGACAGAACGACGGATCAGCCAACCCGATCGATTGATACTAAGGTATTTAAATCTGCAGTAGAGGATTTACACTCAAAAGGTACTTCGTGGATATTCCCCGGGAAAGGAATTTCCTAGTCAACGTGTTTTTGTAGAAATCCTATGTTTCAATACAACAACATAAATATAAAATGTCTTCACAATAAAAATTGCAACAGTATAGGAAAGGAACTCATAGGAGTTTAGGATAGCATGCAAAAATATTGTCTTTCTATTGGCGAGAAGCGGAAACAGTAAAAAGGGCTACGCGGAGCCATATAAACGATATAAGAGGTAAAAAGATAAAAAAAAATATTCAGATAACAAACACTTGCAGTCAGTCTTGAAGATAGGTAATTGAAAAGATGATCTGCAAAATGCTGCACGGAAGTAAGCGAAATATGCGAAAAAAGCAGTATAAATACTTCAGTAGAACAATATTGAGAAAAACATACGAGAGGACCGATTTACTGAGTCGTTGCAAGGATAGCGATGGCTGGTCTATAAAAGATTGGGTTTTGAAAAACTAGACAGAAAATGGGGCCCACATAGGTTAAACATGTTCGCATCTTATTACAACAGTGCGTTCCTTATAATTTGAGGTGTTAGATACCAGTACCAGAAAATGTAAATGCAATTGATCAATACTAGAGCACACGAGAAGTAAACTAGGTTGTTCCATCATCAAGACTAATACCGGATGTACTAGACAAAATTCAAGCTGGGCAAGCAAAATGTACCCAACGGCCGTTGGCGTCTTTTTACCCCATTTTAAAAAGTGAAGTAATACGCATTCGAGCATCCGAGACAATTAGATTGCCCAGAAACAATATCATTCAGAGAGGTTCCGGGAATGATGGTATATTCGGAAATGAGCATATTTTGTTTGATAGTAATGTTGAAGGGGACGTAACATGAGCGTACATCATCCTATTTGATTAACTTCAGAGCGGACAAAGCTACAGAGAAGTATAAGTTAACATTTATTAGGTTCAAAACATTTTGTGCCGAACGTGGATATCGGTATTTGCCAGCGGATCATATTCACGTTTTTATATAATTTTCTCATTTATTGGATATGACTGTCATGCGGCGTAATATCAGCGGCTAAGTACGTCGATAATATTAAAAGCTATAGCGATCCTACGGAAAATGGATTCGTCAAAGGCCAACTAAACGCTTCAAAACGACTACTATCACAACACATCAAACGCAAGACGTCGTGAATACAGATATGACGATTAAACTTTTAGATGGATACGCAGGTGTTTCAAATTTATCTGACGTTAGAGATCAAACTATGATTATTCTGAGCTATGCGGAATTCTTACGTTTCGACGAGATAAGCAAATTACACACTAACGATGTCCAGTTTGAAGAAAGTCATTTAGTTTTGAAAATTCGTAGAAGTAAAACTGACAAGTTTAGGGCGGGTAATAAAGTTTATATAAGCAAAAGCAAAGCATCCGCTTGTGCATACTCATTTTGAGACGTTACATTAATATCTACGTAGTAGATATACACTCAAATTCCTTTTTCTTTAAATCGATGTTTAGGTCAAATGTAGTGTATAAGCTTATTCATAAAAATAAACGAATTACACAAGAGCTAGAGAATGTATACTAAGTATTTTAAAAAGCTCCCGATCTAAATTTAGGCACATACTCTCTGAGAGCAGGGAGCGCACAACAGTAGCAAATAGTGACCCTATAGATTACAGATGTTAAATGAGACATGGCAGATGAACATCTCAGTATTGGAAAACATGTATTTTGATGCTTTCGTCGCTAAAAAGGTTACAGAAGCTTTATCATTGTAGTTAAGGAATGTAAATAGCTATGTTGTGTCCAGTCTGAATATATAGTTTGGTTGTATTAGCATATGGACGAAACTTTAAAAAATGTATGCCGTCTCTGACATTTGTATCATTCTAAAGCACGTCAACATGCATAAATGTGTTTATGTTGCCTTAGTTAGAGATTAAGAGCTGAGTTACTGCTACCTCTATAATTTTAGTACTGAAAATCACAACTCGAATCCTACAGTATTTTGTGTGACTTTCACTGGCAGCACTAGCGCATACAAGGCACTTGGCAGAGTATGTGACAGCTCCATTATCGAACAGATTATTCCACGAACGAAACCTTTTCAATTACCTCAGGAAGGCAACTGAGAGTGATATCAGAGACCTTCAGTGCACCTTTCAGAAGGGCTGTGCTTCGTGATTGTGACATATCCTGGGTATCTTGACATATATTTTTACAATCAGGAATATTTACTAGGCTGTCATGTAGATTCTAAAATTTCCGACTTTAAAAGTATACAAAACAATATATATATATATATATATATATATATATATATATATATGTGTGTGTGTGTGTGTGTGTGTGTGTGTGTGTGTGTGTGTGTGTGTGTGTGGTATTGTCACTGATATTTGCCTTCACAGCAGTTAAGCTACTCTCCGTGTCTGGCGGTTCGTTTTATCCTAATTTGATATGAATGGCGGGCCTTGGCTTGTGTCAAATGCTGAAGAAGTCAAATGAATGCTGTATAGTACCGATATATCTACCAAGAAATGATAATATTAATTATACGCCCAACATCAGGGTCTTTCCGTAGAAATCTCCCAGTTACATTATTGTCAATTTAAGAATACAAAACTCAGGAAGCATTTGCAGTTTGCAAGATCCCTTCGCAGCCCCTTCGACCCATTTGAATGCTATATAGCAGACTTTGCCACATATTGTAAGAGCGTATGGATTGCAAGAACCCAGGATCACTGACAGTTTCTAATTAGTCCCGACCAAATTGTTTTCATAATACGAACAAGTTCAGTCTTACATCATCATATAGAGGGCAGTGTAATAAATGAAATAGAAACTGCCTAAGATTCGGAGACAGTTGGTTTAAAAAAAAAGGTTTCATAACCTTATATATGAACCTTACCAAACAATCTACAGTTTTCTACGGCAAGAAGCATGCAAAGCACATTCAAAGAAAGCCTAAACTACCAAAGATGAAAGAACACACAGTTACTTTCTTCTTAGAGACCTAACAATGAAATATCTTTAACTATTCAAAGTACTTGATTACAGAATAATTTAAATACAGGATTCATAGATACTGATTACATTAACAATTGCACTATACTAGTTACTTTCTCCCTGGAGTTCTGATTTAAGATACCTTGAACAATGCAAGGAACTTGACTACATAACAGATTTAAGACGGAACATCATAAATACTGATAGCATACACAATTGCATTAAAGTAGTTACTTTTACTTATTCCCTTGAGTTCTAACATGACATACCTTTCACAATGTAAGGTATTTGAGTACAGAATAGATTAGGGAGACAACAACATAGATAATTGATAACAAATACAATTGTACAATACTTGTTTCTTGCTTCATAGAGTTCTGCCATGAGATACCCTTCACGATGCAAGTTACTTGAGTACAGAATATATTAGGTGGGGGTGGGGGGGGGGGGGCATTATATACTGACTACATTATATACTGATTACATATACAATTGCACTATGCTTGTTTCTTACTCGCTAGCGTTCTAACATGAGATACCCTTCACAATGCAAGGTACTTGGCTACAGAATAGATTGAAGACAGGACATCATAGATATTGACTACGTATACAATTACTTACTCACTAGAGTTCTAACATGAGATACATTAACTCACAATGCAAAGTAATTGACTTCATAACAGTTTTAAGACAGAACATCCTGAATATTGATGACATATACAAGTGCATTACAACAGTTACTTACTCCCTAGCGTTCTAGCATCAGATACCTTTAAATGCAAGGCAGTTGAGTACAGAATAGATTAAGGAGATAACATCGTAACTATTGACAACAAATACAGTTGTACAATACTAATGTTTGTGCTCCCAAGCGTTCTGACATGAGATAACATTCACGATGTAAGTTACTTGAGTACAGATTAAATTAGGGGGAGGGTATCATAAATACTGACTACGTATACAACTGCACTATACTAGTTACTCAATAGAGTTCTAAAATGAGATACCAATCACAATGCAAGGTACTTGGCTACAGGATAGGTTGAAGACGAGACATCATAGATATTGACTACATATACAATTACTTACTCAATAGAGTTCTAACATGAGAAGCATTTCACAATGCAAGGTACTTGACTAAATAACAGATTTAAGACAGAAAAGCATAAATATTGATGACATATACAAATGGATTACAGTAGTTACTTACTCCATAGAGTTCTTACATGAGGTACCTTCAACAGTGCACGATACTTGAGTACAGAATAGATAAGGGAGACAACATCATAGATATTGATTACATAAACAATTGTACAATACAAGTTTCTTACACCCTAGAGTTCTTACATGAGATACCATTGACAATGCAAGGTACTTGAGTACAGAATAGATTAGGGAGAGGGCATAACAGATACTGACTACTTATACCACTGCACTATACTAGTTACTCATGAGAGTTCTAATATGAGATATCTTTCACAATGAAAGGTACTTGACTAATGACTAGATTGAAGACAGGACATCATAGATATTGACTACATATATATAATTACTTACTTACTAGAGTTCTAAACTGAGCATCTTACAAGGCAAGGTACTTGACTACTGAATAGGTTGAAGACAGGATATCATAGATACTGATTACATACACATTTGCAGTTTTCCATGTATCTACTCACAAGTATTTATCATGAAATAACCTTCACATTGCAAGGTGTTCGATTACAGAATAGATTGAAGACATGACATCATTGATGCTGACAGTTGTATTTTACAGGATACATACTCTCTGTGGTTCTATTATAAGATGCCTTACACAATGCAAGGTATATGCTTACAGAACAGTTTGAAGATAGGACATCACAGATATTGATGACATGTACTGCAGTACAATACTAGTATCTTGCTCCCTAGTTCTTATATGAGATACCATTCACAAAACAAAGTACTTAACAACAAAATAAATTGAAGACAGGTCATCATAGATATTCACAACATATACAACTGGACTATACTGGTTACTTGCTCCCTAGAGTTCTGATATGAGATACCCTTCACAATGCAAGGTAATTGCCTGCAGAATAGATTGAAGACAGGACATCATAAATATTGATGACATATACTAGCTCTTTACAAGTTACTTGGCCGGCCTCGATGGCTCAAGTGGATGCGCGTCCGACTGAAGATCAGAAGTTGCGGGTTCGATCCCCGCCGGGTCGGCAACATTCTTTCATGGAGATTGATTATGACATATTTACTACGGTCATTTTCTCAATTCTGCTGATTCAAATAAGGGAATTTGTAAGTTTCTGGCGAAAGAGTATGCACAATACTGGTAATAACCGCTTAGAGGACTAAGCCTGCCGAGAGATAAACTGAACGCGCTCGAAATGGCCCCATTTGGTTGACTGGGCCGTAAAACCTCAACACAAGAAAACAAATTACTAGTTAATTGTTCCCTAGAGTTCTGACATGAGATAGCTTTCACAATGCAAGGTACTTGATTACAAAACAGATTGAGTGTAAGACATCAAAGAAAATGACGATACATAGAAATGCATTATTAGTGTAGCCACTGATGATAGCTTATATAATAGACCATCGGCCACTTTTGCTTCTTGTGACTGATGATCGGAACGATATTTTTATAGTCGACATGTCAGAAAATTGTAGTCTTAGAAACACATATATTTTCTCACGTTTTATTTTATAGGCAATTCATACCGAAATGAAATCCGAAGCTGGCTATTTGGGTCATTCTAGCTTTGTTGTCAATAAAATTGAAAACATTGATAAACAGCCTTAAGTTAATCCTAAAGTACTGATATTGTTCTTATTTCTCAATGAAAACATATGTTGGGGTATCATTAGAAGCGCCTCACTGAGTCGTTTCTAATAAGTACCCACAACTTATTTTTTTATGGAGAAATAAGAAAAAAATATTATCTGTATACCCCTCTTATTTATCCGGAGCAATGAGTAAGTACCTAGAGAGGGCTAAATTTAAAGTGAATATATTTTCTACAATTCACTTATTAATCAATGATCAGTCGTTTTTATAAAACCGATGATCGACTATGAAATTCTGGCTGATTCCCAAAACTATGCATTTTACTAGTTACTTATTCCATAGAGTTCTGACACAAGATCCATTTCACAATGCAAGATACTTGACCAAAGAACATATTGAAGACATGACATTGTAGATATTGATGTCATTTACAGTTACACTATGCTGTTAATTTGCCCCCTAGTTTTTAAATGAAATTCCCTTCACAATACAAGATACTTGACTACAAAACAGATTGGAGTCAGTATATTATAGATATTGCTAACATATACAACTGCGATACTAGTTACTTGCTCCCTAGAATCTTGATGTCAGATAGCTTTCTTTCTGCTAGGTTCTTGCCTACAGAATAGATTGAGGACATGCTATGATAGATATTTATTGCATATACAATTGCACCAAACTTACTAGTTACTTGCTTTCCTGACTTCTGACATGAGTCACGTTTATTAGTTCAAGGAACTGGATTACAGGATAAATTGAAGACTGTGCATCATAGACATTGACTACATATACAATTGCACTATACAAATTATTTGATCTAATGGTCCAACATGATGTACCTTTCACAATGCAAGGTACTTGACTACAGAACAGATTGAAGACATCATAGATATTCATTAAATACACAAATGCACTATACCAGCAACTTGCTCCGTAGTTCTTACATGAGATACCCTCCGCAATATAAGGTACTTGAAAACAAAATAGATGTAATACAGGACATCATAGATATCATTGACATATACAATTGCGCTAATTGCTCCCTGGAGTTCTGACATGAGACACCTTCCATAAAGCAAGGTACTTGCTTACAGAATATATTTGTCATCATAGATACCGACTTCTTTTACAATGGCAATATACTAGTTCCTTACGTCTTAAAATTCTGGCATGAGCTACCTTTTGCAATGCAAGGTGGTTGACTACAGAATAGATTGAAGACAGTACATCATAGATATTGGTGTCATCTTCAATTGCAGTATACTAGATATGCGCTCCCTTTCACAATGTAAGATATTTGACTAAATGATAGATTCAAGACAGGACATAGACACTGCTTACAAATATGACTGAACTATACTAACACTGGAGTTCTATCGTGAGACATCTTTCACAATGCAAGGTACTTGACTACAGAACAGATTCAAGACAGAATATAAAAAAATATTGATGTCATATATAATTGCACTATACAAAAAAAAGTAAGAAAAGTCCAGGGAGTGTCACAATCACAAACCGCAGCCCTTCCCAGACCCCAAGAGGAAGAGGAAACCGACAAATCCAAACAAGCACAAATCGAACAAACGTACGAAAAGCACTAAGATTAGCTCTCTCTTCCCCAAGCGAGCGAAGTAACTTTATCAAGGTAAGTAACTTTAGATCAAGCGAGACAAGTAACTTTATCCCTATAGTTCTTAAATGAGATTCCCTTCATCATTCAAATAATGACTACAGAAAAGATTCAAGACAGGACATCATAGATTACTTATAGAATATATTTGACATCATAGCCACCAACTACTTTTACAATGGCACTTTGCTTGTTCCTTACTCCCTAAAGTTCTGGCATGAGCTGCCTTTTGCAATGCAAGGTACTTGACTACAGAATAGATTAAAGACACGGCATCATAGATGTTGATGTCATCTTCAATTGCAGAATACTAGATATTTGCTCCTTATCACACTGAAAGGTACTTGATTTCATAATAGATTTAAGACAGAACATAGACACTGCTTACAAATACAACTGAACTATGCTAACACTGGAGTTCTATCATGAGATATATTTCACAATGCAAGGTATTTGACTACAGAACAGATTCAAAACAGGACATCAAGCTATTGATGCCATATATAATTGCACTTTACTCGTAACTTTCTCCCTTGAGTTCTATCATGAGATTCCTTTCACAATTCAAATAACGACTACAGAAAAAAATTCAAGACAAGACATTACAGATATTGATGACATATACAATGAACTTTACTAGTTACTTTCTCATCTAGAGTTCTAACATGAGCCACCCTTCACATTGTAAGGTACTTGAGAACAGAATAGATTGAACGCACGACAAACACCAAAAGGTTACTGATACTTTTCGTTTTTGAATGCATCCATGATTCTCAAAGGGCATCCTTTTAAGACTTTTTCATCATACTCACCGACGACATATACAATTGCAGTATCGTAGCTATATACTAGAGTTCTACCATACCTTTCACAGGGTAATGTACTTGTCTACAGAATAGATCAAAGCCAAGACATCACAGATTTGGATGACATACAATTGCACTATACTAGTTACTTGCTCACCTAGAGTTCTAAAATGAGCCACCCCTCACAAATTCAAGGTACCTGTCTACAGAATAGATTCAACACAGGACGTCATAGATATTGATGACATATGCAATATCACTGTACTAATTACTTGCTTCCTAGATTTCTTACATGTGATATCCTTCACAATTCAAGGTACTTGACTACGGAATAGATTGAACACTGGACATTAAAGATATTGATGACTATGCTAGTAACTTGCCCCCTAATTCTTACACGAGATACCCTTCACAATACAAGGTTTTTACTACAGAATAGACGGAACACAGGACATTACAGATATTGAAGACATATACAATTGCACTATACCAGTTACTTGCTCCCAAGAGTTCTAGTGATAATCATACCTACGTACACTGGGTCTAGCCACGTTATTCTTACTAGGCCTCTGAAATTAGGTTTTTTTTCAGAGGTCATTTTATATGTCTCTTTCACAGTGTTTGTATAACGAACAGATTGCAGACTGGGTATCATAGTTTTGACCAAAATACAATGCATATAGAGTTCTGAATTCCAATAAAGTATACTGACATACATGTATTTATTTGCATTCTGATATGAGCGATCAGTTTAGATTTTAGGGAAGGGTGACTCAAGGGCCTTTTGATTTTAGAAAGAGCATCTTTCATTTCTGCCCACGCATGGATTTTTCTGAAACTTTGTATAATAATAACTAGGCATATGCAACCTATGAAAATGTGTTTATTAAATTATATAATAAAAAGATGGACTCAGGACGCAACCTTGACTCACTCCCTCCATGAGCTGATACCTGTCTCCAAATAAGTATGTCATACATCTTAAGTTTAATTTAGTTTTAAGATTTTTGCGCTGTGCTGAATGGTGAACACCATAGTAATTCTATTGGTACCACAAAACATTTATATTTAATTAATGTTAACATTTTCTGATAAATTGATTATAAAAAATCTGAATTTTTTACCAAAAAATGAAAAAAATATCAAAATTAAACTTTCAAAATTAATATGTTATAGTCCTTGTCAAGATTTCATACTATCAGGAAAATTTGCTACATATATCCTCTATAGCTGTGCCAAATTTCATAAAAAATCAAAACCGGTAACATTGTCATTTTAGGCCTTGAATGGATATAGGTCGATTTTTACAAAATTGACTTTTTTGTTACATTGATAAAAAACAGTCGAGGAAGGAAGTGTTATCAAACACTTCTAACACTTAACAAATCAAAGAAAGTTTAGACAACTCGGAATGAATATATCTTGAGCTACCCATTAAATTTTCATGATTTTCTATTACTTGCCTTCTATTTATATGGACTCTGACTAACCAACTATTACAAATGTTCACAGCATAACAAATTAAATCTAAAGAAATTCTAATTAACAAATTAGGCTTAACAAAATCTTACGCTTTAATTCATGTCAGCAAATCATTGAGCATTTTATATAATTTCTTCCCAAAAGGCACAAAACTAAAATAGGTGTAAAACAGGGGTATCCATTCTCACCATGATTTTCTATTACTTGCCTTCTATTTATATGGACTGACTAACCAACTATTACAAATGTACACAGCATAACAAATTAAAACTAAAGAAATTCTAATTAACAAATTAGGCTTAACAAAATCTTACGCTTTAATTCATGTCAGCAAATCATTGAGCATTTTGTATAATTTCTTCCCAAAAGGCACAAAACTAAAATAGGTGTAAAACAGGGGTATCCATTCTCACCATTACAAAAATAGGCATACAACAGGGAGATCCATAAACTCCACTGTCATATTAAGAAGATCTGCAAATGTACTACTGCAAGTAGTTGTTGTTTGTTTGTTTGTTTGTTTGTTTTGAAGAAGGATTTGCATCCCCATCAACAGATTTTAGGATTTTTGAAGATTTGCTTCTGGACTGGTGAACTCTTACCAAATTAAGAACGCTTGAAAAGAAAATAATACCTATAAACTTAACTTCTGATATATCTATAGCTTGCTTGCAAGCCTATATTGTATTTTGAAATTATGAACACTGGATTTCTTGTCCTGTAACATGTTCAAATGTGTCACTTCAATCGGTATTTCCTGCGATCGAATTGACACTGACACTTGAGTTTTTCTCTTTGTTTCAACAGTTATCTTTGATGACAGCAGCACAGAATACTATTTATGTGGTCTTTTGCTATCAGAAAAGCAGATCTAGCCTTTCTTCCTTACAGTAAGCATATATGAAATTGTTTCTGTTCTGCAAAAGTTCTATTCTAGTGCACATAGTTTGACTTAAACAACAAATTGGTGTTCTGTAGTTCTTCATGTTAAAGCTTTAAGATTTTTCCAAAGGTTGTATGACGTTCATACTTTAGTCATTTGCCTAAGGACTTCCATACTAGTTTGAAACTCCGCCATATGTTAATTAACACAGGAGTTTAAAACAGCTAACTTGTGTGGTCTTAATGTGAATCTAAAAGATGTATTGAAGAGTTTTTGAACAGTTTTCATTCATTTGGTTGCTGGCAGTTCTATGGTATTTAATTAATTCTATTTTCACCTTGTCTCTGGTTTTTGTGTTGTAATACGTTTTGAAAGGAGGCTTTTAGTGTTCAAGTTTTGTTTTAGTTATTATACTTAAATTCTTTCTTCCACTGAATATTTTAGCTGAATATAATTTCATTCTTCTTAATACCAACTGCTCTTACTTTCTTTGTTGTTCTTCGCTGATCATATTTCTGAAAAGTTATTCTTTCATTTTAGAAAGAGTACTAAAGTATTTGGTCAGCAAGTGCATAGATCTTACCTAAAGAAACAGTACTAAGCTTGCATGTGTCCATGTGACGCAGACTTTAGTTGTTCATTACTGATTGTATTTAAGCTGTAGTGTTTTTTTTTCCAATATTGAGTGTCTTCGTGTGTGTTTTGTACCAGCTGTGAAATCTTCTGCTGTGGTTTTGACAATATTGTGCTTTTTTGTATTTACTAAGCATGAACAAGTAGTCACAGTATTGCCTGTTTATATCAATTCTTTTTGTTACTCTGTTATTTTTTAGGCATTTATCCAGTTTACACCAAAGTTTATAGTTGATGTTTGGACAAGAAGTCCACATTGTTGTATTTACACATAAATCCATTGAAGATTGACAATTCTGAATGTTGAAATCAACAGACATGGACCCTGAAGATTTTAATCAGGTGTCCTAGGATAGTAATCATTACTTGGTAAGCAAGTTGTGCCCACCATGTCTATCTGCCTGAACGAGTAACTTTAAAGCTAGACCCAAGTTTCATAATCATCATCATCAGTTACAAGACTCTTATCTGCTGTTTATTATCTGATAAATACTTCCACAGTCAAGTATTTGAAGTGGAATCCTATATATACAGATACAGAGAACTTGGACTTAGTGTCTGCATGGTCCAGATCATGTAAACGAAATGTTTTTTTTTTTTTTTTTTTTTTTGGACATGGTGTTCAACAAGGTGCAATTCAGTCAACTGGTTATAAATGAATATGTATAATTATGGTATCAATTTCTTATACAAATCATACTATATCATGGTAATCCAAACTGAAAGCTAATGATAAGCTGACTTTACACGATACTACTTATACATGAGTATTTCATATTTTGCCGACTCAGGACTATATGTATTCAGGCTGTTCAAACAACATGTTACCGGTCTTCAATTTTTATGAAATTTCAAGTGCTTATTCCTAATACAAATGGAAATTTTTTTTTGCTGAAATGGTGTCTTGACAAGAATTGGAACATGGTAAAATTGCAGATAATATCTGGATAAATACATAACCTGCAGCTGAAATATGGGGCTACCGTTCAACTTACGTTATTGCTCCAACACTATTACTAAGTACATGAAGCCATCCGTTGTATCAAAACATGTACTAATGATGGTCTTAATTAATAAAACATTCCAGCATCTGAAAAATGAAATCCTGTTTACTGTACGAAGGTTAATATTAGGGCACCCCCGGATTTGGTAGTGGCCGCGTACAAAACACCATAAATTTACAATGGAACTACATTTAAAAGCCAATGCCTCATAATCATCAGTGTTATACCTGAGGCAACCATTGTGCAGAATTTCATCTAATTCCAAGCGTGGGCAGAAACAATGAAAATTTCATATACCGTGTAAGAGCCCCTTTGTTAACATTTAGGATAAAATTTGGAAAACTTCTCTACTGATTTCTCTATTTACTTTGTAGTTTCTTCAGAGCTAATTACAATTAATTATAATTCGCCTTCAATTCGAAAAATGGTGGAGGGGCATTACCCCTGTCATCAATATGTTCATCCGCCCGTCAGTGCATTCCTGTCCGCCTTATAACTCCTGAACCGTATGGAATATATTCATGAATCTTCACAGATGGCTAAATCATATTGAGACGTTGTGTTGCGAACAAGGAAGACAATTGTTGCTAATTTGGCTTTAGAATTATGTCCGGACCATGGCGCTTTAACACTGGGCGTCTAGGCCTGCGTGTGTGCGTGCATGATAAAAATTATGTACCGGCCATAAGTCTTAAACAGTATGAAAATATATTAATGAAACTTCACAGACGGCTTAAAGACACACTTTGTTTTCCTTCTTTGGCTAGACCCCCCACTCTCACAATCACCCTAATATATAGTCCTAATAACAGAGCACACATCAAAGGCCGGTACGAATCTGCTTTTTATCTAATGGTATTACTTTCTATACAACTATATGAGTATCACTAACAGATTAAAAATTACTATTTCTCCTATTAGGCTACATTCTGCTTCCTCTTTACAGATTCCCCGTTCTACTGCTAAATTTAACACTCTGTTACCTACTGTTAACGTTTCATCTTTGAAACTTCACTCTCTATCATCTATAAATTTATATGGCGCTTCCAATTATAATATTTTCAGTAATCCCATTAGAATTAGACTTTCTCCAATTAAATCTCCTATACTTCTAAAATATAAGAATCCGTATAAAAGGAACAGTACGTACCCTAATATTTCTAAGTACAATGCCAAGAGTTGCACCTGCTGCAACCATTTAATTTGTCGGTCAACTATAATTTCCTCAGTTAATCATAGACAATTTTCAGTTGTAAACAACTCTGATTTAGACTGAGAGGATGTTATATATGTTCTCACTTGCAGCGAAAGAAGCTGAGGAATGCAGTATGTTGGACAGACCAAACAGGCCCTTAAAAAAGGTTTAAGGAACATTTGCTTAGAATCAAAAAAGCAAAGAAAATTGATACGTTTCTTTATCAACATTTCCGGAAAACTGGTCATTCATGATCATCTAGTAAAGTTTTGGTTCAACCTGTTGAAAAAAATTATACACAAGTGCAATTCTACCGAAAGATTCAAAAATATTTTAAGACATGCACTTGAACTTAAATGGATTAAACGTTTACAAACCCCTTTTCCACTTGGATTTAATGATAATATTTACCATGAAGGAAATATTTCTAAAATGCCGGATTTCAATGCTTTTTCCCTTTTAGATATTAAAAAACGTAATAAACGATCCCATGGTAAGCGCAAAAAATGGCAATTTTAAACGAAAACATAAAACGGTTTTCTCTCTTTTTGATCTAAATATTCTCTTAAATTCTGGACGTCATCAAATGCTTTCTAAACTAGCTTTAAACTAGCTTCACTGTCTGTTTCTTCATTTCGTAAGTTAGATGATGAGGCGAATAAATTTTATGATAGAAAACATGATCTGTATGAAGCAGCTCTCCTTACTAGATGTTATACTCAACATGCTCTTCGTCCTTACATTGATTCTAAAATTAACCACATTAGACACTTCATCAAAATTCCATTCATTAATAAAGATATTGAATTCATAGATTTACCTAGCATATTTCGAGATAATAATGTTATATTAGCTATACCTTCATATTTTGAAAACACGGAATCTCCTATTATTTGTTATAAATATAACAAATCTATCCGTAATACTATACTTAATTTCAATAAATTGGTTTCTGATCTTGATATTGAAACTAGTTCCCCTGATTCTTGAGATTGTAAAGAATCTAAATTTTGTTATCAACCAGCGGGTCATATTGTCACTGGTAACTTGAAGATTATAACTGATTCATGAATCCGTTCAGTTATTTCAAAAGGACCTAATATAGATTCCCAGCCCAAAACAGTCGGGAAACAATTGCCATTGCTTTAAATGATTACTGTACGCGTTGGTGTAAACGAGAGCATGTTGAGTTTAATGCGTATATAATTGGAAATTAAAGATTTTTAAGATCATTGATGAACATGTGTTATCTTACTCTAATAACCTTGTTCTTCTCCCTCCTAAGCCTAAATTATCTTTTCGATATTTGAAACAAGGTATCCGAGAATTTCATAGGAAGTATGTTTTGGCTCCAGCTGATAAAGCTGCTAATAATGTTGTTGTTGTGTGACGACTTTATTATATCAATACTCTAATACATGAAATTGGTAGTACCAAAACATATGAACGGATTTCTACTTACGAGAGATCTATTGTAAATACCCATTCTATCGATATCACTGCTAAGTTTGCAGTGAGTATTAAAGAAAAGCAAGACAGACTTCCTACGTTATATTGGTTACCGAAATTTCATAAACGACCTTATAAAGCACGTTTCATTACTAATTCTAGTTCATGTACGACTACTGTTTTGTCCAAACTGCTAACTTCATGCCTTACTGCTGTTAAAAAAACATTGGATTAGATACTATGATACTGTTTACGAAGGGAACGGAATTAACTATTTTTGCTTAATTAAAAATTCTAATAATGTTCTCAATAAATTTAAATTTAAAAACTTTCAGGCTTCTAAATTGTCTACATATGATTTTTCTACACTGTATTCTACGTTACCTCATCATCTTATAAAAGATAAACTAATTGATTTAATTATCCGAACGTTTATTCGGGAGAATACCCAATATTTGGCTTGCAACGAAGAATGTGCTTTTTTCACTTCTGATGTATATAATAATCACAATTTATGGTCGTGTCAAAAAGTCTGCGATGCCCTTGTTTATCTTTTGGATAATATTTTTATTAGATTTGGAACTAAACTTTATAGACAAATTATTGGTATTCCGATGGGAACTAATTGTGCTCCTCTTGCTGCAGATTTCTTTTTGTTATGAGAGAGATTTCATGAAGTCTCTCTCACGTGAAAATCAGGCTGACATTATTGAGGCTTTCAATTCAACTTCAAGATACCTTGACGATTTATTGAATATTGACAATATTTACTTTGACCAAATGGTGGACCGGATATACCCCACAGAACTCCAGTTAAATAGACAAATTCTTCCGATACCGAGGCAACTTTTTGGATTTGAATCTATGTATATCTAATGGTACAGTTTCCACCAAAATTTATGATAAACGGGTCGATTTTGATTTTGATATAGTCAATTTCCCTTTTCTGGATGGCGATGTCCCCCGGCGTACCTCATATGGGGTATACATATCTCAACTTATTAGATTCGCCAGAGCTTCTTCAAATCTTAATGACTTTAACAACCGTAATATAGCCCTTACTGCCAAACTTCTTAGGCAGGGTTATCGTTATTTTAAACTTCGTAAGGCGTTTTCGAAATTTTATCGCAGACACAGTGCCTCGTTAGAAAAATATAGCATCAGTCTGGAAACACTTCTGCAACAAGGTATATCGGAACCAGAATTTTACGGTGACTTAGTGTACAGATTTAGAAAAATTGTCGGTAAATCTAACTTTTCGGAGCAATTCAGAAAACTTATTAACCGTTATAAAAGAATTGGCTATAGCCTGGATATTATGCGGCAGACTGCATGCCTAGTTGTCAACCCTATCATTGTTGATGGCTATGCTTCACTCTTTAATTGCACGACGCCGGTTCGGGCCTCAGACTCAATGACGGTCTCTTCGTAAAACTTTAACCAGTGGGTTGGGGCTTGACGATATGTCTTTGGCTTGGCCCGCCGTGGTTCAACTATTGGTTTTCATTTACTCTGGCATACAGTAGAATTAGCTATGAGTATTCGTCTTTGTTTATTATAATGATTAATTTGATTTTGTGTTTTCGCTTTGATGCATTGACTGAGTTGGGAGCGTTTATGCGAACCGAAATTTTATGTATTTCTGTATTAAGGCGATTTGTTGTATGTCTTTCCGTGTGTCATTTTGTTCTTGTGTTTTTCAGTCCTTTAAGTATTGCGCATTACAAAAACAAGCCTATTCAAATATACTGAAAATTTTACCACCAAAAATGAAACTTTTTAGATAAAACTTCTGATATTTTTCATATTTCTGCTCAAAACATAGATTGTGGGTACTCGTTAGAGCCGCCTCGGCGAGGCGGTTCTTACGAGTACCCACAACTATGTTTTTGAACAGAAATAACAAAAATAATGTATGCCCCTGTAAACCCAAGTTTTACAACATAAAAGTGGGGTTTAAGGGGGTCAACATTGTATAGGCATGTTTTCGTGATGATTACCTCGCTTGGGGAAGAGAGAGCTAATCTTAGTGCTTTTCGTACGTTTGTTCGGTTTGCCCTTGTTTGGATTTGTCCTTTCCTCTTCCTCTTGGGGTCTGGGAAGGGCTGCGGTTTGTGATTGTGGCACCCACTGGACCTTTCTCTTACCTTTTTTTTTTATCTTATCTAAGTGACTATGAGGTGATTATAAAGATGTTAAGTATCCCTAGGTGGGGCCCTATAAGGGTGATTCATTTAATTGAGATTCATAATTCAACATGTTAATTTTGAACCAAATAAATTCATTTGCAAATTGTGCCTTTAATTTGTTTAATTTGTAATTACTGGGGCGACCAAACTCTGCAGTTTAGGAAAGCTCTTTGCGGCGTTGGGATGGAAATCACTCCAAGAACGTAGAAATAAACACAAACTTATAATACTCTACAAAATAATAAATGGTCTAACGCCACAATACCTTCAGGATACCTTGCCCCAACTTGTACACGAAACTACCAGTTATGACCTTAGAAACTCCAACGACATAAGAAACCCGAGAGCAATTACCAATCTGTTCTTCAATTCTTTCCTTCCTTCGTCAATACGGGCTTGGAACGACCTACCCGAAATACAAAAAACTCTCCTACAGTCTCCTCCTTTAAATTTCGTCTAAACAGGAACAGATATACTCCACCTAAATACTTCAATGTAGGCTCAAGGAAGGGTCAAATACTACATGCTAGATTAAGGATGGAGTGTAGTTCCCTAAATTCTCATCTCTTTCGAAAAAATATAGTACCCAGTCTTTCTTGCATATGCGGTGGATTTGAAAGCACATACCACTTTCTTTTTCAATGTCCAAAATACTCAAGGGCAAGAAATTTGCTTTTACCACCAAACCTACTTGACTTTACTACGGAACACTTACTATTCGGCAGAGACGACATGTCAAATACTGAAAACGAACAACTATTTATACAAGTTCAAAACTACATTCTAAACACTAAAAGATTCATGTAGCTGTTATATTTCATATTGTTCCATGGCACCAGCAGTCATTCAATTTTTAACACAACCTTGGTCCAGGTTTTCCTTGGGGTGGTGTCTACGGTCTCGGTCACTGTCTAATTACTCTTGCTACCAACAAATATATGTCATTCAATTGTGTACATCTTTATATTACAAAATACATATTTCATCTATTGCGATATCTGTATGTACTACAGTTGTTGTCATGCAATGTTTAGTACCAATTAATATATTCCTACGTTTATCATAATTATTATTATAATTGTTACTATTATTATTATTATTATTATTATTATTACCATTATTAGTATTATTATTATTATTATTATTATTATTAATGTTTATCTATTGTCTTATACTGCTCATCTAGTACCCATCATTCATATATTAAAATTGCCAAAATTGTTTCAGGAGATGATTTATATAAGCTTTAAGCTTTTTATCAGACCCTGTACCATGAAATATTGCGTTTTCTATGTATATGTGAAGAGTTCTAAATAAATACTGTTTAAACCAATCTTAGTGCTTTTCGTACGTTTGTTCCGATTGCGCTTGTTTGGATTTGTCCTTTCCTCTTCCTCTTGGGGTCTGGGAAGGGCTGCGGTTAGTGATTGTGGCACCCCCTTGCCCTTTCTCTTACCTTTTTTTTTATCTTATCTAAGTGACTATGAGGTGATTATAAAGATGTTAAGTATCCCTAGGTGGGGCCCTATAAGGGTGATTCATTTAATTGAGATTCATAATTCAACATGTTAATTTTGAACCAAATAAATTCATTTGCAAATTGTGCCTTTAATTTGTCGATTTGTATTGTATCATTTTATCTACTTATTTATTCATTCATTTTTGATAGTTTTCCAAAATACAAAAGTGGTGGGTTTTTTTCTCATTACGAAAACATGCCTATCCAAATATATAGAAAATTTTACCTCCAAAAACTGAAAATTTTCTGATAAAAACTCTGATATTTTCATATTTCTGCTCAAAACATAGATTGTGGGTACTCGTTAGAACCGCCTCGGCGAGTGCATACACTCTATGTTTTTGAGAAGAAATAGAAAACTAATGTACATCCCTGTAAACCCCAGTTTTACTAAGTAAAAGTGGGGTTTAAAGGGGATCAGAATTATAGAGGCATGTTTTCGTGATGTTCTTCTTACACCGTGAAAAATACGAATAAACTGTATTATTGATTTATTTATTTTTCTGAAGTAAATGTATAAGCTCACATTACAATTATTCCACAGCCGGCTCAAAACTAAAACAACACGTGGAATATGTCAGAAAGTTCTTAGACAATTTAGACTGTGTATTTATGCCATAAAGCTTTTTTTGTCAATAAACAAGTAAATAAATAAATAAATAAATAAATAATAAATCTTACCGATTTTCTGAATTTGAATTTGATAAAGAGGGCATTCTATGATAAATTAGTACAAAATCATAAGTATCTGTATTTGTCCATGAAACAAGTTGTGAATATTGATTACAACTGTCTTTACGATGCAATTCTAATGAATAATAACCAGATAAATTTGATTGACTAAAGAGAAAAAATATCAAATAATCACCCAGTTACTCACCTTATCTGATCTAATTACCTCTTATTAGACATTTTCACGAATTAGGACTTAGAAGATTGAGAGCGGAGTTACACGCTGAGATGTTCTCAACGTTACCTTTAACTATAGTAAAAGGCGTATCAAGCAAAATGGAGACAGTGTATCCAAACTGTGGAATATTGTATGCAAGTGTTCGACCAATGAGGTGCTTTTTCAACCCTATAAATAAGTTGCTGTGTATTAAATCTCGGTTTGGATGCTATAAGTTAAGTCAAGTACGTAAAATGTTAAATACGTCTTTGGCAAAGTAGATCCTATCACGAGGGCGGAGTGCGAGTTACATACATCAAACTATAACTGACCGATGGAGCGTCATTTATAAATTTACTTATAACTGACCGAGAAACCCTTACTTTGTATGCAACATGTTTTCCTAAACTAGTCTGTGTTTTTTTTTTCTCTCTTTTTTTTTCTAATTACAACACTTAAAAGGAACAATACCCGAGGCTTCATGTCCTGCCGAGTCTGCCAACCTCTGTCTTTACGCGCAAATACAACTGGCGTTGCGTCCAGTGTCTTATTTGATTTGGATTTTACGGCTCTTTCAAGACTATTTCACTCATATCGAGCCGATCGTTCATAAAAGGTGGGCGAAAACCGGAGACCCGGGGAAAAAACACTTGACCATCGGTAAACAGAACTTGGCTGTCCCCCATATGACCCGAGTGAGGCTCGAACCACAGCAGTAGATAAAGATTGCATGATAGAATATGGATTTTTTCCCACCATCTCTCTCGGTGCGCTGTGTAAAACATAGATTAGACTATTTCATTCCATTCTTTCTTTTCACCGTTCTTTTGTCACAGAGAGAAGGGTTAATGTTGAGTCAGCATAACTGAAACTAACGAAAATTAGATCAAAGCAACCCAGTTTTTCTTCGCATCATAGTAAAACTGTACTGGAGACTTCGCCTCAGGTGAGTTCTCTTGAAACTTGGCTTCATGTCAGTTCCCTGACGACTTGCAGATTCGCCTCAGGTGAGTTCCAGGGAAACTTAGCTGAGTTCCCTGGGGACTTCGCCTTAAACGAGCTCTTTAGAGACTTTGCCTTATGTGAGTTTCCTGGAAACCTTTTGACTCAGGTGAGTAACCTTGTAATTCTACTTGGGTGAGTTCCATGGAAACTTCGTCTCGCGTGACTTCTAATTTGCCTCAGATGAGTTCCCAGGAGACCTCACCAAATGAGACCCCGCGTATTTGAGGTCTCTAGAAATTTCGACCCAGGTAAGCCCCCTGGAGACTTTGCCTGCTGTCCTAGTGGGTATGAGCATGCCTTTTTATCATTAGGTCCTTCATCGTTGTGGGTTCGAGCCTCGCTTAGGTCACACGTCAGACGCAAGTTCTGCAACGGAAGGTCAGGTAGTTTTTCTCCGGGTTCCTCTGTTTTCGCAAATCTCTGACTAACGATCGGCTCGAAATAAGTGAAATAATCTTGAAACGACGTAAAAAAATACACGCCCCATGTGCGTTCCCTTCAGACCTTGCTTATGTATGTTCCCTAGATACATTCGTCTCCCATAATTTTCATCGAGACTTTGCCTTATGTGAGTTTCCTAGAGAATAGGCCCCCGCCCATCAGGGCTTGGAGAAATAGATTGGGCTGCATGGTGCTTCCGTGCAGAGCTGAAACTGACCGCACTTGAGTACTGGTAAACCGCTAAGAAGGACTCATCGTCTTCAGTCAAAGTATTGAGAGTCGAAACGTCCAATGCATATAAGCCCTATTGCTTTCTTGTTGCGGCAGGGCTTGAGATGTCATTTCATCTCAATGTCGGGTAAAAGTCCCACAAAATTGGAAGCAACGTCTCCAAAATGACCTAAATATCGTTACAACAGTTATATCAGTTTTACGCCAACACAGTGATAAAATATATTTAAAATGTTGATGACTATACTCTCTCTCTCTCTCTCTCTCTCTCTCTCTCTCTCTCTCTCTCTCAACAGAAATACAGTGATAAATTATTCGTGCATTTTACGTAAAGTCAATCTAGGTTGATCGAGATCAAACGAAGCAGCCTGTAGGCACTCAATCTTTCAACGTTGATTCAACGTTAAGTCAAAGTTGTATACGTACAGAGAAGACTCGTGGTTGAATCTAGCTATCGACACCACTGTAAATTGTCTTTAAGAGCTTATCAAATGGTAAAGTACTTAAAAATGTTAATTTGTTGATATTCTTTTAATTGTTATCGAACTAGTCTGGGCATGTTTAGAAGGCGCCCTGATATGCTTAAAAAGTATTTTTTTATTTTTTTTTTTTTTGTTTATTTTTTTCCCAGTCTGGCATTTTCCGATTCTTATTTGAGTCAGAGGATAACTGACAAGACCCAAGACCTTTCTTCAACAGTACTTTGGCAGAATCAAGTTCCATCCCTGCAACAGGGCTGTGTCCCTCGGAGAAAAGTACTCTAATTTTCTTGCCATATCGGCCAGGCCCTAGCATCTACTTGTTACCCCACAAAAATAGCTAGTACGTTAGGTTACCGACCCCCATAAAAAAAGAAGCCTAATAAATAAAGAAAGCAGGAATATTCGTTATACCCCGCTCCCCGCACCGCCCTCCCCCCCCCCCACCCCACCCCCCCCCCCCCCCGAACAAAAAAGTAATTAAAATGATATTGTAGCTTATCTCACAAAGGAATTATGGGTGTATGGGTGCAAAGTACGTCACTTTTTTTTACTTCATTACACAGGTCTAGGCCTCTGGACCTACTGTTTATCCCCCCAAAAAGCTCGTCTTACTGGTTCCGCTCAGCCGCCTCCCTCGCCCCCCCCCCCCACCCCCCCCCCCAAAAAAAAAAAAATAAATAAATAAATAAATAAAATTAAAAAAAAAAAAAAAAAAAATGAAGTAGCAGGTATACCAGGGGCATACCCAGAACTACAATGTACTTGTTATTGTTATTACAGCTTACCTCAAAATGTAATAAATTACGGGTGCTCTTTACGTCATATATTTTTTTAAGGCCCCCGCCCATCGGGTCTTGAAGAAATAGATTGGGCTGTATGATGTTTCCACAAAGGAATTATGGGTGTATGGGTGTATGGGTGCATGAAACCGACCGCGTTGAGTACTGGTAGACCGCTCAGAGGGTTTAAGCCTGCCCAGGCAAAGTGGTGCGCGTCTGACCGTCCCTACATATAAATCCTTTTGGTTTGTTTGGGTGTCAGGGCTTGAGATGTCATTTCATCTCAATGTCGGGTAAATTACCCCAAGAATTCGAAAGCAACTTCTCCAAAATAGCCTAAATAGTGTTGACGGGAACGTAAAACCTCCGTTTAAACCAATACGTAAATTTTAGGTCGATCGAGAACGAAATAAACAAGACTGGTGTCTTAATTTACCTCGATATTGCTGTACATTGTCTTCAAGAGCATATCAAATGCTACGGTACGATTCATAATTTTTCGATCGTGATCTAACTAGTTTTGGCACAGAGCAAGAGGTGCCCAGAATACCCCCCTCCCTATCCCGGACCTATGTCATTCTGATTCTTTTGCCTCTTCGCAGTAGAGTAAATAATCATGGTTCTGCATCATTCATTCAGCGCTGATTTTTGTACACATTCTACCCCTAACAGATGAAAAAGCGTGATTAGTATCCCATAAAACGCGTTTGCGTATCGACGTTCGTAGGTATATCGCATCAGTGGGGGTTTCTGCTAAGCTGGATATGCATTTTACATACAGACACAAATAACGTTGAGATTATCCCACCCGATAAGTCCTATCTCAAACTCCTAGCTCCGTTCTCCGTCTTAGCGAAAAATGTCTATTAGGCGCCTATCTGTAAGGACGGTCTGTCACCAAGAATTTCTTAACTTAATCTGCTAAGAGTCATTAAGGTGTTATGCAATGGAAATTGTGTTTTTAATTATATCGAGACGATGTGTCATAAACAAGGAAGATAACTCTCACTACTCTGACTTTGGAATCACCCCCCTTGTCTAAAATCCACGTAGTGTAATGCTGAAAATTCTTCTCCGGCTCATAACTACTAAACCATACGGAATATATTCATGAACTTTCTCAGATGGCTATATATTTTCAAGACAATATGTCGCGAACAAGGAAAATAACTCTGGCTTATTTGTTTTCTTCTTAATTAACTCCCCTTGCCTAAAATCCACATTATGTATTTTTTTTGTCAAGCTCATAACTCCTAAACCATGACGGAATATATTCATAAAACTTCACAGGCTAAATCATATCAGAACGCTGTGTCGCGAACAAGGAAGACAACTCTGGCTAAGTTGGTTTTTGAAATAACTCCCCTTGCCTAACATCCTTGCAGAGTCCGGCTCATAATTCCTGAACTTTAAAAATATATTCATGAAATTTCACAGATTGCTGAATCATATGGAAACAATGAGTCGCGGACAATGAAAACAACTCTGGCTAATTCAGTAGAATTATTATATTTATTAACTCCCTAGCCTAAAATAGACCCTCAGGTTGGGAATATCCCGTCCCCATTGACGTAAGTGATGGATTCTATGGTATTACCTAGAAGAACTCTTATTATGTTGTTTGTATTATCTCTCTAGAACAACACTTGTTGTGAATTTACGTTAAAGTAACGTCGATTTTACCGCCATATAACGGTCATGACTCAACGTTATTATGTTTTCTTGTATATGTACATAACGTTATTCGCTGAACAGAACCTGAACAGATCACAACGCTTCTTTGCTACTTTTTTCCTCAAGTTTCATATACGATCTAGCCGGCATTGGTGCCGTGACCAAAAGGATAATGAATCTATAAAAGTTGCAAACACAGAGAGAGGGGCATCGACGTTTCATCGAGAGATATTTGCAGAACATCGAGCAAACGAAGGAGAATGATTCAATGGTGGAGTTCGACGCCATCCTCGCAGCTACTGAAGGGAAAGTGCAAATTCTAGACATTAAATGACAAGATCTTGTCGCAGACTGACGCGGATGGATTCAAGGAGGAGACGTTTCAAACCGATGAATATTTCATGGAACTGGAGATCGAGTTGTGCCGCCTACGAGCTTTCCGAGGTGAACATTCTGAGAGCATCTCAACCCACGGAGAGGACCAAGAAAAAGCGAACAGCAACGGAACAACAACGGTTTGAATCCCAACACAGACACTATCCATCCCGGCAGAACTGTGAGTAGCTTTTCTTCTTCTAGTAACTCTGCAAATTCGGCTCAGTTCTACAGATTACCAAAGATTTCGTTGCCAAGCTTCAGGGGTGATATTCTGCAATGGCAGTCCTTTTGGGACAGTTATGAGTCTACTATCCATTCTAATGCCAATCTCACAGATGTTCAGAAATTTACGTACCTGAGGTGAACATTCTGAGAGCATCTCAACCCACGGAGAGGACCAAGAAAATTCAGGGGCCAGCAAACAGCAACGGAACAACAACGGTTTGAATCCCAACACAGACACTATCCATCCCGGCAGAACTGTGAGTAGCTTTTCTTCTTCTAGTAACTCTGCAAATTCGGCTCAGTTCTACAGATTACCAAAGATTTCGTTGCCAAGCTTCAGGGGTGATATTCTGCAATGGCAGTCCTTTTGGGACAGTTATGAGTCTACTATCCATTCTAATGCCAATCTCACAGATGTTCAGAAATTTACGTACCTGAAATCCCAGCTTGAAGGCACCGCGCACGTGTTGTTGAATGGTTCGCTATGACAAATGCAAACTATGTCCGAGCAATAGACTTGTTGAAAGAAAGATTTGGCAAACAGCAGAAAATTATGCACGCCGCTATGCAAGCCTTGATAAAATTGCCCGCACCATCTAGTAAAGTGTCTAGTCTCAGAAACTTTTATGATAAAGTGGAGACTTATATTCGCAGTTTAGAAGCTATGGGTCAATGTCAAGAGTCGTATGGTAATTTGCTTGTACTGTTGTGTTAGAGAAAATGCCAGGAGAAATTCGCAAACAGTTAGCCCGTGAAAATGATGATAATGACTGGGTTTTAGCAGATTTACGCCGCGCGATTAACAGAGAAATCGGCATTATAGAGGCTGGTACCACACACACTGAGCCGGGATTCGACGATTACGAGATTACGGCGTCATTTCATACCATAGCGAAACCCGGGAAAAGAGCACAGCCAGGCCCGAGACCGTCAAACGGAGGAAAAGTTCCAAGAGCCGTGATAAAGTGTGCATTTTGCGACGGCGGACACAAATCAGGCGACTGCGCTGTTTACACAGACGCGGATTCTAGGCTGAAAGTGGTGAAAGAGAAACGCTTATGTTTCAACTGTTTGGCCAAACAGCCAGTGGCAAAGTGCAGTTCCAGTAAAAGATGTCTAAAATGCAAGCAGAAGCACCACGCAACGATTTGCAGCAGCCAAGCAGGGAACCAATCTTCAAGTACTAGCAGTAATGAGACTACGACGTCAGAAACAGCCGTATTACATTCAAATACAAACCTGCCAGACAAGGAAGTTTTACTGAAAACTGCTATAGCAACCGTTACATCGGCTACTCACGTGCACGCGGAAGCCAGTATCCTATTTGATGAGGGAGCGCAGAAGTCATTCATAACGGAGCATTTGGCAGCAGAATTGCATCTTACGAGAGAAACCACCGAGACCATATACCTGGCGTCATTTAGAAGCACAACTAGCAAGGTGCAGCAAGTAGACATTGCTACGGTGCACGTTATTGCAGAGAATCGCCAGATAATCCCAGTTCGAGTCCTGGTTGTGCCAACCATTTCAACGCCTATAAACAACAGAACACAGCATGTTTCGGAGCTACCATATCTGCACGGGCTTAGACGCGCCCATCCGGGAACCAGCGATTCGACGTTCCAAATATCTATGCTGATAGGTGCCGAATTTTACTGGGACATCGTCGAAGACCATGTAATTCGAGGCAACGGACCTACAGCTGTGACCTATTATCAGGGCCAGTGCATGCGCAGAACTCCGACGCTACTGAACATGTGTTCAACAAAATGGCTTCACGACCTACGACAGACGTACTTGAACGCTTTTGGACCCTAGAAAGCATGGGGATCTCACAAACATCTGATGATACGGACTAAACAGACTACTTCAACGAATACCAGCAGTCTTCTATAGTGTACCAGGACGGAAGTTACACCGCTAAGTTGCCATGGAAACGTGACCTAGCGGAACTGCCTAGCAACTACGATGTCGCCATGAAGCGAACGCGGAACTTGATCAGAAGACTGCAAGGAGAGCCACCTTTATTGGTGAAGTACGACGAGATCATTACTGAACAGGAACGCCGTGGGTTCATAGAGAAAGTCGACAGTGATACCCCAACAACAGGACAAGTCCACAACATTCCCCATCGTCCGGTGAAAAAGGACTCAACGACCACGCCCATTCGCATCGTTTACGATTGCAGCAGCCGGAAGTCGCCGAACTTGCCTAGTCTCAACGATTGTCTGGAATCTACACCTCCAGCATTGAATGACCTTCCCAGTATACTAATGAGATTCCGTATCCATAGTTACGCTGCCACGACCGATATTCAGAAAGCTTTTTTGCACATCGGTCTTGATGAGAAAGACAGATATGTTTCTTGTGGCCTAGTGACATCAACAACCCGGACAGTCCATTATCTACCTACCGTTTCAAGTCGGTGTTATTTGGAGCCACTTGCTCAACGTTCATTCTAAGTGCAACCCTCTTGAAACAGTTAGACAACAACAAGCACGTGCCAGCAGCAGAGATCATCAAGAGAGACATATACGTTGACAATGTACTTTCAAGTCTCGAGAACGAGTCTGACCTACTCCAGTATTTCACAGAATCAAGAAGCTTGATGTCAAACGCGGGTATAAACCTTCGGGCATGGACTTCAAACAGTGAAGCACTGCGAACAAGCGGACCTCGACGGAGCCCTAGATAGTGACGTAAACGTGAGGATCCTTGGACTGAAATGGGACCCAACCAAAGATGAGATGTCATTTGCGGAGAGAAATATTCCGATTCTTGACATTGTGAATAAAAGAACCATTCTCAGATATTCGTCACAGATCTATGATCCTCTCGGCCTTCTGAGCCCCGTTACTGTCCGTGCTAAGATATTGCTTCAGGAACTGTGGACAGACAAGTATGACTGGGACACACCCTTACCTGATCACATATGTGAGACCTGGAACCAGCTTGCATGGTCCTTCAATAAAATTACAGAGACGAAGTTTGCCAGACAGTACTTACCTTCAACAAGCCATGGCAGCGAAACCAGCCTTCACGTATTCGTAGATGCAAGTGTCAAGTCTTATGGAGCAGCCGCATACTTGTGTGATCAAACCCAAGCCAGACTTGTCATAGCAAAGAACAGAGTAGCACCACTAAAGTCCTTAACCTTCTCAGCTGGAACTGATGGCAGCCTTGGTTGGTGCACGACTTTCGTCACATATACTGGAGACCTTACCAACTTTGAATGTGACGTTTTGGTCGGATAGCCAGATCGTACTCCACTGGCTAACAACAACATTTTGTGCGTAGCCGTGTTGACGAGATCAAACAACTGACAAACAGGTTGCCATGGAGATACTGCCCTACAGATGACAACCCGGCCGACCTTCTTACACGTGGAATATCAGCACAGGCCTGCCTTGGAAATCAACTATGGGACGCTGGACCTGCCTGGCTTCCCAACAGAGAAAAAGGGCCCACCTGGGAGTTTAGTCAGTCAACATTACAGATGTCACCTGAATATGCAGATGATAAGCCGACGCAGACGACAACCGTTTCGATCCTACAGTGTTCTGAGATCCCAGGCATTCACAGAGTAATCAATGCAACTGATTACAGTACTTACCTGAAACTTCTCCGAGTCACTGCATACACGTGCAGATTCACCGACAATTGCAGACGAAAAGTGGCAAGCACGGTTACCAGCAGCCTTACAACAATCGAGATACACGATGCAGAAAAAAGATGGCTGAAATCGTGCCATGCTACACAATTTCAGGATGAGATAGCCAATATGCAGACAAACAACAGGAACTCGCGTCTACCACTTGTGAAACAACTCAGATTACACTTGGACTCTGATGGGATCATTCGTTGCGGCGGAAGAATACACAACGCACCCCTGGGATACGCAGCCAAGTTTCCATACTTGCTACCAAAGAAGCACGAACTTACCAAATTGATCGTGTTCGACGCTCACGAGAACCAGCTGCATTCCGGAGTAAACTCTACCATCACACAACTTAGGCAAAAGTATTGGATACCGTCCATCCGGCAGTGCGTCAGATCTTTATTGCGTACATGTGTGAAATGTACCAGAGTAATTGGCAGACCGTACCGTACACCAGACCCGCCACCCCTACCAAAAATCAGAGTGGAAGAAGCTCTGCCTTTCAGCGTCACTGGTGTTGACTTTACTAGCGCACTATACGTAAAGAATCCTACCGGAAGTGAGAAGAACTGTTACATCTGCCTCTTCACATGCGCAGCTACCAGAGCCATTCACCTTGAAGTTGTGACAGACTTGTCTGCAAACTCGTTTCTACAGGCGTTCAGGAGATTTACAAGTCGCAAGTCCTTACCTAAGGTGATGATCTCAGACAACGCCACAACGTATACTGCCGCAGCAAATCACCTTAGGAAGCTGTTCAACTCACCAGCCGTTCTAGAAGCACTCAGCAGAAGGGGAACAGAGTGGCGCTTTATACCTGCACGCGCTCTATGGTATGGTGGATTCTGGGAACGCCTCATCGGACTTACCAAGACGTCTTTGAAGAAGATCCTGGGAAGGCGATTCGTGTCCATGGAAACATAGCAGACGATCGTGACGGAGATTGAAGCGGTTTTGAATGATCGACCGCTCACACACGTGCCATCGAACCTCCACGATTTGGAACCGTTAACGCCGTCATATCTACTGTACGGCCGTAAGATGACGTCACTACCGTATCGTGAACACTACACAGACGACGATGTTACGGTAGTTCAGAGTGACCAGACGACACTCACACATCGGTCCAGAACTCAGGCGAACATAATCAGTCAGTTCTGGAAACGTTGGAGATCCGAGTACAGTACTCACGGCACTACGAGAGTACCATAAAACTACGGGATCGAGGGAGGAGCGTATCCGCGATAGAGACGTCGTGCAGATCCACGACAAGGGACCACGCAGCCGTGGGAGCCCAGCAGTAGTCGAGCAGCTGATCACTGGGTATGACGGATCAGTTCGTGCCGCGAAGATGAAGACGAAACAGGGATTCACTTCACGACCAATTGTGAAACTCTACCCCATAGAGACTGTTGCTAGTGATTAATGATACTGAGATACGGAGACTTTGAAGTATTGTGAATCAGTGAATACGCATAGACGTTATAGTTTTATCTCAAGCTTAAGTACTCATGAGAAGTGAGACGTTTTCATTCAGCTTAAGTTTGAAATTATAACTTAACATTTTCCTAACTATTTTTCATAACTTTCACGACTAGTTTCATAAGGTAGCATTTTGTAATTTTTCATGGTTCAAGTTCATATCACTTTTGTGGCCCCCCAGAATGTTGTGAATTTACGTTAAAGTAACGTCGATTTTACCGCCATATAACGGTCATGACTCAACGTCATTATGTTTTCTTGTATATGTACATAACGCTTTTCGCTGAACAGAACCTGAACAGATCACAAAGCTTCTTTGTTACTATTTTCCTAAAGTTTCATATACGATCTAGCCGACTCTTGGCCTATAAATTAACATTGTATGATACAGCGGGAACCGGACGGAGGCGTATGTGGAACACTTTTCTAGTTTATCTATAATTATAATATGCTTTAGCTAAAATGCATAAGCACCGGGCACTTTTTAGCCCAAACTATGGTGGATTTTCTATAAATATTCAAAATTTGAGGAAAAAGAAATAAACCATGTTTTTTTTGTTTTTTGGTTTTTTTTTTAGCTGGTCAAAGAATAGGATCAATGATCAGATATTCGACCGGAAAATTAATTTATTTACAGTTAATTTTTTTGATGGGGTAATTTGGTGTCCAAGGGGGAAAAATGTTAATGTCCCCGAACCTTTTCGAAGAAAAGCGAGGGGATAAAGTGTTATCGACTTTTCGTGTTGCGTTGTTCATGGTGCGTGGTTCTGAGTTTGCAGTAGGCTTTCCGTGATGCGTATTTCGTCATGCGTGGTTCTCGGCGCGTTGTTCCGAGTGTAAAAGGTGCGCTGTGAGCGCAACTACTCCTATAGTTTTGTACCGGTCCTTCTGACACTTTAAATGTGTTTTAATCATGGTCTGTTCTGCATGTGCTTTTTACGGAATTCTGAAAATATTGTTATTCCACTTTTGTCATTTTTATCTGAGACTTTTTTGTGCTTAAATACTTTTAAAGTGTATATATAAGTACAATGTAGGTAGCTTGTGAGCGCAACTCCTACAGTTTTAGGCCAATCCTTCTGAAACTTCACAGGCGTTTCTTCATGCGGACTGAACACATTATGTGTCTAAACCGCGGCAGAAGTAAGGGCGCGGATTGTGGCCACGTAAAATCGACTTAAGCCCCCCCTCCCCCCCCCCACCCCCAGTGAAATACTTTTCACTGACCGTTCCAAGGCGGTTCTTCTGTCATGGTTTATTTTTGCTATAGTTCGTATTCGAATGTGTGTCGCTTACATCTTTTTGTTTTGGATAGTGTGGCGATTCGTCATTTATAGTAACCATTAATAATACTGCTAATGAGATTTTGATATTTCCTTTGTGTTTTGCCCATTCTGCCCGCTTTATTCTACTTTCGGGTCTTTTCGGGTGGTTTTTCTCATCAGCCTTAGCGGGTCGCGGGTAATTGTTTTCTTATCTAGACCCGAAAGGTAATTGTTTTCTTTATCTAGACCCGAAAAGTAATTGGTTTCTTTATCTAGACCCGAAAAGTAATTGGTTTCTTTATCTAGACCCGAAGGCTGAAGCGTTTTATACAATAAAATAAATACTCGTAAGTGTTACCGTATTTACCTGTTTAGTCCCACCAGCTCTGGCACTCCTGTATTGAAAGTTGTGGCAAGCATTCTTTCTTTACGTTAAGATAAACCCTGGTGTTTACATTTTTTCCTTACGCCAAGATAAACCCTGGTGTTTATATATAGGATATCGTACTCCATTCTAGTATGTATGTGTTAAGCTTAGGTTTGTGTCATGATCTAGTTTCGACTTAGGAGTTGTTTGACAATTGTTTTAATATACTGTGCCCAGGCAACTCTGAGTCACCAACATGCACAATCGCATTACTCCTTCATTCCAATACGGTGAATCATTGTCTGCCTGTCAGTTCGGGTAATCGGGTACCCAAACCGGAAGTGGCGGGCTTCCGTGTAGCGTTCGGTTCGGGTAATCGGGTACGCGAAACGGAAATAGCGGGCTTCCGTATAGCATTAGACTATAAAAGGAGAAGCAAAACGTAAAAAGGGGAGAACTCTTGTTTGGCGCTCGAAAGTGTTCGCATTTGGGAAGTAGTTTAGGACATTAAGGGACATTTTATGTTTAGGAATATTTAGTCAAAATTCAAACGATGGAATTATAGTCAAATGAATACCTAAAATGGTTTTGAATTAACTTTTTGTTACATAGCTTACTACATTCTGTGATTCTTGTTCAATAAACCAAGTTATACCTTTTCCTCTTGGTGATTTTTATCATTCCATTTTCTCCATAACTGCTTTTGAATAATACAAGAGAGGATTGACTATTTTGGTCTGGTGGCAGCTTTAACATTTCACTTTCACGGAGATAACCTCCACAAGTGGTGAACAGCGGTGGGATACCAACTTTAACACGACTTCGTAACTTTTGAGGATATAGGGATTATTTATGGGAAATTTAAGAAGTAGACCAGCTGTTGTGTTGAAAAATTGTGCTACCAATACGGATATTCCATACCTTTTTCTTACTTCAGCAGCTAGTGATGAGATTCGATCACTTCAGGAAAAAATTGAGACGATAGAATCAAGGCTACAAAAAGGTGAGAATGAAACAAAAAGTGCATTAGAACAACTCAGGGAGCACGACTCTCGTAGTTTTGAAATCATTACTGCTTATAAGCAATTGTCGGTGGACATAACTTTGCAAAAAGAAAGCATAATTGAAGAGTTAAATCGTGAAGTGTTAAAATGAAAGCAAGAAAAGGGAATGAAATACAGTAAAAAATCTAAATCAGTCTGCTGGTAATGTATGCATACATGATTGTCTCATTTCGCAAGTATGAGTACATTTAAAGAGGAAATAGATGATTTGAAAATAACTATTCGACAGATAGAAGAAGAAAAAGCAAACTTGATTGAACATCTGCAAAGACAAAATAAGAACTTTTCTAAGGTCATAAATGATTTAAAATCTGTTTGTAACACGAAAATCGAAAAACTGCAACTTGAAATTGAGCAACTGAAATTTGCTTTAACTAAAACGGAAGGAGAAGAGCCACCTTTAGTCTATAAATTAGAATAAACTTTGGACACTTACATGACATTCTTTTGAGCGCATAAAATGGGACCAAAGAAAGCGGCGGCAGATAAAAAGGAATTATTTGTTGAGATTGAAGAAAATGATGATGGTTGATGTGCTGTATTGGAAGAAGAAATTAGGGATCTCCGACAGAAATTAACGGAAGCGGATGAAGAAATTGCGGAAACAAAACTTCAGGCAATAAATGACTCCAAAAAACTAGCTGGTATGTTAAAGCAGTATGAACAGGATAAAGAAGAGGTTGTACGTTTATATCAACAGAAGATGTCAGAAATGAGTCAAGAGAAAGATAAGGTCATCCATGACATGCAAGCTACTATCAGTGTGTTGCGGGATGTAAATGATAATACGCAGCGACCGAGCGAGTTGAGAGTGCACTACAGGGACGATGATACAGTGATTTTACCACGTACTAGCCCTTCTTCTCATTCATACGTCAACGACAGTGTCGCAGAGCGAAATCGAACGCCTCAAAATCTCCCGAGGCCATTTTCTCAAACTACAAGAATGCCTTACGGGGATACAGAAAGTAATCAGAGACGTCGAAACGAGTTACCTCCAATGACGCCATTATTTTCTGCTCCTGATCCCTGGCAAGATCACATTTCAAGAGCTGCGATTCCGAAATATGAGATTCCACTGCCAAGACAACTGGTCTTTGATGGAAAGATGTCATGAGATAGTTTTATCAAACCATTTGTTTCTACGGCAATGGTCTGTAGATGGACAGAAGAAGAAAAACTGTTTCGTTTAACTAGCAGTTTACGTGGAGGAGCAGCTGAATATGTTTTTAATCAACTTTCGACTGAAATTACAAGATCATTTGATGGTCTTATACGAGCTTTGGAGTCCAGATTTAGAGAGAGACGAACTAGTGCCTCCTACTTAAATGAGCTGGAAAATAGAAAGCTTTTAGGAAAAGAGAGGTTATTGGAGTATGTGGCAGATATAAAACGGCTAGTTATCAAAGGGTATCCAACTGCAGGTGAACTGACGAGGGAAACTATAAGTGTCCGTTATTTTCTGAGAGGGTTGAGTGACCAGCAGTTAGCTGTGGCAGTTGGCATGAAAGATCCCAAGACGATCGATGACGCTCGAGAAATGGTAGAAACGTACAATAGCCTGAGAGATGACTTCGGTAGGAGCCAGAGTGCGCTCAGTTAAGTTTGAAGGGGCCCAAGAGAAAGAAGGAGAATCCCAGAGGAGACAACAAAAACAACCAACGAAGGTTGTTCAAGGTTGCATAACAGCTGAGGATGTTGAAAAGATAATTGAGATGAAATTCAAAGAAGTCAAGAAGGATGGTGAAGCACAAAATGAAGTGAGAGATAAAATACAGATTAATAAGAAAAACAAAGGTTATATAAACAGAAACCATATCGAGTGTTTCAAATGTCATAAACTCGGGCACTATGCAAAAGAATGTGACAATTTAGACCGAAAGAAAGCAAATGAATTGAGGACGAGTCCGGGAAACTAGACCTGACCGAGTCTGTCGGCCTAGATTCGGTCAAATCTTCTTCAAAACTTTGTTGTGAAAATGTTGGAATTGGTTTCACTATGTTTCTTCCTTTAAAATTACACAATCGCGAATTTAAGTTTGTTATAGACACTGGAAGTGCAGTTACAATTATATCGTCAGCGGTGTTTAATGAAATATCATCGATTACTAAAGTTGAATCACGTCAAACGGACCCTAACTTTAAACTTGAGGTAGCTAATAAAGCATCTCTTAGGCTTGAAGGGGTGGTAGAGGTGCACTTCAAAGTCCGAAATACAGTGTTCACCTGGTGTATGTATATTGCGGATATTCAAGAAGATGGATTAATAGGTCTAGATTTCCTTTATGATCATAATTATTCTGTTGGAGTTCAGTCAGGCCTTCGGCTTAATAAAAAACGGTATCCTTGTATCTTAGAAAGAACTCCCTATTGTTCAAAAGTCGTATGTGCAGATACTGTGAAGATACCTGCCTATAGTGAAATGGTTATAAGAGGAAGAGTTGAAAGTCGTACTTTCGATGCTAACTGTGGTATAATTTCAAAGAATGAGACTAGTGAAACTGAAAATATTTTGATCGGTAATACATTAGTGAATCTTCAAAATAATAATACTAGATTTCCAGTACGAATTTTAAACCTTTCTACAGAAGAGATGACTATTAAGAAAGATACAATGATAGGCAAATTAGAAGAAGTCATAAAGATTTCACCATTGGTTGAAAAAGAAACGCTGAAAAGTAAACCAGAATTTTCCAAGCAGAAATTTAAAGTTAATAATATAGCAATTCAAAGAGAGATGCCGTTACCAAATCAGGGGGGTGCCCTAATGTTAACCTTTGTACAGTAAACAGGATTTCATTTTTCAGATGCTGGAATGTTTTATTAATTAAGGCCATCAATAGTACATGTTTTGATACTATGGATGGCTTCATGTACTTAGCAATAGTATTGGAGCAATAACGTAAGTTGAACGATAGCCCCATATTTCAGCTGCAGGTTATGTATTCATCCAGATACTATCTGCAATTTTACCATGTTCCGATTCTTGTCAAGACGACATTTCAGCATAAAAAATTTCCATATGTATTAGGAATAAACATATGAAATTTCATAAAAATTGATGACCGGTAACATGTTGTTTGAACAGCCTGAATACATATAGTCCTGAGTCGGCAAAATATGAAATTACCCAATACTCATGTATAAGTAGTATCGTGTAAAGTCAACTTAACAATAGCTTTCAATTTGGATTACCATGATATAGTATGATTTGTATAAGAATTTGATACCATAATTGTACATATTCATTTATAATCAGTTGACTGAATTGCACCTTGTTGAACACCATGTCCAAAAATAATCTTTTCGTTTACATGATCTGGACCATGCAGGCACTAAGTCCAAGTTCTCTGTATCTGTATATATAGGATTCCATTTCAAATACTTGACTGTGGAAGTATTTATCAGATAATAAAAAGCAGATAACAGTTTTGTAACTGATGATGATGATTATGAAACCTGGGTCTAGCTTTAAAGTTACTCGTTCAGGCAGATAGGCATGGTGGGCACAACTTGCTTACCAAGTAATGATTACTATCCTAGGACACCTGATCTTCAGGGTTCATGTCTGTTGATTTCAACATGCAGAATTGTCAGTCTTCAATGCATTCATGAGTAAATACAACAATGTGGACGTCTTGTCCAAAAATCAACTATAAACTTTGGTGTAAACTGGATAAATGCCTAAAAAATAACAGATTAACAAAAAGAATTGATATAAAAAGGCAGTACTGTGACTACTTGTTCACGCTTAGTAAATACAAAAAAGCACAATACTGTCAAAACCACAGCAGAAGATTTCACAGCTGGTACAAAACACACAGGAAGACACTCAATATTGGAAAAAAAAAAACCCAAAAAACTACAGCTTAAATACAATCAGTAATGAACAACTAAAGTCTGCGTCACATGGACACATGCAAGCTTAGTACTGTTTCTTTAGGTAAGATCTATGCACTTGCTGACCAAATACTTTAGTACTCTTTCTAAAATGAAAGAATAACTTTTCAGAAATATGATCAGCGAAGAACAACAAAGAAAGTAAGAGCAGTTGGTATAAAGAAGAATGAAATTATATTCAGCTAAAATATTCAATGGAAGAAAGAATTTAAGTATAAGAACTAAAACAAAACTTGAATACTAAAAGCCTCCTTTCAAAACGTATTACAACACAAAAAACAGAGACAAGGTGAAAATAGAATTAATTAAATATCATAGAACCGCCAGCAACCAAATGAATGAAAACTGTTAAAAAAACTCTTCAATACATCCTTTTGATTCACATTAAGACCAAACAAGTTAGCTGTTTTAAACTCCTATGTTAATTAAGATATGGCGGAGTTTCAAACTAGTATGGCAGTCCTTAAGCAAATGACTAAAATATGAATGTCATACAACCTTTGGAAAAATCTTAAAGCTTCAACATGAAGAACTACAGAACACCAATTTGTTGTTTAAGTCAAACTATGTGCACTAGAATAGAACTTATGCAGAACAGAATCAATTTCATATATGCTTACTGTAAGGAAGAAAGGATAAATCTGCTTTTCTGATAGCAAAAGTTAAGACCACATAAACAGTATTCTGTGCTGCTGTCTTTAAAGATAACTGTTGAAACAAAGAGAAAAACTCCAGTGTCAGTGTCAATTCGATCGCAGGAAATACCGATTGAAGTGACACATTTGAACATATTAAAGGACAAGAAATCCAGTGTTCATAATTTCAAAATACAATATAGGCTTGCAAGCAAGCTACAGATATATCAGAAGTTAAGTCTATAGGTATTATTTTCTTTTCAAGCGTTCTTAGTTTAGTTAGAGTTCACCAGTCCAGAAGCAAATCTCCAAAAATCCTAAAATATGTGGATGGGGATGCAAATCCTTCTTTAAAACAAACAAACAAACAAACAAACTAGCAACAACTACTTGCAATAGTACGTTTGCACATCTTCTTAAAATGACAATGGAGATTATGGATCTCCCTGTTTTATGCCTATTTTTGTAATGGTGAGAATGGATACCCTTGTTTTACATCTATTTTAGTTTTATGCCTTTTGGGAAGTAATTATACAAAATGCTCAATGATTTGCTGACATGAATTAAAGCGTAAGATTTTGTTAAGCCTAATTTGTTAATTAGAATTTCTTTAGATTTAATTTGTTATGCTGTCTACATTTGTAATAGTTGGTTAGTCAGAGTCCATATAAATAGAAGGCAAGAAATAGTAAGTCATGAAAATTTAATGGGTAGCTCAAGATATGTTCATTCCGAGTTGTCTAAACTCTCTTTGATTTGTTAAGTGTTAGAAGTGTTTGATAACACTGCCTTTCTCTACTGTTTTTTATCAATGTAATAAAATAGTCAATTTTGTAAAAATCGACCTATATCCATTCAAGGCCTAAAATGACAATGTTACCGTTTTCGATTTTTTATGAAATTTGGCACAGCTATAGAGGATATATGTAGCAAATTTTCCTGGTAGTATGAAATCTTGACAAAGACTATAACATATTAATTTTGAAAGTTTAATTTTGATATTTTTTTCATTTTTTTGTTAAAAAATTCAGTTTTTTTTTTATAATCAATTTATCAGAAAATGTTAACTTTAATTAGATATAAATGTCTTGTGGTACCAATAGAATTACTATGGTGTTCACCATTCATCATAGCGCAAAAATCTTATAACTAAATTAAACTTAAGATGTATGACATACTTATTTGGAGACAGGTATCCGCTCATGGGGGGAGTGAGACAAGGTTGCGTCCTGAGTCCAACTTTTTATTATATAATTTAATAAGCATATTTTCATAGGTTGCATATGCCTAGTTATTATTACACAAAGTTTCAGAAAAATCCATGTGTGGGCAGAAATGAAAGATGCCCTTTGACCGGAAGTCTAGACTTCATAATTTATTCTTTGATAACTGATTTATTTGCTTCTTCTCCTTCATACTTGGGAAAAGCATCTGTGACGGAACATAAAATCAATACGGGTGATGCAAAACCAATTAAGCAACAGGCACGTAGGTCACCTCGAATTTTGGCTGGTAAAGAAGAGGATATTATCTATGATCAATTGAAGGCGGTCGTCATACGGGAATCAACGTCACCTTGGGCTTCACCAATGGTTTATGTTATGAAAAAGGACGGGTCGATTCGACCTTGTGTGGATTATAGACGATTAAATGACATCATACTGAAAGATGCTTATCCGCTTCCTAAAATTAATGACTGTTTAGATAACTTTGGTGACGCAAAATTTCTATCAACCCTCGATTTACAAAGCGGATTTTGGCAAATCGCTGTTGCAGAAGAAGATAAACTCAAAACGGCATTTATAACCAGGAGTATAATACTATGCCATTCGGACTTTGTAATGCTCCATCTACGTTTCAGCGATGCATGGAAATAGTATTTATTGGTCTTCAGTGGAAGATCTTATTGATCTATTTGGACGACATAATTATCTTTTCCGAAACGTTTGAAACGCATTTAGATAGAATAAGACAGGTTTTTAAGCGGCTTCAGGCCGCCGGATTTAAGCTTAAGCCATCAAAATGTGAACTGTTCCGATCTGAAGTGACATTTCTTGGACATTTGATAACAAAAAATGGGATAAGACCAAGCCCGGATAAGGTAAAGGTAATGCAATGTTGGAAACGTCCGCAAACTGTAACTCAAGTTCGTTCTTTTCTGGGATTTGCTTCGTATTACGGACGTTATATTAAGGACTTCTCCGTCAGAGTGGCGCCTTTGAATCGTTTGTTGGAGGCCGGACAAGCGTCCATTTGGACTGATGATTGTGAAAGATCTTTTGCTTTGACAGGTGAAAAAGTGATGGCTTTTCCTAAAGATATTGGATTATTTATCCTGGATACGGATGCTTCGGATTACGGTGTTGGCGCTGTCCTATCACAAATTCAGTACTGTAAAAAAAATTAGGCAAGGAGGTTGAGAGACCAATATCCTTTGCCAGCAAATCGCTTACTAAAACCCAAAGAAGATATTGTGTTACAAGACGAGAAATGCTGGCAGTTGTAACATTTGTGCAACACTTTAAGCAGTATTTGCTCGGCAGGAAATTCATTATAAGAACTGATCATAGCGCGATTCGTTGGGTAATGTCATTCAAAGAGCCTGAGAATCAAATGGCGAGATGGATAGAGATTTTATCTCAGTTTGATTTTTCTGTCGTCCACAGACCTGGAAGTAAGCATGGGAATGCCGATTTTTTGTCACGCGCATGTGAACCGTCGTCTTGTGATTGCTATGATGGACAGACTGTTTTATCAGATCTTCCATGTTCAGGTTGCTCTGACTGTCTAAAAAAACATGAACAATGGTCATCGTTTATGATGCTCGATGATGTGATCCCGCTCAAGCTAAATCGTAACAAGCTTGTTGGAACTAAAATGACCAGTTTTAATAGAATGACAAAAGGCTTAGCTTCCCGATTTTTGACATGGTTATCTTATAGCTTCTTTTTTTCATTATTAAGAGCTCCTGGTGTGTTGATTAACCAATTCCGTCATTTTGTGAATAATAAGCTTTCAAGAGGACATTTACGGTCGCAGAGTGTAAAACTAAAAGATGGTGACTTTGGATGCAACGGACAAAACTTCACTTTCAGGCTTCCTTCATATATTATGGGATATACCGGTGTGGATTTAGCTAAACTGCAAAAGAATGAACCTGAAGTCGGGACTGTCATTAAATGGATGGAAACTAGTACAGAACGACCATCTAGAGAGACTGTTACTTCTGATAGTCAGTTTACCCGTCATTTATGGCTATTATGGACTCAGCTTGTTTTAGTAGATGGTATCCTGTACAAAATTTGGTATCCGAAACTTAAAGGACAATGCTTTCTCCAGTTAATAGCACCAAGAAAACTGTGGAGTGAACTGTTAGAAGCGGCGCATAATTCCAAGTTTTCAGGACATTTGGGACATAAGAAAGTATTAAGCAAATTAAAAATGAATTTGTATTAGTTCCGTATGAAAGAATATATTAAAACCTGGATTAAGAAATGTTCTCTCTGTGGAGCAAGGAAGACACATGGAAAACGAGCCAGGGCGCCTCTAGGATATTATTTAGTTGGAGCACCAATGGATCGGGTTTCAACGGATATAATGGGTCCGTTCCCTGTCTCTGAACGAGGTTGTAGATACATTTTAGTAGTACAGGATCAGTTTTCAAAATGGGAGGAGGCTTATCCTATAAGAGACCAATCAGCAGAGACAGTAGCTCGAGTTTTGGTTCATGAGTTCTTCTCCCGTTCCGGAGTTCCACTAGAGTTACATTCAGATCAAGGGAGTAACTATGGTTCTGAACTTTTCAAAGAAGTGTGTAAGCTGCTTGAGATATACAAAACTCGAACAACGCCTTATCATCCTTCGAGGAACGGTATGGTTGAAAGATTTAACCACACGCTATTGAACATGATTTCTGTCTATGTGAGTGAGAATCAAAGGGACTGGGATGTGAATCTATCTGTATTAACGTCGGCATATAGATCGTGTTCACACGGAAGTTCTGGATTAAGCCCAAATCTAGTTATGCTAGGGAGATAGGTTCTTCAACCAATTTCTCTAAAATTTAGGTTTCCAGGAGTAAGTCAAAAGCCTATCTCCCCATTGGAATATGTTTGTAATTTGTGGAATTCTATGTGTGAAATTCAGCAATACGTTCGCGAACATCTTGGGGTAGCAGCTGAAAGGCAAAAACGGGACTATGACAAGCGAATATCTATGAATTCCTATAAAGTTGGAGATTTAGTGTATTACTTGGACAGTAAAACGAAAATTGGATTAAACCCTAAACTTAAAAGAGAACCCTGGAAAGGTCCTTTTGTAGTTATGAGAAAAATTAGTGGCCTTCTTTACGAAATCAGTGGTCCAACGGAAAGCAAGAAACGGGTAATGCATCATGACCGATTAAAGCCTTACTATTATGACACTATTCCTGACTGGGTTCCTGCTGTTCAAAAGTTTGCATTACAAAAACGAACAACCTCCGAACCAATGTATATGAAAAATAAAAGAAATGGACTCCGTAACCCCAGACTAAAGCGAAATGCTGATGAACTGCAGCAAGTATCGGTGACCAAGACACCGACTGGTGTAAAAACTAGACCAAAGAGGGACAGAAAAGCTCCTTGTAGATATGGTTATGATTAAGTAGCTACATGAGTTTATGAGTTTAACTATATGTGAAAAATGGTATGAATGAGAGCGAGATGGCTGGGAATCCATTCGATCCTAGCCTATATGCTTACAATTATGTTGAAGATGGAAATTATCGGGAACCAATAAATCTCTTCTCCTAAAACCTTGTCATTTTTCCCCATTAAAAACGGACATAGAGGTTAAGATTAAGGTTAACAGACGGTTACGAATTAAAAAAAAACATAAATAATAATAATAATAATAATAATAATAATAATAATAATAAAAAAAGAAAAATGTACATATTTGATCCAAAGTTGGATGAAATGAAAGCTGTTCTTTATCTGAAAGTTAAGTTGCAATATATACACATAACAGTAGGATTCTATCATTCCAGGTTATCATAGTTCCTTCTGTTGACGGCATCACTTCCTGTAGGTGTCATATTCATTGTTTTCTTTTGTTATCAGTGTGCGTTTATATATAATTCGACTAAGTTTCTTTGATTATATCTTTCTACGAGATGAAATAGAGATGTATTCTGAAAAAAAAAAAAATAAATAAATAAATAATAATAATAATAATATAATGCTTTAAGTGTCCAAGTAATTGACTTATCTATTTCCATTCCGGTAGAGTTTGGGGAACAAAGTCAGACAGATTTAAATTTATACAAACATATATTTCCGGTTGATTACAACCAAGTATAGCAATAATCCTAAAAAAAAAAAAAAAAAAAAAAAAAAAAAAAAAAAAAAATTGTGATTTGACGTTAGTCAGTCACATTGGTATTTTTTTTCTCTCTCTCTTTCCTCTCGCCGAGGTAGCGGAGTATGTCTTGATGATCTTCCTGTCCTGAAGGTTTTTACCTATTTTTTATTTCTAAAGTTCATCATCTGTTGTCTTAAACACTTCCCTATTATATCCTATACTAAAACTGGAATTAATGTCGTCCAGATTCTTCCCTCATTCTGCACACAAATTGTGTGTTTGATCCAGTTGAACATTTGATAAGCTGGAGGTTCTTGCTTTGTCTCAAACATGCTCACATCTTTGAGCACTCCTGCTTCTAGTGAATTCCCCTATTACATCCTATACTAAAACTGGAATTAATGTCGTCCAGATTCTTCCCTCATTCTGCACACAAGTTGCGTGTTTGATCCAGTTGAACATATGATAAGCTGGAGGTCCTTGCTTTGTCTGAAACACGCTCACATCTTGAGCACTCCTGCTTCTAGTGAATTTCTTTCCTTGTTTTTTATTATAGATGACTGTTGAGTCCTTTGATGGAGTTCTGAATAGTCAGTCATTATAATTATGGTTATAGTTATGGCATTAACATTATTCTTCGTGTTTGAAATTGTAAAAATCCCAACCGACTAATGATATTGATCACTTCAAGGTTTACTCAGCTTATATAGATGGTAGAGATTTTTTTTTTTTTTTTTTTTTTTTTTTTGCAGACCGATGGACTTAATTATGCAATAGACTGCCTAAAGCCTCCATGGCAGAGCTGCTAGTAACTAGGAAGGACCCGCATTCGTGTGATCGGATCGGGTAAAAGTCCCACAAATTGGGAGGTAGTGTCTCTGAACTACTGAAATATTGTTGACTTGGACGTTATATCGCAACTCATGCAATGGATTCATAAGTCAAGGATGGTCTGAAATGAAATTCAGTTAGATCTGGCCAATCCACCTATAAAGCAAGTAATGATAATTTGGACGCACGGATATAATTCATGTTATAGCTTTGGTAGACTATTCGATTTGCCGGAGTCGTCGGCTTGTGACGATCCGGAATATATATATATATATATATATATATATATATATATATATATATATATATATATATATATATATATATATATATATATATATATATATATATAACTCTTGCGCCAGTACTTCGCCGTTTACGCCTAAATATTTTGTCTTGTTACAATACTGAAGAACAGCGGGAAGAAAAATAGCAATGAAAAGTTCAAGGGACTCTAATCTTGGAATATCTTATTTTTCGCAGAGCATTTGATTAACTCCCTTTAACTAACTAAAGAAAATGTAAATTAATAAGTACTCAGGGTTATCTGATTTTTCGATGTAAAGATCTTGAAATATTTTACTTTTGTGGAATATTATTTGATTATTTTTTTTTACTAATACATAAAGTAAAAAAAAAGTCATCAGTAGTACAAATTATGTAGCCATGGAATTCCGCGTACTATTAAGCTCTGGTATGACTTTCTTTTTACTTTTGTATCTTACTTTGTGCGGTTGCCGTCCACCATCTCATAACACACTCTCATACGCATCTAGTATTTTTGACTGAACTTACTTTATTGTCCAACGCTTATGATCATACTGGCATTATTGCCTGTGGAAAATAATCTAAGTTCTTCGAACAAACAAGCATTACTGGAAATTTGGGGTGACAAAGTACATAAAACTCCGCAGCAGATCCTTTATTGCTCATGAATGGATCTGACAAAACAAGTTGATAGCACTGTGATTTATATCTGTTTGCCGTACGAAACATATTTCCTAAAAATATTATCTTTATAACAGTAATTCGTTCCATTTGGAATTGAAAGAAGACACGCCTGTAATTAAGCTGACAGTAACGGCATTCTTGCTTCAGGTACAAACTATAGTAAGGTTGTTTATCTAATATAATAAATAATAATAATAGTTATAATAATAAGCAATAGTCTAGCAAATTTACTCCGCTCTCTCTCCAATTAAATAAATGAAAGTTATACATAAATAAGCCTGCATAAATTATGAAGTATTATTCTCTTTTGCAACAGAAAGTATTATTATACCAGTCTGCAGTTTAGTGGGCAGTGACACTTCCTAGTATCTTTCTTAAGCAAGGTCATGTATACATCTTCCGATATTTTACTTTTGCGTCCGGGAAATTGCTTTGTTTTGAATAAATGCTAATTCCATAAAAAGTGATTTTCCCTTATCATGTCTTTCGAGGAATTTGCATAACTAGACTTATTTTGCGAAATTAAAACTAGGTTAGTTGATGAATTTTTGGGATGGCATGAGTGCAAATTATGATACACGAAGATAACATTGACAAATTCCACATTAATTTGTAATTGGGTCTAGCATATGAAGTGTTTCAACTGTCTCATTAGACTAGACCCGCAATGACTTATGGTCATGGAAGATGTTTCATTGTTTCATTATCTCTTCCCCGAACAAACCCGCAGGGATCTTTGACATGCCCGAAATTTTATTAACGGGCGTATGGCGGGTACATTATCTCCGACATTCCCAAGAACAATAAAAACAAATATGTATGTTAGGAAAGACCATTTTGTGTTCTAGGACTGGTTGTGAATGTGAATTTATTCTAAGAAATAAAAAAATAAATAAATGAATAAAAATAACTTATATATATCAATATTCCAATGTTACAATGTTTGAATTGTAAACGATTCTACAGAGATTTATATAAACTCAGACGCCATTATTTAACATACTTGCCATACTTTTTTGGGAAATACATTTGTCAGATTTGTGAGAAAAGTTTTGAAACTGAACTCAAACTTTTAGATCATATTTTTAAACAGAAGCATACATCGGAGACTGGTGGAGATTTTGATTATAAGGTGAAACGAAGGCACTACTTTGAAAGGGAAGGACAATATTTTGGTTTTAAATCATGTGAGTTTACATCCAAAGATATAAACTATTTTATGAATCAAAAGTGTGTGACTAATTATGATGTTCAAAGTTCTGTTAACAAAGGTCAGAATTTAAACCAATCTACCAGTTCAGGAACTCCAACAATGGACTATAATTCCAGAGTCGTTTCGTCAAATTTGTTTGATAATCTGAGCACTAACGCCTCACAAACATCTACTTCGGTCGATAACATAGCTTCGGGACAGTCCATATTTCCTGACCCCCCGGCATTCGTAACAAGGCCGTTAAAAAGAAAGACGAATATCAGTTTGCCGAGTGCAACCGTCGGAAATGAGGTAGAGAAACTTGAGACTCAAATCCGGGACTTAGAAAGAAAAATTGAAAGTGTAGAACACAACTTGAAAACTGAAATTCAAATGTGTAAAGAAGAAATTTCACAGAAACTAGAAAACATGATGCAATATCAGTTACAACTTTTAAACATAATGAATGATATTTTCAGAAGTGTTCTGATGGGATATTATCTCGGGTATGTTATCAGGGGCTCTTTCCCAACCTCGAGGTTCAACTTCTTAGCCATCTAGCTCTCGTCGAGTTCTACCAATATTTAGTAAACTCGTTTATTTTATTTTATTTTTCTTTCTTTCTGGATTTTGCCGAGCGTAGTTCTGTCAGTGAGATAGCCACATTTCGTGCACATTCTTGGGAAGATCATGGTTTTAGTCTAGCTAACAGTTAATTTTCAGATATCGACAATTCAGTGAGTGACAAGTTTAAATATGTATTGCCTAATTAACAATACAGAAACAGTATTATAGGTTATTTACTATCTTTAGTTAGAAAAAAAAATAAATTCACTGTAGTTGAATACTTTAGCAAAATAATGCAACGACACATTTTAAAGATATTTTACCATTATCCTTTCTTTTGCTGTGTTGTTATTTTAAAATATGTGTTTATGATTTTACTTATAACATATAGTTGTTTGACTGTGTGTCCATTACTCTACAGGGAGTAGAGAAGAAGTAGATTCTGTGTGCCAAAACGATGATATCAGTGCATACGGAAGAAGGTATTATAGTAATTATTGCTGAAACGGAATGGATCTAGTTATGGTTAAATACTGGTCATGCGATTCTGAATGTGCAGTCTTACTAGCGCTTTCATTGTTCATGTACTGTTTTTCACGTTTGAAGGTGTTGAAGCCTTCAAACGGTATTAATCGCCATTAGTTGCACGAGACAGTTACAGACAGCACGGGCTTTTATAACCCAACGAGGCTATCTCTCACCAAATTTAAGGACTGTCTCAGGTAATAACGGTCATCCTGACCGATATCGCAGCTATCATAATTGAAAGGATTCCATGCAGACCGATTGTGCGTATTATTAGTTTCAGCTAATAACAAAAGAAAAAAAATGTGTACTGTATTTACCCTAAGTATTCGGACATCTCGACGCCTTACCATGCTTGTTCTAAAATTAGAACAAATACAATTTACTACCCGATGTTGTATCTAAAAGTTGCTGGAAGGCCGGTGTGGACCCTATTGGGACGCGCTGTCCCACCTGGGTCTACACTGTTTGCCCAGGCCTGCCTGTCTGAATGCATACGGTGGGTGCGGTTTAAGCAATACTGTGTAACAGTGTAGTGTATACTACTCAGTTTTAATTGTCAATTACACGCATGCTTTTCAAACTGATATTTCTCTATCCACCTCTTATGCCATATTCTGTATGGAAATAGTTATTATTATTAAGTTAATTTACCTTATGAGAGCGCACAGTTATGTGGACATGCTGATCTGTCGGTGGTTAATCGCCTGTCAGTAAAAGAGTATGATTTTTTTTTCTTTTCCGTGTGGCTTGAGTTTACGGGAAATTAAACAGGGGATCACTAAGGCCCTTTTCTTTGGGAATGTTGCGAACAGTATACTAGTTTTATCAAATTCCTATAAGGTTCGCTACATTATATATGGAATGTTTTTTTTTTTAATTTGTTTATTGTATTTTTTTTTCTATCTCTCATTCAACATTATACCTTGTGTTACGTCAAATACTCCGCAAAAGAAGGGAATAAAGAATGTCAAATCTAAAAAAAAGACGGAAGGGTTTGCTTCGCAGCAAATAGTTAATTCAGCGGGAGCGTAAATGATGGGCGGTTAATTATTGAAAGTTTGCTTCTAGATACATGTATATTTTAATATTTGTTTATCTATTCATTTCATACATATATCCTTGTAATCTGGAGCCAAGTGTATTGGATGAACATATTGTTATTCATGCCTAATGTTTTCCTTGCTTTAGGGATAGAGCTAGGAGAGTTTTGATCTGTAAGAAAACCAAATTCAAGACGGATACTATTTACAACATCTTGTAATAGCTTTATTAATCATAGTTTTAAAATTATCTCTCAATATTTGATGGCTAATGACTTCAAGAATTTGTAAGTTTAAGCACTACTATGTTTCTTCTCCCAACTTTCTCACAGAAGATAAAATGAACTAGATATATAAGAAATATGTATATATCACGCACGCACATATTTTAGAATTCTGTTGTCGACTTAAAAACGTCTCATCGGTGCTAACGCAGGCCAATACAGTCATCAAATAGTGGGGTGTTATTGAGAAACATGCTTAAGATTTCTAAAATCAGGGGTTGTTGGGTGTCGAATCCAAGAATAATGACCCCTGGATAAAAAAAAAATCATAATGCCACAGAATGATGCGTTAAATGACATGCAATGAAATTGGTTTGATGGGACAAACAATGTGTTTCATATGTGATGTTTTATTTTCCCACTATTATCGACAGCTAAGTGTTTGTAACAGAGAATGAAGTATGAAGCTAAATTTATGCGTCCTAGGCGGCGCATGTGTCATAGTATATCCTCTCATAAATCAAGGAATCCAGACCTTTATATCCGTAATACAAATCTTATTACGCCCACTTTTAGCAGCATTCAATGTAGTTTATCTATTCTAATGTCTATCAGAGAGTCCGAGTAAATTGCTTTTTCCCGCGGACCGACACTTTTAAATGAACGCTTGTCGTTTCATACGTGTAATGCATTTTAAATCCTGTTATCAACAAATAAACAAATAAATAGGAACAATACACAGCCTGTTATCTACATCAATGTTAATACGAGCCTGTTTTAAGACGTATGACGCAAGCATCAGTGCAACATATTTCATATCAGATTTGGCGTCTTATTAATGCTAAGATGTAATTTCATGTATGACCAAGGATAGCACATCCAGAAAGTCATATCAGTTCGCTTCTCATTCTATGCATTGCATATATGGGGTGCGCTTCATAGCTAAATATCAAGAATGTAATAAACCTATGAGTATGAAGTGAAGCTTTGGCGAGCTTTTAGCGCTCGTGCACCGGTCAATAATTCACCGACCTTGAGGGTCTCAACCCTTTGATATATATATATATATATATATATATATATATATATATATATATACGCCTTTTGTTGCAAATAGATTAAGAATTTCAAGCTTAATGGGGATACTGTACTTCCCTGTTTCTCTTGATGATATGTTTATATGACCTGTTAGACCCGTCAAATCCAGTAGCGGGGATTAGCGGGTAATTACTTTTTATTGTATTCCACGGGTCTGGTTTGCTTGATAAATGAGTTTATCAGTACTTGTGATATCAAACTCGTTAGGTGCTAGTAGTTCAGATGGCATACTGGAAAAGCTGGGCTGGACCCATGGGGTGGACCGATGGGATGGGCCCGTGGGCTGGGTCCTTGGGCTGGACCGATGGGCTTGGACTCAAGGTCAAGACCTGAATAAGGTCAAGACCTCTAAATTGCTGGCTAATGTTTATCTACTAGCACAATAAAGACAGCTGACCACTCATGAACTTTAGCATTGCTGATAAGGAAGTCCCTTGAGACAGTGTGTCAAGAAATCTGAGCTACTGCCATATATTCCACTAAAAGTGGAGCTTTGGAGTTGATTAGGAACAATGTAATCATGTTCTATTCTTTACAGCTCATCAATGGTATTTGGGTTATGTTGGGAATATGATAAAATAATAAAATCATAAAGGTTCTGTTCAGATGAACACTATATATATATATACACAGGAATGCCAGATCATGTGGTTTAACTCCCTCTTCCTCCACCCACCGCTGAACCACAATTTTGATAAGTAGACTCTCATTTTGGATATATAGGTCCTTTTCCAACAGATGGGGTGTCTGGTTAGTTTTTATTATTATTATGTTTTATAGAAATGCCTGTATTTAATGCAAACAGTTTAGACCCTGATCAGATGCTTTCAGTGGCATCTGTCTGGGTCTACATTATTTACCAATGTCACTTTTATTGAATGCTAGACATAAAAAGGTTAGGGTGAGCGTGAACATAAGTCTCTGGCAGGCATGTCCGTTGTCATGACTCTAAATATCTAACAATATTTCATGGGCCGCATCAAGCGAAAATGTGTCTTTGAACATGTGCAAATTGTGCAGATTCAGATCATCTAGCATGTGAAAGTACTGGGCCTTTGTTCATCATTCATACATTCTGTAGTATCCAAAGATTCTATTAACTAACAGTGAAGTCATTGAAAATACTGCAGGGATGCACAGGCTAATCGACGTCCAACTATGCCAGAAGACACGTCTGAGCATAGCACGGCCAATATATTGTGTGTGAACAGCAACTTCAAGTCAATTTAGTGATTGTGTAGACAGGTGTGGGCCTTTACTGTTCACACGTACACTTAGGCAAAAACCTTGACGTCTCTGTGGATGGAACCTTACAAGCAGCAAGGTTAGAAAATGTACTTTATAATGTGTCAAGTTCAGGTTAGTCTGTACATTTCATTGTCTGATCAAAATCTTTGCTGCCGCTCTGGAAACGAAGGGTGTAAGATGTCTTCAGTGAGGAAGAGGAGACAAAGGGGACAACTAAGACTCACAACAAGCTACCCGGACGTACAGGCTGATCGGAGTATTTGTGTAGTGCTATTTCTACACATTGTAGCTCATACCGGTTTGCGAACAGTACGTAAATGCAAATACAATGAATAAGACCAGAAATGGCTCATTTTGTCCCTGAGACAACGACTTTTTCCAGATTTCATAGCCATATGTGTTTTCCCTATCCTTTTAATATGGTGACCTTAGAATAAAAACACTGGTGGCCTTAAACTGTTCAGATAACCTTGTATCAATAGTCTAATTTGTTTCATTTTGACCTTAAAATACAAGACATGTGGGGCACTAATGAGTGTCCAGGGACTTAGGAAAATTGTGTTCTTATGGGAGCAGTTTACCATTGTAAACCAGCCCAGGTAAACGTTCTGAGTAAGTGCGGTCAAAACAAAATTTCAAATACTTTGCCGATACAAACACACACCAATCAGGAGGCACATTTGTGCAGTCTGACAAGAATATACGCTGTTCACTTGTGTTCAACGTCAATACAGTTTGTCAGCTAGGTGCACATAACAAATACAGTACTGACCCTAAGTATTTGGACAGAATGGGTTAGAAAAAATGTTGACAAAGATCGGATGCCACATTTCTGGTCAACAGTGTTTGCGACTAATCCATCAGTTAAAGGCATATCAGCTGGTAATAAAACTAACTTGTTCAAATTTATAGACAAGTATAGTAAGGAAAGTACGAAGCCCACATATTTAGAGTAAATAGAGTAATTGTGATTTGTGCGCGGTAGGATTGTGCGCCCTCTTGCCAAAACTGTCGCGGGGATGGCGCCCCGACGCCTCCACCTCCTCTATCACTGGCTTTTCGTAGGAAGTTTCTTGCGTTCAAAGGCCTGTATCTCATCTATACCATTCTTCTTTACTCTCTCCCTCCTACCGGGAGAAAGCTGTACATGACTAATATTCATGGTAGGGTATTAAACTTGAACTCGTTTCTTAATAATAGTATTCACACAGGAATATCCGCCAGAGCATGAAGAATACAAAACTGATGCTAGGGGAGGGGAGGGGAGGTAGTATCGGTCCCAGAGAGTCTGACATATTTGAGACCATAGTCGTCTTAGCTATTATATGAACCATATTGCTCAATTGACTGACGATTTCTGGGTCAAGCCTCTTCATTCTATCCCCCACCCTCACTTCGTCCTGATTTAAGGGGAATGCATACACTTTCAAGAAGCGACGGTTTTGCTCCCTTTTGAAAAGGGATCTATGCTAAAAAAGGTTGCTCCCCTTAGGAGCACATTCTTTTCTTTTAGAATAGACCCTTTACAAGCGTGTGCCTACCGTTCAACCTCTCCCAAGCCCCACCCCTCCCCATCATTAAATTACTTGACAACTGGGCATTTGCCTGGCATGTATCTGAAAAAGGGTAAACATGTCTGGCACAGATGAGCTGATATGATGCGTAAGCAGGCTTACCATTTTAAATCAAACAGTCCTGTAGGCAGCAGCAAAATTAAGGAACCCCAACCGTTTGTTAACTTGTCAAGCTATATCAGATATAAGAACAGTAATGTCCTGTTGTGTCATTTAGCGAATACGAATACGTTTATCCATATTGCCTAGCCTTCTGTGTTTTCCCTCTCCTTAAAAATGTGACCTTAGAATAAAAACACTTGTGGCCTTAGAACTTTTTCAGGTGAACTTTTATCACTGGTCTAATTTGTTTCCACTTTGACTTTAAAATACAGGACAAAGGTGGCACTACTGAGTGTCAAGGGAATTGGAGAAGAGTGTTCTCTTCTGGAAGGAGTTAACCAAATCTGCATTTACTGTAAACAAAGTAAGGGTTAATGTGTTTTCTAAACCACATAACAGACAGTGCAATATGAACAGTACATAACTATGAGCAGAATACAAAAATGACTGTAGTCTGGTCAGGTCTGGCATTGTTCTTTGCACACAGAAAACCTGAACTAACATAATTTAGTTGGGAAATCCCCAAAAGGTGAAATGGCAACAATGTAGACTCAGATCAGACGCCACAGAATGCGGTGTCTGATTAGAATCTACCTTCTTTGCATTAATTACAGGAATTTCTATATAACACAAGAAAATAAAAACCAACCAGATACCCTGCTATTGGAAACAGACCGTTCCAAACAGTTATGACAGAAGAGTCCACTCGACATAAATGGTTAAATAAAAACAGACTACAAAATATGACCTGTACATTAATTTGTGTTGTGTGCAATAAATGGGTCTCTTCTTTTAGCACAATGAAACTAGGGTTTTACTGAACAGGAAAGGAAATGAACTGTGTAAATAGTTTTCTCTGTTCAATAAGTAAAAGACAAAAACCAATACCAGCTTTACACCACCTTCTTATTGAGCTCTGTGGCTAACCTGTAGGTATGGTCTGGATTTCTATATATTTGAGACAACCACAGAAGAAAAGTTCACCTATAGACTAGCTAAACACGACTCACTCTATTCCAATATGCCAGGTTTCTTAAAAAATATCAGGGAATATGTAACGATACACAAAATAAACCTCTCAGCATGAAGTGTAATTATCCCTGACTCTGACCTTATTTTACTCCAATTCACAGATGGGAGTGATTTTTTTACCTGTGAGTCCCTGCTTCATATCCTCACAACCTTGTCTTTGGGACTCACAAAATTTATGCATGTGAGTCCCAAAACTCACAGAATACAATAGAAAACTGCTCAAAAATATGTAAAGGGCTCTTGATTTTATCCTGGAACTCATCAAATATCTATCATGTAAGTCCCTAGGACTCAGTAGAACCAAAAGGTAAATAAATCACTGAGATGGTTCCTACATAACCAATATATCGCTCCCCCAAATCCACACAAAATGACACCATTAAACAATACAATCAGAACACTGAACAATCCATCTATTGGTGTAGTAGGTTTCCTTAGGAGACAATTTGCATGGCACTTAAAAACCTATTTTGTGAAAAAAAAAAAAAAAACAAAAACAAAAAACATTTCAATGTGTCAAATGTTTTATGCGGAATTTAGATAAATATCCCAAACTGATCATCAAATATATCTCCTTAACGCTTATCATTCTGGATGAACTTTTCAGCAGACAACCTAATGAAATATATTTCTTATTTTTCCCAGAAATAAGAAACTGACAATATCAGGCAAACTGTCTCATATGGAGACATTTTGCTTGAACTGTCTGGGATATACAAAGACGTATAAAATTATTTACGTCCTTGGGATATATAAGAAAAATGTCATCAATTTGTCGTCTGCTGAATTTGCCCTCAGAGAGGTTAAGGTTAAGACAAACAAATGCTTTTACATTTGGATATTACTTGAGGTAGATACAAAACCTTGATTGTAACCCTTTGCCTGTTGGGTAAAAATTCAGCTGACGGCATTTTGACTGATTATATAGCTATAAATATTAAATGATTAAAATGTGCGCTAAAAGCCGAGGAGCTAGAGTGCGATATCACAAGATATCGGCACACTTACTCGATATTGCACACCTACTCGGATGCTTTCTCATATTACCGTTACATGACGTTGCTTTTGATGACGTCGTAATGCAGTGACGTCGCGCCAAGCCTTGTAAGGCACATTGGTAGAATTTACATTTTTTGTTATTAAAAAAGCGTTTTATAGGTTAGAAACACCGAGAAATGAAATAAATATTTATAGCTATATAATAAAAGGGTTATCACACTGATATTGGTGAATATTGTCCCTCGATGGGATATCTACGGACGCGCGCAAGCTCGATATCCAAACTTGGGACAATATTCACCAATATCAGTGCAATAACCCTATAATATTGTTTCTTATTTTTTCAAGAAAACAGGTTTTGACATTTCAAGCAAATTGTCTCCATGGGAGACAGTTTGAATGAAATGTCAAATCTTGTTTTCTTGGAAAAAATAAGAAAAGTAGATAGAAGATATTTTGAACTACTTTTTCTTATTTTTCCAAGTAAAACAGGTTTTGACATTTCAGGCAAATTGTCTCCATGGAAAAATAAGATAAGCAGAATGCATTTTATAAAAGTTTTCATAATTTTCCAAGAAACGGGTTTTACGTTTCATGCAAATTGTCTCCAAAGTATGCATGAAATGTCAAATCTTTTTTTCTGGGAAAAATAAGAAAAAAAAATTTCAGATTTGTAAAATGCAATCTGCTGAAAACTTTGCCCAGAGTGCTAAGCGGTAAACATGCACAGGCACAAGAAAACTAAATACTCATTTTTCATTTGCACTTTGGCCTTTGGCTTTCTGAAAGTCAGAAAGAAGACAACTGTGATTACTCCAAACTAAAGCCCTTATTCTTACCATAAAACTGAAGCAGATCTATTTTGCAAGCTTGGTGTTGTATCTAAACAGATTAGGTGAATTGCCAACAGTGTATAGCACGCCCTGATCAAACTGCTTCAGCTTTAATCTGGGTCTAAACTGTTTCCTCAAAGATGCCCTCATATTTAGGATAAGTTTGAGAAAACATGCAGCCGCAAAATATCATGGTAATGAGTAATAATTACTTTACTGTTTAGTCAGTGGTGGAAATCATCGGATATTATACAGAGTCTGAATTACATTAATTTTGAATTTTCTAAGAATGAATTGAGTCATAATTTACTTAACCCATAATGCGCCAAGCAAAATTTGCAGCAGACGACATTCTAAAAAAATTTTTTTTTTCGTAGAAAGTAAGTCTTGAAATTTAATGTGAATCATCTGCTTAGCAGACAATTCACATGAAACATCAAGACTTATTTTCTAAGGAAAAATAATAAAAATATATTTAAAAGTGTCGTCTGCTGCAGTTGTGATTGTCGCTTTAAGGGTTAAAAGCACAGTGTTTCATAACTATAATTAACTTGCATGTTTCAAAATCAGTATGTTTACAGGCTATTTTATTGCCTCTTTGCAGAATTCAGCAGTACTGACAGGTCGTGACCTGTAGGGGCTGATAAGAGCTATAAAACTAACTGGTACCTAATTCCTCAGCATTGAGGAAAATTTTGTCATAAAAGAACTGAGTGGACTTACAAAGTAGAATATAAATGAAAAAAAAATAAGTAAACAAAAAGTGACAAACATACTTAAATATTGGCCTAGTAGCTAGTCATAGTAGTAGAAACTTTGAATTTTGAATTATGAAGTATTATAGTGAAGTATGAAGTATAAACTGTGTAGTATACGGTGATTTAAAAATTGTGAAGTATGAAGTATGAAGTACGACCTGTTAACAGTGAATTACCAACTATGCAGTGTAAATGACAAGTCCATTTTTTTTGTACTGAACAATACATCGTAGATTTCAGTGTTTGAAAGTATACAGATCTACTTAGGCACAGAAAACAAATAAAAATGTTAAACTAAAATACCCCGCCATTATAGTGTCGCAGGCAGATAACGCTGTCAAACATTGACGAAACTTGCCCATTAGCAATCCTAAACCAGATCTCCTTCATATCAATGCACATACCAAGTTTGGTTAAAATCCCTTGACTTTTTCTCATGTTTTGTCCCAAAATGAAAAAAAAAATTGGGCAGATAACTCCGTCAAAATTTGATGAAATTTGCCCATTAGCAATCCCGTACCAGATCTCCATAATATCAATGCACACACCAGATTTGGTGAAAATCCATTGATATTTACTCAAGTTATCATCCGGAAACGAAAAACGGACGGACAGATGTACGATGGACAGACAGACGGACAGACACACGGACGTCCAACGTGAAACCATAATACCCGCCACTATATAGTGGCGGGGTATAAAAAAAAACAGATTTAAGATTGTAATATACTTGGGTTCTTAGTAAATGGTCGAGATTTACAAAGTCCACAGAATCTAATACAATGGGTCTGAGATGAAATGCCAGTACAGGGGCGGGTCCAGGATAATTTCTCAGGGGATTCCCTTTGATCAATTAACCTTACTTACTCTACAAAAGATAGGCCTAAGCAAACAGTGTAGACCCTGATCAGACGCCACAGAACACGGCGACTGATCAGGGTCTACACTGTTTTCCATTTGTCTAGCAATTTTACACACAATCATAGATAGTAAAATAGACTAGTTGAAGGGAAGTATATGGAAAAGAGAAAATGAAGGACTAAAAAGATATAGAAGTTATAGCAATGAAACTATTTATAACGTTAATTAGGAGCCATAATACTGTAAATATACCTAAATACCCTATATATTGGGACAGATAGGCCCTTGCATACAGTGTAGACCCAGATCAGACGTCACAGAACACAGCATCTGATAAGGGTCTACATTATTTGCTATACATACAACAATATTTTACACATATTAGAAGGTAGTAGAATAATGGACTATGTCAAATTTGATGGCAAGTAGACAAGGTGTCCCAATTCTTACAGTAAATACGGTATATCAAAATCAATATCTGCATGAAAGGCGCACGTAAACAAGGCTGTACAAATGCTTTCAAGCATATACTTAGCCGGTCACATATAACTGAAACAATATTGAACAGGCCAAAAACCATTTTGTTATAAGGCTCTTATATCTTAGTTGGTCAAATTCAGACTACTAATAGTTTTCACCATCCTGAAGAACACAATTTCTTGGTTGGGAGAGAAACAAAACCAGAGAGCTATCAAAGATGACATTATGTCCCAAGGGAGTACTTTTCTGCAAGAGCTCAACTAATGACCTTGCAAAGAAAACAAACACCACAAGTCAGATACTGGGCTGACCTTAAACATAAAGAGAGTTTGTGGGTACTGACCTTATGTTCACCTGTAATAACCCCGAGTCCATCAGCCCAGCCCATGGGTCCAGGCCAAGGACCTAGCCCATGGGGCCAGCCCATCGGTCCAGCCTATGGGTCCAGCCCAGCTTTTCCAGTATGCCAGTTCAGATTGCCATAAATACGCAGATGTTGTAAATACGGTAGTTATCTCTACATGACAGCTTTGCTTTAGAATGTTTCCAGGGGGCAATAACACTAAATGAACCTGGATTACGAGTTAATTTAAATGTCCATATAATTCCGTCAAATTTAGGCGTGGACTTTCAAAATTATTAAATATTTGAATGCTCGTTATTACCAAAATGTTTAACAAAGTGTCACGTGGAGATAGTTTGTATTTTATGACTTTTTTTTTCTTATAATTATTATTACTTGTTGTAATATAATTTTCGTAAAAGGTTTTACCAAAAATATCGCATACAGCTACTTGAATTTTGATAACTAAACGATATAAATCATGAAATTAATGGTGCTGTGTTTGCTACAATTCAGCTCAAATAAATAAATAAAGAAAGAAAGAAAAATAATAATAAAATATATATATATATATAAATAAATAAGAGTTTGCAGTAGGCGATGTTTTTGGTTCGTAGTTCGCATAAAATAAGAGAAAATAAATGAATGCAAACATTTCCATCCTTTGACGTTATTTTCATATCTTATATTCAAAATTCATGACACCATTTTTTACTTAATAAAAGTAAATTTTAGACAAAAGAAAATTTTATTTTCGCGGGTGTCGATTTTATTTGTTGCATGTTAACTTCACAGATGTTGTGCATTACGGGGTTAGAATGATAAGCTGACTTTGTAACCAATATACATTACTGTATTCATTAAATTCATTAACAGGTATACTAAAGTACAGTATGACATGCATGCTGGATGGTGTACGATTATTACATTTTGTCTCCTTTGCTCTGTGTGCCACGAGGAGCTGTCAAGCTAGGGAGGGGACAGTGTGGCGATTCGTCATTTATAGTAACCGTTAATAATACTGGTAATGAGATTTTAATATTTCCTTTGTGTTTTGCCCATTCTGCCCGCTATCTTCAAGTTTCGGGTCTTTTCGGGTGTTTTTTCTCATCAGCCTTAGCGGGTCGCGGGTAATTGTTATCTAGACCCGAAAGGTAATTGTTTTCTTTATCTAGACCCGAAAGTAATTGGTTTATTTATCTAAACCCGAAAAGTAATTGGTTTCTTTATCTAGACCCGAAAAGTTATTGTTTTCCTTATCTAGACACGAAGGCTGAAGCGTTTTATACAATAAAATAAATACTCGTAAGTGTTACCGTATTTACCTGTTTAGTCCCACCAGCTCTGGCAATCCTGTATTGAAAGTGGTGGCAAGCATTCTTTCTTTACGTTAAGATAAACCCTGGTGTTTACATTCTTTCCTTACGCCAAGATAAACCCTGGCTTTTATATATAGGATATCGTACTCCATTCTAGTATGTATGTGTTAAGCTTAGGTTTGTGTCATGATCTAGTTTCGACTTAGGAGTTGTTTGACAATTGTTTTAATATACTGTGCCCAGGCAACTCCGAGTCACCAACATGCACAATCGCATTACTCCTCCATTCCAATACGGTGAATCATTGTGTGCCTGTCAGTTCGGGTAATCGGGTACCCGAACCGGAAGTGGCGGGCTTCCGTGTAGCATTCGGTTCGGGTAATCGGGTACGCGAAACGGAAATAGCGGGCTTCCGTATAGCATTAGACTATAAAAGGAGAAGCAAAACGTCAAAAGGGGAGAACTCTTGTTTGGCGTTGAAAAGTGTTCGCATTTGGGAAGTAGCTTAGGACATTAAGGGACATTTTATGTTTAGGAATATTTAGTCAAAATTCAAACGATGGAATTATAGTCAAATGAATACCTACAATGGTTTTGAATTAACTTTTTGTTACATAGCTTACTACATTCTGTGATTCTTGTTTAATAAACCAAGTTATACCGTCTTTTCCTCTTGGCGATTTTTATCATTCCATTTTCTCCATAACTGCTTTTGAATAATACAAGAGAGGATTGACCATTTTGGTCTGGTGGCAGCTTTAACATTTCACTTTCACGGAGATAACCTCCACAATATCCATATTGTTGCCATCAGGATACAATGTAAGCATGTCATAGAAACACCATTCATTTGACAGATGTTTACAAAATGATATGCAACCGGTGCTTCCATGTTGATGTGTACTTGTCTGTTGGAGTTCCTCGTCACTACCATACCTATATCGGGTTCTAGTAGTAGTAAACTTCACGGATGCTGCTGTTGTTGATCATTGTCGTACGTATTCTCCCTCTTTCTGTCAGAGGCACCGCAGGATTGCGTCACAATTTACTTTATATATTTACAGTTCATATGTGTTTAAAAGTTCGGTGCACACAGAATAATAGTTCCTTTACAAAACACTGGATATTTACATTAGTGGGAGTCCGTGTGCGGCCATCACTCCAGTTGCTTAATAGAGGCAAAACAATTCAATGAAATCGTATCGTATCATGATTTTTTTTCTGACGATAAGCGAATCATATCGTGGGCTGGTATCGTGATACCTGACGATACGCCCGAAGTACAATTTCTAAAGAAAATGATAGCTTTAACATATTTCAAGACCATTTTTATAACAAATTACAAAGATCTAAAATGTTACTGAGACACTGATCACTAATATGACAAACTTAGGCATCTGACATTGTCACACAAAAATGAACCTCTGATATGGTTTTATACCTGTTTTCCAAGATAGTAAAACTTTCAAGCTGTGACTTATGCACGTAAAAAGTATCGCGATACGTATCGTATCGTGAGGCAAGTATCGCGATACGTATCGTATCGTGAGGTGATTGTGTCGTTTCAGCCCAGGCCTATTGTTTAAACAGTCTTCTGACGTGTATATCGAAGAACTTCTCTGCAGAGTGCTATCAACGAACATATTCAAAATACCTTAGGCTTGTCTCGATAAAAAGGAGCGATGGAAACAAATGGTGCTGCTTGTTGCTTTCATCGTTTCCTTTTGCTCTGAGCTCATAGCTGAATTTGATAGACTGATGAATCTAAAATGTCGGGTGTGCTTGCATCTTTTGCGCATGTTTGTGTTTGTTGGAAATACCTACCATTACTGGTGTCATCTCTGAGTTTGCCCGGAACGTCTGGAGCGGACATTGGTTTTCCTTTTACACGGTAGCGCATGGCGGATTAATTCGGTGGCCCCGGAACGAACATATTGAAAGTTCCATAGCCGGCATTAACAGCGCGTGAATTTCCTTGTTAATACACGGCTTTTCGCCGGTTTAAGCACGGCAGTTAATAGCGTGCGGCATTGCTTTTAATGCAATACGTTAAAGGACTTTCTAACTAATCGTAACAGTCACAGCACTGAAACTTTAAGGATATTTGTTTTAAATGTCAATTCATTAGAATATCTTAATAAATTGAACATTAAAGTATTTATTCCCCAAAATTACTGTAACTAAAATATTACCAAAACCCAGGTCCTTCTCGATAGTAATTGGCAAACAGTGTAGATCCTGATAAGACGTATGATGTTTGATCTTGGTCTACAGTGTTTGCCCAGATCTAAAGGGGTTTCCAGCCTTTTTATTAAGGGCAGGAGGCCAGATTGCCTTCTACTCTCCCAACATGGCCTTCTTCTAAGCCTCTTTAAATGATCTTTTGCAAATCTCTGTGGCATCTGCCCTCTACTCACAGAATTTAGCCTCCTAAATAAAGCTTAATGAAAAGGCCGTGTTTCAGATATATCAGAAGCCTGTGTATCTAAGTTTTGCTTGCTGAGAAGAGTATCAAGAGGTTTTTAGCTCACCTAAACCGAAGGCTCAAGATGAGCTATTGTGATCACTCACTGTCCGTCGCCGTCGTCCGTCCGTCCGTTCACAATCTCTAAACAACATCTCGTCCTACACCACTGAGCCAGTTTTAACCAAATTTCACAGGACTAATCCTTAGGTAATACTGAATGAAATTTTTTCAAAGGTTTGGAACCCATGCAGAATTATGGTTGCCCTGGCAACCAAACGTAAAAAGAAAAAAAAATAAAACTCTTCTTGTCAGAAACCACTGGACAAATTTCAATAACATTTTGCAGAAATATTCCTTTGGTGATCCTCTACTAAGATTGCACAAACCATCATAACTTACTAAAAACATGGCCGCCAGGGGGCGGGGCTTATTTTCCCTATATATCTACATAGAACAAAATAATAAAAAAATATTCTTGTCAGAAACCACTGGGCGGATTTCAATATAACTTAGCACAAATGTCCTTTGGTGACCCTCTACCTAGATTTTTCAAGCCATTATGATTCGTCAAAAACATGGCCGCTTATTTTCCTTATATATCTATACAGAAAACTTTAAAAACCTTGTCAGAAACTACTGGAGCGATTTAATATAACGTGGCAGGAATGTTCCTTCCGTCACCTCTACCAAGATTGTTCAAGCCGTCATGATTCGTCAACTAAAATGACCGCCAGGGGGGCGGGGCTTTTTCCTATATATCTATAAGAAAAAATTAAAAATATTCTTTTCAGAAACCACTGGAGCGATTTCAATATACTTTGGTATCACAGGATCGATTGCTGGGCTATCTTTAGCTCCCTGTTTTACCCTTGCCGGTTGTAAATCACAACACAAACAGCCTGCAATATATTTTGTTAATATATTGTAAACAAAAAATAGAGGTACAAGATATGTGGACAACAGTTCAATAAACTGCTATGACAAGAATACAATGCATAGAAATAAGATCATAATATAGCATCAATGGATGGACAGATTTACTATGGGTCTACTATGTCACTGATTATGAAAAAATGCCGCACGAGCTATTCCATCTTGCTGACGTCATAATAATCGATATACATATGCATATGTCTGAAAATGCACCTATGAAAAAAATGCAAATGATTTTTTTAAAAGTAAAACATATCTTAACTAGCAATATTTAACCTACAGATAATGTTCTGTTCTATCCTGTATTTCACACCTTCCACCGAAAAAAAAAATACAAACAATAAAAAAACGACAGTTCAGTCATCTTAATGAGTCTTAATCCAGAAAGTCCCTTACCTCTGTGACGTCACTCTTTCCGCTCTTTTAATCACGTGTTAGTTTATTTTAAGGATTTTAAGGATTTTAACTGCACAATACATTTAGCTATAGGTAATGTGCTAGAATTTGCAGATTAGGAGTGAGAAGCCCTTAGCTCCTATTCTAAGACAAATAAGACATAATTGCTACACCTCTGTATTAAGGCTCCGGAAACTCCATGGACTAAGATACATTCCTGATATATAATCCTAGAAAAGATCTAAATTCCTAACATATATATAAGATATTATTTACCTTAATATATGCACTGTAGGCTTTGGAGGTTGTCAGTCTTCTTTAGGAGCAAAGGCTCTGTTCTCCTGACTCCACCACTTTTTGGGCAACAACTAGTGAGCCCAATGTTTAAAGATTTGCTGCTTATTGAGACGTGTCTCTCAAATTAAATTTAGCAAAAGTAGAAGATTTTGATTCCAAACTGCTGCTTGAGTATTTCATTGAGCAGAACCTTATCAAAGAATGCCCAGGAAGAAGATAGTGCCTTAACTTCATGAGCTTTAGGGAAAGCGATGTCTCTACGAGTGAGTTTCCTATAGACAAGTTTAATAAGGTAAGATATCCATCTCGAGACATAAACCTTAGAGATATCTTTTTTGCCTTTAATTGGTAGAAATAGTCTAGTTCTATTTTGACGATAAAAGATAAAAAAATAATGCTCTTATCGGGCATAAAAGTCTATCCAAGTGTTCCCTTTTACATGTTTGAGCTAAATTAGGGATAACTTTAGGATCAGGACAGATGGACGGACGCTGATCCTTAGCCCCAATTCGAGTTTATACTATCACTGTTAGAGAGCCATCAGATTGATTGAATCTTAGATGGTTTGCATCCACTGCCAAAGCATGAATCTTGCTGCATCTTTTGGCAGAGGCAAGAGCTAATAGAAGGCTGTCTTTGTCATAACATGAAGTCTAGATGCCTTATGTAGCGGTTCATATGGGGCTTTCTGTAGACAGACTTAGACCCAAGGTAAATCCCATTTAGGAGTACGAGATCTTTGTACTGGACGTTGCAATTCAAAAGATCTTACCAACTGACAAAACAGGATTAGTACCGATCCTATTACCAGTTTTAGATTTAAGAGTATTAGAGATCATAGATCTATAGCCCTTTATAGTACTTATTTGATACTTTTTCTCAGAGAAAAGCTAAATGAAGAAGTCGGCTATTACAGTAAGAGGGGCCGAGACCGGATTAACCTTCTTTCTATGACACCAATTGGAGTATACAATCCATTTTGCATCATAGACCTTCTGAGTTGATGTTCGTCTTAATTTGGAGACAAATCGGCAACGTTTTGCGAAAACTTTTTATCTCTGATTGCTTGTTTGATAACTCCCAAGCGTGAAAGTCGAGTAATGGGAGATTTGGGTGTTGAAACTTTCCTTTTGCTTGTGTCAGTAGTTTTGGAAAGAGGGGTGACGAAATAGAGCTGATATTAACAGTTGTAATTACTCTGAAAGCCAGGGGCGTTGGGGCCAAAGAGGGGAAAATAAGAACTATTCTGCACCGAGATTGACCAATCTTGGCTAGAACAGAAGATATCAGAATTGTTGGAGAATTGTTGGAGGAAATGCATAAGCATGAAAAAGATTTCAGTTCATTGATTTCAGTCTATCGCTAAGGCATGATTGTCCGGAACTGGAAATACATACAATGGGAATTTGCGATTGAAGCGTGTCGCAAACAGATCCACATTGGGGTAATTAAGCATTTTAAAAAATAGAGTTCGCGACTAATTGATCCAATGCCTATACGACATCGTGTTCAAAGCACCAATGGAGGATCTCCCATACTTCTACACATAGTTTTGAAGAATGTAGTCCTCCTTGCTGGTTGATATAAGAGACTACTGTTGTCGGTAGAGATCATGATACAAGAATGGTGTATATACTTTATGGCTTACTTTAGTGCAAAACGAATGACCATTATTTCCAGCATATTGGTATGGAGTTGAGATTGGTCCCAACCAGCGACCATCAAAGGACAGACTCATCGATTCTAGATGAGCTCCCAATCCGTAATGACTGGCATCCGTATAGAGGAATGCATTGGGATCTGGGGAATGAATGGGTGTTCCCTGAATGAAGCGATTGGTGTCCATCCAACATTTTAAATGGAATTGAATCATACTGTTGATCGGAACCTGATGATCGAGGAGAAGAATGTGAGGTCTCCAGACAGATAAAAGGCACATTTGTAGAGGTCGTAAGTAAAGTCTGCCTAGGGGAACGAAGTCTGCTGCTGCACTGAGTTTGCCCAAAACAGAAAGGAAATTTCGAGCCGAAACATGAATCTGAGAAAGAAATATCCTGATAGTCAAGAATCGACTCGGTCTGCTTGTACCTGACTGTATTTTGTTGTGTCAGAAATTCCATGCCTATAAACGTGATTTTCTGTGCTGGTATCAAATCTGACTTCTTTAGACTTGGTATGAAGCCTAGACTTAGTACCGTTTGAAGGCAATAGATTGCATTACGAAAACACGCCTATACAAATACACTGAAAATTTTACCACGAAAAATTGAAAATTTTCAGATAAAAAAGTCTGATATTTTTTACAAATTTCTGCTCAAAACATAGATTGAGGGTACTCGTTAGAACCGCCTCGATGAGGCGGTTCTAACGAGTATCCACAATCTATGTTTTGAGCAGAAATAAGAAAAATAATGCATACCCCTGTAAACCCTAGTTTTACTATATAAAAGTGGGGTTTAAGGGGGTCAAAATTATATAGACATGTTTTCGTGATGGTGCGAATCAAATCAAATCTCTTATCAGCAAATCGTCTAGGTACGGAAACAGGGATATGGCACGTTGATGCAAGTTGGCTGCTATTAGTTTGATAAAAATCCACGGAGTTAGGGACATTCCGTAAGGTAAGACGGTGAATTGGTAGACTTGACGTCCATAAATAAACCGAAGTTATTTTCTGGATTGGTACATGAAAATTCGCATCCGTCAGGTCTATAGAGACAGCGCCCAGTTGTTGACCAATGTCGATTGTCTTACTGACTTGAGTGTCTCCATCTTGAAAGGTTGTTTCCTTATATACTGTTTTAGTATAGATTGTTTCCTTATACTGTTTTAGTTGATTGTGTTGGGGTTTAACGACACGTCAACCCTTGAGGGTCATTTTGTGTCGTCTCCCAGAGAAAGGGAGAAAAGAGATAGAAGAGAGAGTAAAGGAGATGAAAGAGAGGGACAGGGAAGAAAGAGGAACAGGAATGAAAGTGAAGAAACAGAAGAAATAAAAACATTCCTCCTGTACCTTTACCCACTACAAGGATAGCAGGCCTTGCCCAACTGTAAGCCAATATCACTTGGACGCCCCGGTGATGTAAGATACACAGCACCTTCGCACCACCCGACTACCCCCTATACTGTTTTAGTATAGAAAGATCTATTACTTAACACGTAATTTTCCTTTTTTTTTGTGTGGGTGGGTGGGGGGGGGGGGGGAGGGGGGGTTACTGGAAATATCTGGAATAAAAGCCGGGAGTTCCCGGATCTTGTACCCTTTCTACTGTCCGTTTTTGGAGTTCTACGATCTCTTCTCGTAATAACGGGGAGGAAGACTGACTCAGACTCATCCGAACTACCAAAAGAAGAGGAGCTACCTAAATGGTATCTTGAAAGCGTTTCGAACGATAGAGAGTACCCATTTGTTGTCTGTTAACCCTTCCTATTGTTCAACAAAGTGGGCCAATCTTCCTCCTACTGGACTATCTGGCCGTGGCAAGACCGGCAGTGGAAAGGGTTGGATTTCAGAACTTTGTAGAAGATGAGACATGTTTAGAGGAGGGAACTGTTTCGAGTTTCCACTCCTCTATGAATAGTCCTTTCTAATACTGGACGAATAGGACTGGCTCTGACTTTAAGGCCTGTAAGGCTGCGTCTGTTTAGGCCTAAAAGACTTATTTGGCTATCTAGGTCTCTTGAACGCTGTTGGAGCCGAATAAGCCGTCTTTTGTTGTGTTTGTGTTGGTTGAGGAAGAGGCCAAGAACCTTTGTTGCTGCGCTTCGTAATTGCCTTGGCAACTTCCTTGATTTTATTTCCGAATAGAGATTTTGCATTAATTGGAGCATTACTTAGAAGCAATTCTCCAATAAGAGCTTTGAAGTGGCTAAAGCCGCATCACGTCTAGCCTGGAATAGCTCAGTAGCTAAGATAATAGACATTGCCGTGGCATTGTTAATAGTCTTAGCTACTGCTTCTAGGAGTCTAGAAAAGGCTGCAACAGACATGGTTTACAACTGCAGACATAAGTATGCAGCAGAAGAGAACGTCTGCATGCGACTTTATCGCCACTAGTTTACGAGCTCTTTTTTCCCATGTTTCTAGACTTTTCACCGGTAAGGAGCATTTTCCTTTGCTGGACAAATTCAGCAAAGAAGCGTCCGTTTCTAATGGTGGAATATTTTCAGTTGGGAAATATTGGATTTGACTTTTGTAAAATTTAGTCGTTGCCAAAGACGTAACTTAACTTTGTGAAAGCCAATCTTTACCAAATTTCTCAGCATCTAATTTATTCTGGAGACATTTAGTGGTATTCTCCAATAACTTTGATTGTGGTAGCACTTATAATGGAGTCGCATTCGACTCCATTAAGTGCTGAATGCCGGAAAGGGGCTTAGCAGAGTAGGCCTAGGACATAACTCCTAAGGCAAGAGTCTAAATACCTCATTTATGGCTCTGTCAAAGGACCAGATTTCTTGTTCTGACTCAGAACCTGTAACCTTTGCAGAGTGTTGTGCAAGATTGTCGGGTTTTCAGGTTTGGGTATAGGTGTTACATTGGTTGTCTCTGCAGGTTGCAGCGTAGATGATGCCTCTGCAACCTGCGTGGTTTGTCTACTTCTTTTATATCTGCCGTAATCATTCACCGAATGATTAGAGGAAGAGGACGAAGGATTAGACGTCGATCGTCTTCTTTTCCTCCCAGAGACTGTTTAGATCTCTTAGACTTTCTACTACGTTACGAGAGTCTAAAGATGATGATCTAGAAGAGGAGAAAGAAGAAGACGATCTGTGCCTTCTCCTTTATCTAAATTTGTGTTTTCTTTTAGTTTGATCTCATCTAGAGATACGTCTAGATTGAGATGTCTGTCGTTTGTCCGATCTCCAGTTAATGCTAGTACGAGGGTCCTGCAAAACGTTTTGTCTGTGGGTTCGGATTATTTCAGTGCTACGTTTAAGCAAACATATTTTTATTACAAACCTTGAAAGTATTTCACTTTTACTGAAACACATTTTTGTAACCTTTACCCAGTCGCGAAAAGCACATAAATAGTTTTCTTTTGGTAGCTGTAGGAGACACTGATAAATAGCGCTGCCAAGTGGACTTCTAGACGTATACTTATTTCTAAAAAGCATTTCTTAAGCCTTGGAAAAAAAAAAAAAAAAAAAAAAAAAAAATCACAGGGACTCAGGTCAGGTGAATACGGTAGATGGGTTAAAACACTCACCTTTTCAGAAGCCAAAAAAGACTTAAAAACCTCACACTTATGAGAGGAGGCGTTGTCATGTAAAAGATGGACTCCTGACCATCCTTTGCTTCGTCGTTTCTTATTTTAACAAGTAAATTGCTTAATTCAGAATCAAGAGGCAATAATACTCTCTTTTTGTGGCTGTTGTTGGGTTCTGAGGCTCATTCGCAAATGAATGTTCAGAACCTAAAACTGTCTGGCTAGTTGCCCTGTATTTACAGCTTATAGCATGACTACTGCTAATTGGAGTCTGGTAAGTTGACTGGTATTTGACCGGTGACTGGATGACCGGTGATTGGTGCCTGGTGATAAAATGCCTGGTCCTAGTGACTAACGACTGGTACCAGGTGCCTGGTAATTCATCTCCAATGACTGGTGACTGGATGACCGGTGACTTGTGACTGGTGCCTGGTTGACCGGTGACTGGTTAATTGATGAGAGGTTAACCAGTGCCTGGTTGACTGGTGCCTTGTTGACCGGTGAATTCTTGCCCAGTGACTGGATGACCGATGACTGGATGACGAATTTTTGCCCAGTGACTGGATGACTGATGACTGAATGACTGATGACTGGTTGACCGGTATCTGGTTGACCGGTACTTGGTTGCCTGGTGACTGGATGACCAGTGCCTGGTAGACTGGAGGCTGGTGACGGGTATTTGGTGGACTTAAACCGTTTTGCCTGCCTATAACACCCATAAAAATGCCACTGGGATATGTCCTACCCCTGGCAGTAGAGCCCTGAGGGATGGTCGTCTCATACACAGAATTGTCGTGTGATAAATCAGAAGCGATAATCTGTTGTTTCTTCTTCATCACTGACCTTCTGTTGGAGTAAGTTCTTCTCTTATCGGCAAGAATTTATGTGTTTTCAGACCAATTACTACACACAGAACAGGTCGACAACCTGAAAAAAGAAGAACATTTTCAAGCAATTTAGGTTATTATCCCACCTCGCTTTTATATTTCCACAATCGCAACGAATGATCATGAAAGTTGCAAAAACTCAATGACAAGCAATCAATAAAATGAAGAAATCGAAAAGCGGTTTACAAAAAGAAATAAAATGCACGGTGGAAAGAATGATAGAGAAACATAAGAAAGACAAGTATTAAGAAAGCTAACCGGAGAGAAAGGAAGAAACTATAGATTTTGTTTTCACCCGGAGAAAAAAAATCCTTTATTTACTTTCTTGTCCACAGAAAAAGAAACTGATACGTAATTAAAAGAACAAGAAGAGTGGCGTCACACAGGTAACTGCTTAAGGGACCGTCTGGATTAAGACTCTTTAAGACGACTGAACTGTCGTTTTGTGTTCCGGGGAAGGTGTGAAATATAGATTAGACTAACACATTATCTATAGGTTAATGTATTTTGCAGTTAAAACATAGTTCAATTGCAAGATGCACAAAAATGAAAACATACAAATGCAAATACAAAATAGAACAATGATGAGTTGAAATAGTGGTAAATGATAAGATGACATACCTGCAATGTATATTCTGTAACTATATTATAAACAAATAATAGAGGCACAAGATATGTGTACAGCAGTTCAATGAAACGCTATGACAGGAATGCAATGGACCGTTGAAACGGTGAGCATTTATTATCACTGTCAATAAGATGTACGTTACACTACCTACTTGTACTACATAAGGATGGAAGGGAAAGACTGATAAAACGGCCAAAGTCATGTTTGAATGGACCGCGGCAAACTGGATGAGGAAAGACAGAATTATATTTGAATATGGAGAATACGGGGAAATCCAATAAAAACAAACGAAAATTCGATTATACTTTTATTTCACCTTATGACATAGGCAGAAATGTTTTCTTGGTGAACCTCTACCAAGATTATTCAAGCAATCGTGATTCGCCAAAAACATGGCCGCCAGGGAGGTGGGTGGTTCGGGTCTTATTTCCCCTACAAATCAATACAGAAAGCTTTAAAAATCTTGTCAGAAACCACTGAACCAATTTCGTTTTAACTTGGCAGGAATGTTTCTTTGAAGACCAAGACTGCTCCAGCTGTCACGATTCGTCAAACAACATGGCCTCTATGGGACAGGGCTTATTTTCCCTATATACCTATAGAGAAAAAAATATAAAAAATTCTTCTCAAAAACCACTTGACCGATTTCAATTTAACCTAGCAGAAATGTTCCTTTGGTAACCCTCTACCAAGATTTTTCAAGTCTTCATGGTTCTTCTAAAAGATAGCTGGCAAAGGCGGGGCTTATTTTTCCTGTACATCTATATATAAAACCTTAAAAATCTTCTTGTCAGAAACCACAATACGGATTTCAATATAGCTTGGCAGAAATGTTCCTTTGCTGACCCTATATTAAGATTGTTCAAGCCGTCATGATACGTCAAAGAACATGGCCGCTAGACGGCGGAGCCTATTTTACTTATATATCTATATAGAAACTAAAAAAAATGTTCTCGTCATAAACCAATGGATCGATGTAATATAACTTGGCTGGAATGTTTCTACCAAGATTGTTCAAGCCGTCATGATTCGTTCTAAGAACATGGCCACCAGGGAGGTGGGGTTGTTGTGGGGGTTGGGGAGGGGAGGCTTATTTTCCCTATATATGTATTAGACCAATTTCAATATAATGTTGCAGAAATTTTTCTATAGTGACCCTCTACCAAGATTGTTCAATGTATCACGATTTATCAAAAAACTTGGCTACCAGGGACGGGGCTTATTTTCCCTATATATCTATATAGAAAATTTCAGATCTCTTCTTCTTGTAGAACCCACTGGACCAATTTCAATATAATTAGCTCATCGAAGCACGTAATCTGGTATGTAGCTACATCTGCTGGACCTCTACGAAGACTGTTCAAATTATAGCCCTCGGGTCAAAAATGGCCCCTTACCAGGGTCTATAGTTTATTAGACTTGCATAGTGAAAACCTTAAAATCTTCTTGTCGGAAATCATTAGGTCTAGGACAAATTTGGTATGTAGCTTTATCTTGTGACCTACCAAAAAAGGTAAGAGAAAAGTTTGTTCAAATTATAGTCCTGGGGTTAGAAATGGCCCCTACCCGGAGGTCACTACTTTTACATAGACTTACATAGCGAAACAGCCTGAGAAAAAAAAATGTCAGAAACCATCAGGCCTAAGGCTACAGAATTTGGTTTGTACCTTTATCTGGTATACCTCTACCGGGATCGTTCAGATTAGATCACTGCGGTCAAAAATGGCCCCAACCTAGGGATCAGTAGTTTTACACAGTCAAATAAATGGCAAATAAGCTTTTCCTCTAACAATTTTAGCTAGATTTTAAAATAGGTCGGCAGAAATGTTTCTTAGATGACAGTCTATCAAAGCATAAACAGTTCTATGAAGAGATGGTAGTCTTTCAGAATATATTATATTGCATGAAATTGTTGAAGTAACTGATGATGGTTGGAGACAAATACACTCAGTTGAACGAATTAGGGCCCTCTGGACTCTTGTTGAAAACCCCATCCAATAACAAATGCAGAAATGTTTGAACATTTTTTTCCTAAAGCCTCAAAAGAAATGCAGAGTATCTGGCCAACAGTGGCAATAATGATAACCTAGAAAAAAAAGTGACAGAAAAAAGGAATCAGTGGCAATAAACAGTAAACACCTTAGTGATTGACTGCTGTAAAAATGATGCCTACACAGGAAGATCAGTATCCAATGACTTACATGTATTGGGACAATGAGAAAAGTTGGATGAACAGTAAACTGTTCGAGAAACGGGTTAGGACTGTGGCTATGCGTATGTATGGACACGGTAGAAATATCCCGGTGTTTGTGGTCAATACACGTTATCGTCTGCAGCTGAAGACTGTATATCTGTTGCCTTAACCTATGGACCAAGGAATTATTCAGGCCGTGAAACGTAAAGCGCATATTCCTACTCAGATACAAATGTCTACAAAATGTTGCTTAGAACTGTTAAAGGATGTCACTGTTCTAAGTGCTATCTAGCTGGTGATCAGGTGGGCGTGGAGAGAGTTTGAAATTGGTCGACATCACTGTTGGCGTGACATTGTCTCGTCTACACAATATCCTGTGAACCAATGTTTGCATTCTTTACAAAGTTTCATGGATATATAATTGGGACATACCAAAGAACTAATTAGATTTTGGCGACCTTGACCTAATTTTCAAGGCCACAACTGAAAAAAAAAACAACAAAAAAAACCTGCAAATTCATGGTTAGGGGACATATGTTTTGTCTGAGAACACCATTACTAGTTACTTAGTGTCAGGCTAGTGATACCAGTGCTATTAAACATGTTATCTGGATTTATTTATCATACCAGTATCATAGGTGTATTGATATGTTTCTGCTTTCTCCACAAAAGTGTATTTTGTGGGTACTCATTAGAAGAGTCTTGCCAAGGCTCTTCTAATAAGTACCAACAATATTTTCGCAAACAATAGAAAAAACAAATCTGAATAACCATTTTATCCTAAGCTCTGGCCTAAGCTTTTATTGCAAAAACTTGCCATCTGTACATTTGAACTCATTTTTTCTTATTTCTCCTGAAATGCAAAAACGAATTGGGGATCTAGCTGAAATTAGCAGGTGATTCTAATGAGAGTCAACATAACATTATTATGGAGAAAAGGGAAAGAAGGTAAAAAAAATCACAGACAAAGAAGACAATATCAGATTATGTAGGACAGAACTTACAACTTGAATTTTTATAGTAAATAAAATATTGACTGTGACCTAAGCGTACAGAAAAAACCACTACAGATCTGTTTTATATTGAGAAAACTGTTTTTATAAATTAAAGATAAGTAGAGATTTGCATTGTGTATTCTTATGGGAATTTTTGTACTTCAGTACATGTATGCCGTGTTTATGAATTGAGTTTTCCTATAAACAACAAATAAGACAACAACAGAAAACATGTATTTTGTTAAAAAAATGAAAAGTATTTCAAATTATATTTTATTTTTCAATTCTCAGAAAGTAAAAAACACACACACACACACACACACACACGCGCGCGCGCGCGCGCCAACCGAAATACTGCTGCAAAAATGTTTCTTACAGCCTTGCACTTCGCCTCACACGTATCTGCTCCTTCGAATCAAGAGCAAGAGAACTGACTGACAACGTTTGCAAATGTGGTTATCAGAAACAGGAAATGTCACTTGGCATAGAGAAAGCACGGCAACAAAAGAGAGAAGACCTACTTTCTTATAGGTCCAAATTTGAGTTGAGCGTTCTTCCCTTCGTGTTGACGTATCACCCAGACGTGCCAAAAGTGAGGGATATAGTCAACAAACACTGGCCCATCACTAAGTCCTCTAGCACTTTGGTTTAAACATATTTTTCCCCAATATTACATAACAGTATACGTTGTAGCACATAGGAAATGGGATCAGAACGAAAGTATGATTACTTATTTAGTTCTTCTTCTTAACAATTACAGTTGTACAAATAGTGGCAGAAAAAATGTTAAACGATTTGGATCTCAATTTGTGAATGTGAATCAAAGATACAGAATTGAAAGAAGAAGAAACAAATAACAAATATATAAAAAAAAGATAAATGATAAGATAGCGAAAAGAAAAATATACTGTAAATGATAGTAAGGTCAGATTATTAATTAAAGAGCCTTAACTGATAACTGGTTCATAGTAATGCCACTTCTAAGGCTGATTATATCAGTCGTAGAAGCCGCTTTAATTTTTCACAAGACCTTAAGGGATGTAAGTAAAGACAGATGGGGGATAAGGGCAGCGCATCCCTGGCAAGTATCCCACAGAATCAACTAACTTTAATAGAGAGTTGCATGTACAGAACATTTTATTTAAATGGCTTCAACAGCTAAAAGCGTTTTGTGTTGCTTATATAATTTTGGACTTTTTCAAATATAAGAACACTTGTTGTGTATGGTAAAGAGGCATCTCCAAATAAAAAAAGGCAGTTTCCAAATAGTAGAAGATTAAGCGATATTGTTTGATGCTCTGATACAACGTTAGAGAGTTCGTTTCTCTGTGCGGTGTAAAACGGACATTAAAGATAATGGTGAGAATTTTCTACCTGTCCGCAGCGGCCAAATCGAGATTCGGTTATATTTTTTTGAGGGATCGCTCTTTAAGCTGCTATATTTTGTTCGGAGACGTGTATGCAAGATCTGTGTTTTCCTATTGCCTGTATAGAAATATTGTGGAACAGACGTTCTGTTGCGGTTTAAATAATTATTGAAAGAAGTAACCGAACTGGAACGTTTTGCTTCATCGTACAAGTCAGTCCATTTCCTTACAACATACGGTAGAAAGACTGAAAATATAGATTAGTTCTGGCGTAAATAGATTGTAAGTTATCTGCATTTCGGAGGCTGTATTGGGATAGATTGTTTATTGACTGTGATACTAAAGAAAAACAGATAAGACGGAGTTAAGTCATTATACATTTTATAGAACATGACGAGTTTATGATTTTCCCGTCTCTTTTCTAGTGTAACCCAGCCAGTTTCTTGGTACAGGGCACTGAGAGATACGAGTTTGGTTGTTCCAGTGGCAATTCGTGCTGCTCAAATTTGGATTTTCTTGATTTATTGTTTTTCGAATTGTGTGCAGTTGTCCAATATTATATCCCCATATTCAAGTAAGGGTCTTCTAAAAGTTGTAAATATTATTTCTAGAGAATTCCTTTCCAATTTAAACTTGAGTTTTTGCATAAAATAAATCCTGTTCCATGCTTTTTAGTTATGTAAGCAATATGTTGGCGCCAAGTGCAGTCGTTGGACAGAATCAAGCCTAGGTGTTTATGAGATGATACTTCAGCTATTTGTACTTCTTGCATAAACAGGGATGGGTGAACAGGCTTGTTTAGTTTTCGCGATATCAACATCGATTCGGTTTTGATCGGAATGAAGTCAACTAACCAGTTGTTTGCCCAAATAGAAATTTTTGAAAAGTCTGAGTTAAGGCAAACAGCAGATGTAATAGGATTTTCAACAATAATGTAGAGGCTAGTATCGTCAGCGAACAGGCGAATGTTGGAGCCGATTTCAGCGACTATGTCATTAATGTAGATTAAGAAAAGTATTGGCCCAAGTATGGAGACTTGCGGCACTCCAGCAAGAATATACGTCCAATCTGACGCGACACCAGGAAGTATAACGCGTTGTTTCCTTTCAGCTAATAATCTGTAAACCATTTGAGAAGTTCTCCCTGAACAGCTGCTGCCTTAAGTTTGTGTATAAGCCCTGCGTGCAGTACACGATCAAATGCTTTCCTAATGTCGCAGAAGACAATTCCAACTTCTTTGCCCATGTCTAAGGCTTGGCAGAATGTATTGTACAAGAAAGTGAGCTCATTTACAGTGGAGTCTCCTTGTGTTAACCGGGACTGTAAAGATGATAGAACGTTATTATCTCGAAGATGATTGTATTAGTACTTGAATATAAGCCTTTCAGAGGCTTTGTCTTCAGAGTTTAGCAAAGAGATGGGTCTGCTATTACTTGCTAATGAGGGATCGTCTTTTTTGTGAATAGGGCATACGTTTGCTTCTTTTCTTTGACTAGGTACTTCACCTTGACTGAGTGATCGGTTAAAGAAGGAAAAGCTAGTTCTTTTGACAGTTCTTAAAGAATTCGATTGTTTAATCCGTTTGGACCAGATGCTATGCCAATCGGTAGTGATTTTAGGACAGATTCAACTTCTAAAGGGATGAGGATGATATAATTTAGAGTGGATTGGATATTATATGGAGGTAAAGCTGGAAGTTCAGCGTGACTATTATCTATAAGTGTTTGTTCCTGGAAATAATTATTAAGTAGATTAGCCTTGCCTTGCTCATCAGTATATATACATCCACTGCTTTCCAGAGATGGGATGGACGAGGTGGCAGTGGGAGATATCACAGTTTTCAGAGTAGACCACCAGTCTGTAGAGGTGAGGGAGTCAGACTTCAGCTTCTCGGCGATATTTTCATCACATGATTTTTTTTTTTTTTTTTTTTTTTTTTTTTTTTTTTCGATTCTTTTATCAACGAGACTACTTTGTTTCTGAGTTTCCTGAATTTATCCGAATGGTACTGTGAATTAGTTCGTTTAGCTTTTCTATAAGTCCATATATCGTTTGATAAAAGTAGTTATCCAGGGTTGATCGGAAGGTCTAACTTTTATGGTTTTTTTGGGGGGATGCATAGTATGGGATAGATAGTATGTAATCAGTGACATTCTTTGCATGTGTGTTTATGTCATTATCTTCTAGAGATTCACAGTCAGCAGATGCAGTTTTATTGCGTAATAAGTTATAATCACTTGATCGTATTTCCATATATATGCCGAGTAAAGGATTTCGATTTGGGTTTAGAGAAATTGTGTATACCGAAAATTAGACAATGGTACCGATGCTTTTGATTCAGAAATGGACAAGCAACACCACTGACTATTAAGTGGGAATTATTGCTTGCGAGGAGAATATCCAGTAGAGATGAGGAAGTTTCAGTAAATTGATTAGGTTCGTTTATGGCTTGGAATAATGCAAATTGAGTGCTGAAAGTATGTATCTTCCGCGATGATTGCAGATGTAGCATGTTGAAGTTGAAGTCACCCGTTATAATTATGTCATTTATGCCTGAGTCAACAGCTAGGTATAGCGGGTCTTCTATCAGGTGGTAATAAGCAAGATCAGAATTGATTGGTCTAAAATAAGCCAAAAAGCGTGCGCTTATGGTTATTAGAAAGCTCAATCCATATACATTCGATACCTCTAGGTTCTAAATCTTGCCTGAGTCTATAATATAAACCCTCCTTGACACCACCGTGACTGTTTCCAACTCGGTCCTCTCGTTCAGGGCTATTAAAAGACTGTAGACGAATATCACTTGTAGAAAGAAACGAGTTCAACCAGGTCTCAGTAAAAGCAAAAATGTCAAAATGGAATAACTCAGCGTGCAAAACATCTAGTTTTGAAGCCAGACTTTGGACATTGTAGTGAACAAAAGATAGATGGTGACTTATGTTCAATGAATTTATAAATGTAGAAGAGATGCTAGAAATTGAAGTTGTGGTAACTGATGATGTTGACGACGATGGGCATGGGTTTGGATAAATATCGCCAGCAGATAGTAATAATACAGACAGCCATGCTATCAACATTACAGTAAAAGAACATATATAAATATAAAACATAAATTTTGCGTTTGCTTCGTGATTCTTTCCTATTTTTAACTTTTTACAATAGTTATGATTGATAATATTGTTAGCTACACATTCGTTTTGTTTCAGTTGAAGAATGAATGAGTACAACAAAATTGTCTGCATCGTGATACTAAAACGCATAAGAAGAAGTAGAATTGAGAACGTACATGCAACAATATGTTGGCATATCAGCTACTGATACTTGTTTCATGTCATAAACTATGTAATTGTTGATAAGAGAAACAGAATCAAATCAGCAGCTGGTGTGCCAGCTCGCATACAAGTGATAAAATGAATTCGACGCGAATGGCCCAGGAGCGCTACCTCCAAATACCCACAAGTGCATAGAAGGAATCCTTAAAAATATATAAAAAATGAAGAAAAATAAAATAGGCATGATGACAAAGAATGGACTTTTTACAGATAACATAAAGTTTATCGTGTTGTGGGTTTTCCAATCAGTTAGCAACCGCTGTTCCAACAGTTCCTAAGCGTTATATCATGAATATAGTTTTATCAATATTTGAGTGTCCAATATACATGTATACAATGACTAAGTTCAAAACATGTCGAAGATACCAAATTTACCTTGATTTGCTGTGTCTTGCTATAGGCCCAATCTCATATTTGTATGGTAGGTACCATACAGATAAGATAATTATGCAAATAATAGAACACTGACAAAGCAGCAAATGATTAATAATTTAGTAAACTACGCCTTATTTTTTTATGAAGAATATATACTTTACTAATACGATCAATCCATTTATAACGTCCCATTAAAGGCACAGTGCAAGCTTTGCAGACCCTGATCAGACTCCATATAACACGGCGTCTGATCAGGGTCTTCACTGCTTGTATCATAACAAAGAACTTCTGACGTTTCACAGACAACAAAATGAAACACAATTAGACAGTCAGACAAACTGCGACCATAAACAGGCCGGCCCAAATAGATGAACCACTGATACACTTATAGTAGGTACCATACAGATAAGATAATTATGCAAATAATAGAACACTGACAAAGCAGCAAATGATTGATAATTTAGTAAACTACACCTTATTTTTGATGAAAAATATATACCAGATATATTACCGATTGTGCAAACAAGAACAGATGAAATTTCACCTGTTTGAGTCCTGTAACCTAGTGATAGCTTGGGCAAAGTCGAACAGGGGAAATGTCCCCTGTTCGAATCCAACAGCCTAGAATCAAGATTCACAATATATTACCAACTGTGCAAACAAGAACAGGGGAAATTTCCCCTGTTTGAGTCAGGTCACTCAATGAAACGTTTCACCATATATAGATTACCAATTGCGCTAACAAGAACAGGAGAAATTTCCCCTGTTTGAGTCCTGTGACCCAGTAATAGCTTGTGCAAACGAGAACAAGGAAAATGTCCCCAGTTCGAGTCCAATAGCGTAGAATCAACAGTCACAATATATTACTAACTGTGCAAACAAAAACAGGGGATATTTCTCCTGTTAGAGTCCTGTAACAAAGTGATAGCTTGTGCAACTGAGGATAGGGAAAATTTTCCTGTTCGAGTCCAACAGCCTATAATCAAGATTAACAATATATTACCAATCGTGCAACCAAGAACAGGGGAAATTTCCTCTGATTGAGTCATGTAACCCAGTAATAGCTTGTGCAAACAAGAACAGCGGAAATTTTCCGTCCCTGTTTGAGTCCTGTAACCCAGTGATAGCTTATGCATCTGAGAACAGGGTCCTATAGCCTAGAATCAAGATTTACAATATATTATCAATTGTGCAAATTAGAACAGGGGAAATTTCCACTGTTTCAGTCCAGTCACTCAATGGAAATATTCACCTTATATATATATATAAAATTCTTTTTTCAACCTTAGGCAGTCACCCCTTTTAAAGCACCCTTAGGCAGACCAAGACCAGACTTTGCATTTCAGTGAGAAACATTGCAGCTGCAATTAAACAATTCTTTAAATATGCTCAGAAAAAAGCTGTTCTCGTATCAAAGTCATGCGGCTAATAGTAAAAGACATACATTTTTTAGTCTGCCTAAATTTTGGAACATACAATTAAGCCATTAAGCAGACCATCATTAGGAGGACTGTATACATATATCATTCAGTCTGCTTAATGAGGATCTTTAATAACAGCTTCAGGGATGTTGTTTGATTTAAGCCCAGCATATTTAAAAATGTTGTTGGTCAAAAAGGGCCATTGCTATATTTTTAATTTAATTTGAACACTACTTCTATAGTTTATAGTTGAAATAAACTTCTGACAATGAGCCCTAAGAAAATTTAAGATGACTTTCTTAAATGCAAACTGTAACCTTGATCCCTTGTGGTCAAGCGAATGGACTAATATGACTTTTATACATGTAGACAAAGGACAGTTTACATGGTTCAGGCGAGCTTTCCTGTCTGGCGACAGGTCTTGTTTTTTTTACTGCTAATCTAACCAAAAGGTATGTGGAGTCTGATCAACAACAGGATTTGCCAACCATTGGAAGTGATGTTCACCTCAAATTTGCCTGATATTGGCAAAAGCTTTTGATGCTCAGCCCTGACTATCCTGTTATACAAGTCTATTTTGAGCCTTAGGCAGTCAAACTGTAGGCAGACCAAGACCTGACTTTGAGAGATATGTATCTATTTCAAAAAAGAAAAGTCCATCATACACAAATGAATGAATAAACATTTTCATACAAAATTTTATCTAAATGTTATGCTAAATGCATTACATAAAGGGTAGTGCAAGGAAGCTATAAGAAGGTTGGTAAGTGTTGGTTAAGGATATTTGTTATGTCGCAGTAAAGCTCTACAGAGCTTATGTTGTCTGTTTCAAAAATGCAACTTTCTTCCCGCTTCCTTATCTTGTTATCTTTTTTATACTATTGTCCATAGGTAGCAAATAGGAGATGCTAGAACCAGAATGCTTTACGTTAGTGGTCATAATGAAAACTGTGCAAGAAATCAGTCAATAAAATTTAATATACTGCCACAATATAAAATAAAAGAAAATGGTCTGTTTAAATAGCCTGCGAGTGCCTTATAGCCATTTGGCCGGGTCTGGCTGAATATCCCTAATACTATGTACTATGTAACCAGACCCGGCAAAATAGCCCCTAGGTCCGGTTCAATAGCCACTCCTCTTATATCTGAATATGCCCAGGACTATTTACCCGGACCCACCAGGATAGCCCCTAAGGGCTATTTGACTGGGTCCAGCTAAATAGCCACTGCCCAAGAGAAAATAAGTTTATTCATTCATTAGCTGAATATACATATATATATTGTGTGTATTTCTTCCATAGGGAGACTTGGTAAAAAATTAATGTGTACAATACTACATAAGCAGACACTATACATGTATATACAATTTTTATACATGTACAAACAATCAGCTTTAAGCAGACATTTATTGTTTAGCTTTGCCTCAGTGAACATCAGTTCAAGACATAGAATAAAATGGTCTTTTCATCGGCAAACGAGTTATATCTTAATTTATCCTTTGGAACAAGACCGCTTTTAGAAAATACCATATTTTTGACTTACTAATATTAATATCTAGGTCAAACTTTTACAAAATGAATTTAGTCTATCAATATTACTTTGCAATCCAGTTTTGGAAGTTGACAACAAAACTAAGTCATCTGAATTTAATTGTCACCATGATTTGTTCGTTAAAATCTGGTTAAGGTTTGGTCCCGACTGCCAACCTAAGTCTCGGCTTTTATACTCTTCCAGTCATATGTTGGAATGTTTACGATTTGATCAGCCTGATCAGTTGCATAACAATAGAGAAGAAAATAAACCTGAAAGTCAGTTGTTCACCGCAGTTACACATATTGACAGGTCTTGTGTAACTGCCAGCAAGAGACACAAGACCTGTTGATATGTGTGCATATAGTGAATGACTGACTTAAAGGAGCACTGAGGATATTTCAATGTGCTATTTTGCAATGATACATCTTGACATGGGTTGACAGACTCATACATTGTACTAACTCACAGCAAAGGCTCAGACAGAGCTGCACATCTGAGCTTTTGCTGTCTCTGTGAAAGTACCTATTTAGACTAATTGCACTTTACTGAGAGACCTATCCAGCTTTCAGATCCACCATGCTGTGGAATTTTGACAGTTGCATAAAAAGTACAAACAAGATGTTGATAAATTTACTATTTATTAAATACTAAGATGTTGATATTAAAGTTTCTATTTATTAATACATCAACCAAGCATCTGGACAAAAATCTACATAGATTTATACAGAGGACCTTAAAATAACAGCAGCATTTTTTCCTAAGATTTTGCTGTTAATAAGAATTTGCAGCTTTAAAAGACCCAAACATGTAGCAGTATAATAGGTATTACACCGTTAAAGGACTTTTTTTTTTTTAGTTACACACAGAATATTTTTTGTGGGTATTTATAAGAACCACCTCGGTGAGGCGATTCTAACAAATATCTGCAATATATGTTTCTCAGAGTATTAAATCAAGTATTGTTGAATAATTTCTTATTATCTGTCTCATCTTGAGCTACATGTAAGGACTGTTTCTAAGGCTGGCTAATCAGAGCTGAAAAAATAATTGATTATCAGTCCTGCCATTGTGACTGATAATCGATTAGTAATCACTAAAGATTTGGTAATAATTTTGCCTATCTGACCGAGCATGACATATTTTACTGTATGCATTTGGTCAGACAAGCATAAGCAAACAGTGTAGACCCAGATGAGACGATGCCACAAATGTGGCGTCTTATCAGGGTCTACACTGTTTGCCACTCATCCAGCTATTCAAGACATTAAAGTGGGTAGTAAATTGTTCTTGTTCAAATTTTAGACTAAGTATGGTAAAATTGTTGAGGTGTCTGAATACTAAGGGTAAATACGGTAAAGTAACAGACACATAAATCAAATGATCGATTATTAGCAAATCTGTTATGATAATCATTTTTGTGGTATTTATCGATCAATTAACCGATTATCTGATTAATCGTGCCAGTCTTAACTGGTTCCAGTCATACTATCGTTATGAAGAGTTTTGCTGTCATATCAAATGTCCGGAAAGAGGGTTGACAGTATTTTTAAAAAGGATTATGTTTCTATTGAGACTTAAACCTAGACCACTCTCCTGGGAAAAAAAAAAAAAAAAAAAAAAAAAAAAAAAAGATATGTATGTGTTTAGGTTTCAGACTGGGAAATATTAGGTATCTTTGACTGGATTTTTAATACTTTACACACATTTTCCCATTTTTTTCAGTATATTTGTCAAATTTCCACAATAAAATGTTTAGGGCATAGCAAAAGTATGGTTGGAAAACTCGAAACACATACATGTACATATATATTTTTATAGATCCTATAAGAAATAAGAATTGATCAAGCTCTTCAACATTTCCTTGAATCTTATCACTGCACATGACCAAAGGCATATTTTCTTGTATAATGAGTTCGGCTCAGTTCACTGTCTTCATGATAAATACATGTATAAGAGAGATCAATTCAATTTCTTATTTCCCCATGAAACATTTTTGTGAGTACTTGTTATAATCACTTCCCCAGAGGCGATTCCAGCAAGTACCCACAACATATGTATTTATGGAAAAAAAGTTTTTTCACTATATACATGAAGCTGCATCTTGAATAATGACAATTCTCAGAAGCTCTAAAAAACATTCATATTTGGCTGCATTTCATTGCGTTAACATGCCCTCACAATGAGGCGGTTCTAACGAGCACCCAAAATTTACGTTTTAAACAAAAATAATAAAAATAACCCATACCCCTGTATACCCACTTTTCACTATAAAGTGGGGTTTGCGGGGTTTAAACTGTATGGGCATGTTAACACAATGTCAAGAGCTGAAACATTCCATGTACATTGTGTTTTACTATCTACTAATAGGAGTCCAGTGATCTTCCCAGACCATTTAGGCATGTTGCTTCTAACATGCCTGCCTCTTCAAACTACATTTCAATGATGAAAATTTATACAAATCACTGTTATTTCACTTCTTAGTCAGTAAAGTTTTAAATGCATGAAGATGCATCAGTAAGTTATTTATGATATATATTTTGACTAATATTGACAAGGTATCGATATATTAAGGATTTTAAAAATTGGTCAACATGTCAGAACATAGCTCCAAATTAGAAGGGGTATCCGCTCCAGATAAGAAGGGGTATTTTTCTTATTTCTCGAGAAAGGATTGTCTTGTAGGTACTCATTAGAAGCGCCATTCCAAGGCAGTTCTAATGAGTACCCACAACATGGTTTTGTAGAGAAGTAAGAAAAGTATCAAAACTATCTGGCTGAAAAAAGCGCCTATTAGGAGCTATGTTAGAAGCTGGGTTTTTTGTTAAATAGGACTTGCTTTCTGAAATTTCTGGGGAGAACATTGGGAGTCTTTGCTCCTTATTTAATTTTATCAAAATGCTCCTTTCTGTATTCAGTCACTACTTCGTTCAGTATCTCACAATGTACATTTACAAAGAAGCAATAATTTTTTTTAAACAGTTTGTTGTAAGTTTGCTCTTTCTTCCAATTTATACATCTGATAAATCAACAAATAGGTCAGAAGAAGAATGGAGCATATGTTGTGTTTACTTGTTAGAATTGCCTCACTGAGGCAATTCTAACAAGTACCCACAACATTTTAATTTTAAAATCTGAAGAATTTATCATTTGTTTTTTCTGGGTGTGTACATTTTTGGTTGGACAAGTGAATTTTTGTTTGTGTTGAGGTTTTACGGCCCAGTCAATCCAATGGGGTCATGGCAAGCGCGGTCAGTTTATCTAACTACACATTTACTGGGTAGGCTTAGTCCTCTAAGCGGTAGGACAAGTGAATTTCCACGATTTACTTGCCCTTGGACAAGTGCAAAATTTTGTTATTAATTCCACAGCTCTATCTCGCCCAAATACAAGTTACTTGTGTATGCTAGTTAAGGCAAGAAAGTGTGTGTCACTTATGTGTACTAGTTAAGGCAAGAAAGTGAGGAAGCAGTTTCTCAAAATATACAGAACATAATTTTGGCAGCATATCTGTCTTGAAGACGTTTTCATTTCTTTTAACAGGCACAGTGATAATATCCTTTGGTGGCACAAAAACAATTCGTCAAAACATTCAGATATACCAGTGATATTAAGCTGTCCCTGGATCTGATAATAGTAATCATGCTTGTCTGACATAAAATATTTTCCAGCACTGTCCTTTTTTATATAAAATTTGTTTGAATCTATTTCCTTTTGAAGCTTGGACTTTTTTTGAAAAACACTGTACGAACATTTCACCTCTAGCAACTTATTTTCTCCATTTTCTATTATCAATCTGTCTGGTGATGCACCTAGAAATAGAATCTGATAATTAACAATTAATCCAACAGGACTTTCGTCACACTTATTTATTTCTAGAAACAAAGCACTCACTACATCTTCATACTGTATACCATGCCTTACGCTCTGACTTGTGAAAAAAGATCTTTTTTTGTTCAAAAGTTTTCACAGCATCTGTAGAATTTTTCAGACGACAGAATGTTCCGAAAGTAGATGCTGTGATTCTGTGCTGCCTTTGTCTAAACCAGAAAGCATTTTTACTTTGCAGTCTAGTTCTTTTTTTCAATAATTTCAAACCTTTTGTCACTCAAATCAACCAAATTACTATACTGTAGTTTAGTGCTCTCATCAAGTTGATCAATGTAGTAAGAGATATCGAAACTTGTATTTCTTACAGAAGCAAAGAGTCTCTCATGCAGGTTTAGAATGCTCTCTTGTTGTTTGGTGAGCACAGGGGTACACTCATTACTTCGAATAGTCTCCAATACAGGAAGTTTGACTCCAGATGCATCATACAGCTTCACTAACTTTTCAATTTTCTGGTCTGTCATCTTGGCAAAATCAGGATGTGTTTTCGTCGAGAAATAAGAAAAATATTTACCTGAGACCCACTCTTATCTAAGCCTATGATATATACAGTCGAATTTCAATGGCTCGAACATCTTTGGGACCACAGAAAATTGTTCAAGACAAGGGTAGTTCGAGCCACTGAGGGTTAATCATGGCACCAGTTCAGGAAGCAAATAGCGATAATTTAGGGAAATCTTTTCGATTTTCTACACAATGATTGTATGTTGAGTGTACTCATTAGAATTGCCTTGATTAGGCGGTTCTAGTGAGTACATACAACATACGAATTATGATTCCATGATAAAATAAGAAAAAAATCCCTAAATATTTGTTTTCTTGAGCTATTGGAAGGATTTTGTAGGGACTGAAAAAAAGAGTTCGAATCAGCCAGGGTAAACGAGCCATCCAGGTTCGAGCCATTGAGGTTATATTGTATAATGTTATCTAAAATATAAAATATGATCATCATGGTCCCTACATGCTTCATGCCAAATTTGGTCCAAATCCCTTTAGCAGTTCTGGAGAAGAAGATTTTGAAAGTGTTTTTACCATATATGGACATGGCGGCCATCTTGAATAATGGATTTGCATAAAAACACAAACTTTAATCCCCCCTTTGCTCAGATGCTTAATATGAAATATGAGCCCAAAGGGCCCAATTCTTTCAGAGGAGATGTTGTTTGAAAGTGCAATTCTGTCATCATGTATATGGCTTAAGCTGGGGGCATACATGCCTTTAGGCACATTTTTTCTTAAAAATTTGTTTCATTGATCATGTCTCACATTTTTCAAACCATTTTCCTTGAAAAATTATTTAAACAGAAATTTTCACCATTTTTTTATTATTTTTGACAAAGTCTGTAGGATATAGCAGGGGCATTTGTTATCCAAACCTTACGAAAAATATAAAATATGATCATCATGGCCCCTACATGTTCCATGCCAAATCTGGTCCAGAAGAAGATTTTTGAAGGGTTTTTACCATATACAGGCATGGCAGCCATCTTGAATAACGGATTTGCATAGAAACACAAACTTTAATTTCCCTTTTGCCTAGATGCTAAATATGAAATATAGCCCTGATGGGCCCAGTGGCTCAGAGGAGATTTATTTTAAAAATGTTGACGACATCGATGTCAACGACGGACCAATGCCCATCCTATAAGCTCCCCCAGAGCTCTGGTGAGCTAGTAAAAAAATGCCATGTTAATATTCCATAAGGCACATTTCTATATCAGGGTTCGCACTAGGATTTCTTTTTCTTTCGCCACCATTTTCGCCAATTTGATTTTTTTTGTGCCATTTTCTTTAACTTTTAGCCAGATTTTGAGCCAAATTTTGGCCATTTTTTGCCAAAGAATTATCTTGTCAGAAAAAAGGTGTTCATTTATTGATTCCTTTAATTGCAGCAATAGATTCAAGAGTCAGTATAATGTGAAATGTGTGGGGGACTTGAAAGTAATTCTTGCACTGATTTTTAAAACTTTTGCTGTAATTAATTAATTACAATGTCATGAATTAATAATAAGTCTTTGTTTTGCATATCGAATGTTAGACACAAAAATGGAACACTTTACATGGAAACGAAAGTTCTGAAAAGTGCTGTATAAGCCAATAAATATAATGTTATTAATGTATTATACTGTAAGAGAATAACCTAACAATATTCATTTGTACCCTGATAAATGCGGGGTAAGTTTCTAACACAGCAGATTTTACTGTTTTAAGGGAGCTAACTGCAACTGACTTAAAAGGTAGTTTACTGCAATTGCTTTACGAGTCTGGTCTATGCGAAATGGAATGGGGAACAGCATTTTTTTATGAATCGCGCCAATTAAAAAGAGGGGGCATGCTTATACAATAAGCGTTTAACCAGTACATTGAACACCCTTCCGCAAGAAACTTGTAACTGCCAGTCTTGAAGCAGTGGAAGTAGCGAATGACCGTAGCAAATTTATGTGTTTCATAATAAATCGCTACAATCTGTGGGGATCGAATGCGCGATCCGGACCATCGGAGACTAATGTGTCCGTCTCCAAGGCATTATTGTGTTGTTTTTTTTGTGTTTTTTTTTCGGGACGATGTTCGTTGATCGCCAAATAAAATTAAGGCTCATAGGATGGTACCGAAACATGCTTAACTAAAGTCGGCACTGTCAAAGTGTACTTACCGCTTTAATAAGCCGAACCGGTATAATATGAAGTGACTCAAATGTATGTGGGGTCTGGAGACTTTTGGCTGTATAATATTTATAATATTCTTTTACTAGAGACTGAGCAAATAATGCTGGGACTGATACAAACAACATGTCAACTTTGACAAAATCAATGGACCATGAAATATAGGTCATGGTCTTACAGTATTATTGCACTGATGGCAAAAAAAGTGTTAGGGAAGATTATTTATTTCCTTGAACTGCCTGCTGGGTTTTAAGCAAATCTGTAATATAACATTTACAAACAAACAAATGTACATGAAAACTGGATGTAATCATAGCATTAGTTGGTTTGTGTCTTTGCATCTCAACAGCAGCCAGCCAAGTTTAATAGTTAATAATAAAGACTTTTATCTATTTGATCCATCACTGCAGTGGTTCCCAGCCTCCTTGGACCTGATGTTAGATAAACTTAAGGGTTACTTTGTGGCTTGCCCCTCTTATTCTAGACTAGCCACTTACCAGATGGGCTAAAATCAAAACATTTTATGGACCTGAACGCCGGCCTCGGTGGCTCAGTTGGATGCGCTGTCCGACTGGAGACCAGGAGGTCACGGGTTCAACCCCAGATGAGGTTGGCAACATTCTTTCGTAGAGATTGATCATGAAATATTTTCTATGGTCTTCCGCTGATTCAAGAAGGGCAGTTGTCAGTTTCTGGCGAAAGAATGTGCACAATACTGGTTAACCGCCTGCCCAGTAAACGTGTGGTTAGGTAAACTGACCACGCTCGACATGACCCCATTGGTTTGACTGGGCCGTAAAACCTCAACACAAACAAACAAAACCATCGCCATGTGTAGTGCAATAGCTTTTCCTGAACTTTCGTTCAGACAAGCTAAAAATGGCTTAACATGCATTCTCCAGACACTAAATTAAAAATAAAATAAAAAAAATCCAGGGAGACCCCCAATGAGAAGTAGTAACGCCTCCTCTCATACTAGCTTTCCTCCCCCTCCACCAGCAGTCCCTCTGGATTCAGCTCATAAAAGGGATACAAACTGTTCCATGCTGTGTATAATTTAAAAATTTGGATACCTTTTTTTGACATGACTGGATTCACTGACATTAGGTCAATGCAACCTGGGCAGTGCCATCTAGCTACAACTTCAGCTTCATCTTCATCCACTCCCACACAAGTTGGATGAAACCACTCCTGACAGAAGTCGCAACACATCATCAGTTTGTTTTCATCATTTTGCTGACGACAAACGCAGTACAGTCTCCTACATGTATCTGTATCAATTTCACTTTGTGCCTTTCTCTTCTTCCCCATGGTAGAGCAGTCTGTGTGAAAAGGAAAAGAACATAATGCAAAACTCATGGAACACACAAAGTCTTGTTAATAGACAAATTAATGTTCTATGAATCAGCGAAAGGGAGAGAATGACCTAAGAAACAATTTCATAATCAATCTTTACCAAAGAATTTTGCCGGACCGGAGAATCGAACCCGCGACCTCCTGATTATCGGTCGAATAAGCATCCGACTGAGCTATCGGGCCCAGTACGGCTACAAGTGGCTGACCTGTTACTGGTGCTTCAAATAACACTGTAGACGGAAAGATTGATCGCGATTTTTTAATTTTGTCTCATTTATATGACTTCGTTTTGACCAAGTCTGTAAATCTTTAGATCAAATAGTCTTTGACTTTATAGACTGTCTAAAACTTTATGACTTTCTTAGACCTGGGTATACTGATTTTCCGTCAAATACAAGGATACTGTCACAGGGCATAGGTATATAGCTGCTTAAACTGCTTTGTGGTACAAGGTGGCTTTTACAGTGACGTCGTAAGCTGTTCTTAGCATACAGGAGGTCCAGCCAGGTTGTATACATTTTTTCACCTGCTACATTTGGCACCATTGTAAGTAACTCATATGTGCATTACATCTCCTTCAGTCTCATTTCCCACGACTCTCGGATTGAAGTTCGAGAATGAATTTTAATGTGAAGGGACAGAATGTCACAGGGTATATGTAAATAGCACACTTGTACTGCCTTATGGTGGGAGACGGCTTTTACAGCCACATGGTAGAGTCTTTGCTTAGCATACAAACAGTCCCTAGTTTGATTCCTGGTCAGGGCTTATGCATTTTTCATCTGCTCAATAAAACTGTAAAAAATTATGTAACTGGAACTCTTTCTATTTCTGCATGATATTACAATTCGTTTTTTATGCACTACTGGTTAATGGTGTAGAGACAGACTGAGTTATTATACTACGTGCGACTACTAGTTCTTTTCGAACTTATAAATCAAAATGAAGTATTTCGCAGCATACTGGTATTGATTCTGATGCATACTGTTAAACAGATCATGAGATGTGTGGAATTTTATGTTAGTAAGAATTTCTTACCTTCTTTTACCTTTATTCCGGGCTAATTGTAAGGATATTGATGAAATACTGGCTTTTCGCATTTATAAACCGCCATATTACGCATATCGCTATCAACCGCTAGAGGGCGATGAACTGGAAAGTCGCGAATTTGTGTTCACAAAATATCGGGCCCCAAAATTTCAGTTTCCTAAATATTTTATTTTGGAAGATTTTGATCTCGATATCATAAAGTCAACACGAGAACATCAAACACTACAAAGTAAAAATAACAATATATATTTATCTTTACTTTGAAATAGAGGTTTAAAAATTGTCTGCCTAAGCTGCAAACTAACATTTTTGAAGTTATATGTCATTCAAAATATAAGACACTTAAAACCAGTCATTTTTTCAACAAATATTGAAATAATGCTTAAACTTATCAGAAATTGCTTGAATATGAGGCGACCTCTCTAAAATTGCAACCCAATTATTTATGTTACAAATGCCAGCCTCTCAAATATTAGGCAGACTGAGTTTAGTCTGCCTAATTTCCTAGTCTGCCTGTTGCCTATATATAGTCTGCTTATTATATATATATATATATATATACATATATATATATCCAAATATATATATATATATATATATCCAATTACGCTAACAAGAACAGATGATATTTCCCCTCTTCGAGTCCTGTAGGCCAGTGATAGCGTGGGCACACTAGAACAGGGGAAATTTCCTCCTGTTCGAGTCCAATAGCCTGGAATCAAGATTCACAATATATCATCTATTCTGCAAACAAGAACAGGAGAAATTTCCCCTGTCTGAGCCTTGTAACCCAGTGATAGCTTTTGCAAAAGTAAACAGAACTTTCCCCTGATCGAGTCAAAGAATCACAATATATTACCAATTGTGGAAACAAGAACAGGGGAAATTTCCCCTATTTCAGTCCAGTCACTCAACGAAAAGATTCACCATATATGTATGGAAAACCCTGCCCCACTCAATGCCATCATTAAGAAAGGGTGTAGGGGAGGGCCGTAACTAATGTTTTGAGAACTTGTGGCCCGACCTCTTGCATTATACATTTTGCAATAAATGTGATTAAACTGACAAAGGGTGTAAGTAAAAAGATTATATAACATTTAATAGAATGAATGAATGAACTGGCTAAGGAATAACGTACAGGAATAGAAATTGTTATGTACATATTCCTTTGCATCTTCTGTTCTGTTGCTTTTCAATAGAAACTGAGGCTTGACATTCCGTGTGAATTAGCTGTCTAGCAGATAATTCACATGAAATGTCAAGCTTTAAAGTGCTTTACAGCAAACATGCGCTACACAGTCTGATGGAAGTTTGATTACAGTATCCGTCAGTTAGGTATGTTGGCTACAAAAAGACCTGATTAGACTGCGTGAACACATTTACTTGCGTCCCGCAGCAGTTCATTTCAGGGTCATAGCGAATACTCAATCAGCGAAGTCACAAATAAGCCTGCTCATCCGCACATGTGATCAATATATCCAATTGTTCACATTTATTGCATTGTACTGGACAAAAGCAGACAGCGCGGATGCGCAGGCTAATCTGGACTTTCAATGTTCGCATAAGGTGATGAGACTCCATAACTACAGATAAGGCAAAACCTGATCTTATTTCTCAATGAAAATATAAATTATGATAGAGGTGCTTCTAGTGAGTAACCTCATTATGTAGTTTCAAGAAGAATGGCTGGCTGGATGGATGGATGGATGGATATTTTATTTAGAGACGCTCAACCGTAAAAGGGCATATAACGTCTAATAATTTTTATATTATGAGTTTATTTAATTTGAAATTAAAAATATATAGGACTGATAAGATTGATTTAGCAAGATCCCTGCACCCATGGTTTACCTATGAGATCAAAGTCATGAGCTCCATAATGTATGACTAAATTATTTCCATGTTGTATTAACATTGCATTTAACTGTCATCTCCAGAGTCAAAGCTATATACTTTGCACTTTTTAAATAGAGGCGGTAGCACTGGTCGGAGTATGTGTGTCCCTACTGGGCAATTAGTCTAGTAGTCAAACTCAGAACGAATGAGATATCGCACAGAAATCTTCGTTATTCACCTTTTCTTTATGTTTGTTTTTTTCCCATGTGAGGTGTTCGTAATGCTAAATTTACAAAATACTTAGACAAGCAATGGTCAGGAGCTGATACAATCAGTTATTAACCCTGGCCTTAACATCAAAAGGGAAAAGAATACACATATGAGAAAAATATGATAAAAAGAAAGCAGCTCTTTCCTAGATATGTGTTGTTTCAGTTATCATACATAATAGGAAAAGATAATCATAACACAGATGAACAACAGAGCAACAAAGAACCAAAGCAAGCACCTTTTAGGAATGACCAGTAATAACTAACTGGTTGGCATAAGCATACCTCATTGTATCAAAAAAAAAGGTAAGAGAAAAGTCCAGGGAGTGCCACAATAACAAACCGCAGCCCTTCCCAGACACCAGGAGGAAGAGGAAACCAACAAATCCAACAAGCACAAATCGAACAAACGTGCGAAAAGCACTAAGATTAGCTCTCTCGCCCCCAAGCGAGGTAAGTGCAATACTAAAAGGACTGAAAAACACAAGAACACAAAATGACACAAAATGACACAAATCGCCTCGTAGAATAAACCACAAAGCAACAAAGAGTAAGACTAACACCGGGACCACCGCCTTAGAACGGTCAGTAGAGCAAACCACCGTGGGGTTTAAAGCACTTACAGCTAGCTCATTTCACCCTGGGTCCCGATGCTACTCTTAATACAGAAATACATAAAACCTAACACGGCTAAAATCTTGTTTAGTTGTTGCTTAACATCAACTCATACAATGCAGTCAAATGCTCGTCCGAAAAAGGCACATGGCGCTCAACAAGAATTCAGTACACACAGTGTACCCAATCTGTTTAACATAATTTTCAACAGTCTTTCAGTCACATTATAATAGCATAGATCTGCACAAGAAGAGATACTAAGTGTTCACTTTAAAATGCAACTCGCAAGGACTCCAAACATCAACAGTATGTCACCTTTAGTGATGACTTCAGAATGTTTAGACCCACCTCTACCATATGTGGCAAACAATAATAATGTTTTCTTGAATTCTTGCCAACAAACACTAATTTAAAATAAATGACAGAAAATGACAGAAAAAGAAAATGAATATACACATAAAAATGCCATCTTATGATTTAATAATCAAAAATAACTAATACAAATATTTGAAAATGATAAAATTTGTGTATTTATAGTCAAAACTATATAAATATTTATTCTTAAATGAGTGAAATAAAAATAAAAATCAGTAAATTACTTAAAAAATATTTTTTGTCATTATATACCATCCATTTATTTTAGCCTGGCTGTCACCAGCGAAAGTTCGCTGGAGACAGTCGGTTTTCTCCAGCGAACTTTCGCTTGTGACAGCTGGCTGTCAGTAGCGATCGCCGATAATATAACACATGGTCCACTTAATGATAATATTAAAGTTTATCTTTAACTAAATATCATATGGCCCACTGACCGATAGTATTAAAATTTTAATTTAACATAAGTGTTATTTAAAAAAAAATGAGTCAAAAGTGTGACATAGAGAATCAAAACTAAACCTCAGTTATGTAGTTTTATCCTAGTTCCTAAAAGTATTGACCCTAACTAATTGTCAAAGCACATGTTCTCAACAAAATACAATTTTACATTGTCTTTAACAGCATTTTTGAAGTTTTATATGTAGTGTTCCACGTCAGTCAGTCTGCGAAAGAATCGGTGAAAAAGCAAGTTTTATGATGTTATTTATTGGAATAAACACAACAGTGAAATTTAGACTTTTATAATGCTCCCGCCATTCGACGAATGGTGGTAAGGGCATATATATAAGGGCATATATTGTCCGTCCGTCTCTGTGCACGTCGGAGATGACGTTAGCAATTTGCGTTTGTTTTTCAGGCTTTTGCAATTTGCGTTCAAGATTTTTTAGGCGGGGGCATCCGTGAACCGGTTCGAATTTTACACATTATCCTTATTATGTGTATATCTGGTGTTATTGCCTCAAGAGTTTTCATATTTTGTGTGAATCTCTGAGATAATGTATTAACGTTTCCTTATTCAACAGTATAGAGTCACTCTTAGTCAATGGCTGAAACATCGATACGCTAATATGCAATGCAAGTTTGCTACAACACTTAAAATGTCACGAGTGTAACACACAGCCTGGAAGATAAAATTCATTAAATGAATGAAAAAAAAAATGTATGTTGCATCAGTTTAGATCTGATTGAAAACATTCTGTTGATTCTGTTGAAAATTAGATAAAAAGTTTTTAAAACAGTTTTTGTTTTGTTTTATTTTAAGATTCTAGAATTTAAAAAAATATGACCAATTTCTTCATTGTCACAGAAACTTCCTGTATGTATAATTTAGGGATTTTATGATCATTTCTTTTCACGTCATGATTAAGTGTCAATAAATGTGACTTTTTTTAGAAAACTGACAAAGCTGAGAAACAAAATAGTTTTTATAGGCGTATTCGTGATGTCCCGAGCGGAACACTAGATTAGATTTTTGACATTGCAATATTTTAAAGCTAACTGGTGGGAATTGGAATACTAACCTAACTGATAAGATTAAAATATATGAAATGTACTTTTTAAAGTAATTTGACAGTGTTTTGTTCATAGAAATAAGATTACATGCCTAAAAGGGTGTCTCAATCTACAGACAAGTTTCAATCATAATGGTAAAATCAGACAATAACCTGTATATATCGGACTTTCATGTTTAAAAACCATATTAAATTAAAATAAGGCATTAACTTTTAATGTTAGAAATAAAATTCTCAGTTTGAATGCTTGGATTATAAGCTATATGCTTGTTTTAAATTACAACAAGGCAAAAAGACTTACATTTGGACATGACACTTGCAAAGTAAATGTTCTAATAACTGTTTGTCACATGTGCAGCTTTTGGTTTCCCTTAAATTGGGGCTTAGCAATTAAAGACGAAAAGCTTTTAATCTTTGATCAAATCGTTCATCAAGCTAGATAAAACAACAATAAATCTGTAACAAAAAAAAAAAAAAAAAAAAAAAAAACTTAACATTATAAGTAAAGGCAAACGGTGCAAAATATAAACGTTAGTTACCCAAATATAAACTAATGTTGCCAAACTTGATGGCAAGCTTGTAGTCTGCAAGTACTTCTTTTTAGAACAAATATTTTGGGTACTCACTGGAACTCACTTGAATCGCCTTTTTGAGGCATTTCCAATTGGAGGCAACATTCAATTACCTCCCGTGTGTAATCTCTGTAAACAAATGGGTCCAACGAATTGGATTCTGCTGTTTTTATCATTAATATCTCAATTAAGTATAACTTCCTTTTCCTTGAGAAAACTAATTTGGTCAACAACGTTTCCAAATTACTAAAATGAAACATTTGCTACGCATTAAAATGTACAATGTAAATCAATATATAATGTAAATAAACATTATATGGGGATTTGATAAAAGAATTTCACTAAAGACCTGTAGAAGGACCTAGAACTTGGTTTACCTTGCACTTTACTCTTCAAGTGAGATAACAGAAAAAAATACTGTCTCTCTATGATACCCACACAAGACATATTTTGAAACAGAATTGTAGAACAAGTCCGCCTATTTGTGTCTTGCAGAGAGAGCTAATCTTAGTGCTTTTCGTACGTTAGTTCGGTTTGTGCTTGTTTAGATTTGTCGGTTTCCTCTTCCTCTTGGGGTCTGGGAAGGGTTGCGGTTTGTGATTGTGGCACTCCCTGGACTTTTCTCTTACCTTTTTTGCAGCTTATACCATACACAGAGTATCATTTGCCATTTACGTTGAGTGAACTCTTCTACCACAACTTTTGGACTGGGCTGCTTCCAAAAGCAGGGTGTCTGGTTAGTTTTTATGTTACAGTGTTTTATAGAAATTCCTAAAGTTAATGCAAACAGTGCAGACCTTGATCAGAAGCTGCATTTTTGGCATCCAATCTCGGTCGTTTTGCCTATTGTCTTTTTGGGTGTTCCCCAACGAAATTGTGCTAAAGAATTAAGCGAAATTGTAGCAGATGGAATTCTAAATATGTTTATCTTATATTATGTTTTAGACAAAAAAGGACTTGGTGTTTTATGTGAATTGTCTGCTAGGTCGACAATTCAAATAAAATGACAAGCCTTATTTTCACTAAAAAAGACGCACAAAAATGTCAACATGTCATCTGCTACAGTTGTAATTAGCATTTTCACAGTTAAGCATTGCTTTACTGAAATTCAGCAGCATTTTAAAACTTATCTCAGACTCTGCACTCTAAGACCCTGGTCGAGACCTGGGCAGTATGTCATGAATGCAGCTAGGCACATCTCAAAGAACAATCCAAATGTCAAGTGATGATTCCCGCAGAACGATAAAATCAACGCTTAATTAAATGACAATATGGAAGCTTAAAACCTTCCCTAAAGTTAACAGTCTGGTCAGGGTACTATTCAGAAACTTATACTGATAACAGAATCTGATGTAAAAATTGGCTTTTAAACACATTCTTCTACTCTCAAACTGAAAACCGCTCAAATAGTAACTTTTGTCGTATAACCTACACCCTGTTTGTTCGTTTGTTTGAGCAGGAGATTTACGGCCCAGTAAAAACTGATATGGCCATGCTGAGCAGGTCAGTAAACCTCCTCAAACTTTTCCTGGGCAAGCTTGTCCTGTTACGAGTGGTTAACCAGTACATGTGTAGATATTTCTGCCAGTAACTGACAACTGCCCTTCTTGAATGATAGGAAGGCGCGAACCACCATAGAAATGTTTCATGATCAACTTCCAAGAGAGTTATGTGGTCAAGCTGGGATTCGAAGTAGCGACCACTGGCTTTGCATTCAGATGCACTACCTAATGTGCTATGGTGACCAGCCCTTACCTTCATATACCAATTCTCATTGACAAGTATCTTTACCAATCTATAGACGAATTCAGCAGAAGGCAAGTTGAAGATATTTCCCATATTTTATCAGAAAATAGAATTTGACATTTCATGCGAATTGTCAAACCATGTTTTCTGGAAAAATAGTAATGAAATATTTCAAAATGGCATCTGCTGATTTTTTTCCAAGCATGCCAAACATTCATCTGCTTACTTTATTCCCTGTTGGAAAAGCGAGAGTCTTCTGGTCTTACAAATGAGTAGATCACCCCACTGTATTCCGACAATAGATACAAAAAACTACGAAAGCCGGGTAGGGACATTTCTTATTTCTAACTTCTAACTTCTTACTTCTAACTTCTAACTTCTTACTTCTAACTTCTAACTTCCATGTTCTATATATGTATGTATGTATGTATGTATGTATGTATGTATGTATGTATGTATGTATGCGTGCGTGCGTGCGTGCGTGCGTGCGTGCGTGCATGCATGCATGCATGCATGCGTGCGTGCATGTGTGTGTGTATGTGTGTGCGGGTAGGGACATCATTTCTGACAAAACCAAGTACATGCACAGCGAAGACTCAGACAAGCTTGTATATCTGAGTAGTCTGATCAGTCTACATTTGCGCTATATGGGTAATGAAAACAATACGTCTTTAAGTTATTAGTGACCTCTCATCAGATTGGACAGACTTATCCGAGTAATTGCTATGCATATATTGTATTATTATTATTATTATCATCATTATTATTATTATTATTATTATATTTGGAAATAATATGTCCCGATGGTTGTTGCATTTTTAAAAACATAGTAATTTTTATGGGCCTTGCCGTGAGAGAACCTGCATATTGCATATATGACTAACTAAGGCACAGATCATGCTGCACATCCGCGCAGTCTGATCAGTGTCATATTGTTTGGTTTGTATGTATGTATGTATGTATGCATATGTGCACGTGTGTGTGCTTGCGAATGTGTGTGTGCGGATAGGGACATTTCTTATTTCTAACTTCTAACTTCTAACTTCTTACTTCTAACTTCTTACTTCTAATACTTCTAACTTCTAATTTCTAACTTCTAATTTCTTACTTCTAACTTCTAACTTCCATGTTCTATGTATGTATGTATGTATGTATGTATGTATGTATGTATGCGTGCGTGCGTGCGTGCATGCATGCATGTGTGCGTGCATGTGTGTGTGTATGTGTGTGCGGGTAGGGACATCATTTCTGACAAAACCAAGTACATGCACAGCGAAGACTCAGACAAGCTTGTATATCTGAGTAGTCTGATCAGTCTACATTTGCACTATATGGGTAATGAAAACAATACGTCTTTAAGTTATTAGTGACCTCTCATCAGATTGGACAGACTTATCCGAGTAATTGCTATGCATATATTGTATTATTATTATTATTATTATCATTATTATTATTATTATTATATTTGGAAATGATATGTCCCGATGGTTGTTGCATTTTTTAAAACATAGTAATTTTTATGGGCCTTGCCGTGAGAGAACCTACATATTACATATATGACTAACTAAAGCACAGATCATGCTGCACATCCGCGCAGTCTGATCAGTGTCATATTCTTTGGTTTGTATGTATGTATGTATGTATGTATGTATGCATATGTGCACGTGTGTGTGCTTGCGAATGTGTGTGTGCGGGTAGGGACATTTCTTATTTCTAACTTCTAACTTCTTACTTCTAACTTCTAATTTCTTACTTCTAACTTCTAACTTCTTACTTCTAACTTCTAACTTCTTACTTCTAACTTCTAACTTCTTACTTCTAACTTCTAACTTCTAAGTTCCATGTTGTATGTATGTATGTATGAACGTACATACGTACGTATGTATATATGTATGTATGTATGTATGTATGTATGTTTGTATTTATTTATGTATGTATGTATGTATGCATGTGTGTGTATGTATGTCTGTGTGAGTGTGTGTGTATGTGTGTGTGTGTTTGTGTGTGTGTGTGTAGTGTGTGTGTTTGTGTGTGTGTGTGTGTAGTGTGTGTGTAGTGTGTGTGTTTGTGGGTGTGTGCGTGTGTGTGTGTGAGAGAGAGACACAGAGAGAGAGAGAGAGAGAGAGAGAGAGAGAGTCCGATAGGGACATAATTTCTGACAAAACCAAGTACATGCACAGTGAAGACTCAGACAAGCTTGTATATCTGAGTAGTCTGATCAGTCTACATTTGCGCTATATGGGTAATGAACACAATACGTCTTTAAGTTATTAGTGACCTCTCATCAGATTGGACAGACTTATCCGAGTAATTGCTATACATATATTGTTTTATTATTATTATTATTATTATTATTATATTTGGAAATGATATGCCCCGGTGGTTGTTGCAATTTAAAAAAAAATAGTAATTTTTATGGGCCTTGCCGTGAGAGAACCTACATATTGCATTTTTGAATAACTAAGGCACAGATCATGCTGCGCATTCGCGCAGTCTGATCAGTGTCATTTGTTTGGCGTGTATATATGTATGTATGTATGTGTGTGCATGTGTGCGTGTGTGTGCATGCGTATGTGTGTGTGCGGGTAGGGACATTTCTTATTTCTAACTTCTAACTTCTTACTTCTAACTTCTTACTTCTAACTTCTAACTTCTAACTTCTTACTTCTTACTTCTAACTTCTAACTTCTTACTTCTAACTTCTTACTTCTAACTTCCATGTTGTATGTATGTATGTATGTATGAACGTTTGTATGTATGTATGTATGTATGTATGTATGTATGTATGTAGGTTTGTATTTATGTATGTATGTATGCATGTGTGTGTATGTATGTGTGTGTGTGTGTGTGTGTGTGTGTGTGTGTGTGTGTGTGACAGAGAGAGAGAGAGAGTGCGGTAGGGACACCATTTCTGACCAAACCAAGTACATGCACAGCGAATACTCAGAAAAGCTTGTATATCTGAGTAGTCCGATCAGTCTACATTTGCGCTATATGGGTAATGAACATAATACGTCTTTAAATTATTAGTAACCTCTTATCAGATTGGATAGACTGATCCGAGTTATTGCTATGCATATATTTTATTATTATTTTTTTTATAATTATCATTATTATTATTATTATATTTGGAAATGATTTGCGCCGAGAGTTGTTGCAATTTAAAAACATAGTTATTTTTTATGGGCCTTGCCGTGAGGGAACCTACAAATTGCATATTTCAATAACTAAGGCACAGATGATGCTGCGCATCCGCGCAGTCTGATCAGTGTCAATTGTTTGGTATGTATGTATGTATGTATGTATGTGCATGTGTGCGTGTGTGTGTGCATGCGTATGTGTGTGTGAGGGAAGGGACATTACTTATTTCTGACTTCTAACTTCTTACTTCTAATTTCTAACTTCTTACTTCTAACTTCTAACTTCGAACTTCCATGTTATATGTATGTATGTATGAACGTACGTTCGTAAGTACGTATGTATGTATGTATGAGGTTTGAATTTATGTATGCATGCATGCATGTGTGTGTATGTATGTCTAGGTGTTTGTGTGTGTGTGTGTGTGTGTTTGTGTGTGTGTGTGTGTGTGTGTGTGTGAGAGAGAGAGAGAGACAGAGAGAGAGAGAGAGTGCGGTAGGGACATCATTTCTGACAAAACCAAGTACATGCACAGCGAAGACTCAGACACGCCTGTATATCTGAGTAGTCCGATCAGTCTACATTTGCGCTATATGGGTAATGAAAATAATACGTCTTTAAGTTATTAGTGACCTCTCATCAGATTGGACGGACTGATCCGAGTAATTGCTATGCATATATTTTATTATTATTATTATTATTCTCATTATTATTATTATTGTTATATTTGGAATTGATATGTCCCGATGGTTGTTGCATTCTTAAAAGCATAGTAATTTTAATGGGCCTTGCCGTGAGAGAACCTACATAATTCATATATGACAAACTAAGGCACAGATCATGCTGCGCGTCCGCGCAGTCTGATCAGTGTCATATTGTTTGGTTTGTATGTATGTATCTATGTATGCATATGTGCACGTGTGTATGCTTGCGAATGTGTGTGTGCGGGTAGGGACATTTCTTATTTCTAACTTCTAACTTCTTACTTCTAACTTCTAACTTCTAACTTCTTACTTCTAACTTCTTACTTCTAACTTCTAACTTCTTACTTCTTACTTCTAACGTCTAACTTCTTACTTCTAACTTCTAACTTCTTACTTCTACGTACGTATGTATGTATGTATGTATGTATGTATGTATGTATGTATGTATGTAGGTTTGTATTTATGTATGTATGTATGCATGTGTGTGTATGTATGTCTTTGTGTGTGTGTGTGTGTGTGTGTGTGTGTGTGTGTGTGTGTATGTGTGTGTGAGAGACAGAGAGAGAGAGAGAGTGCGGTAGGGACATCATTTCTGACAAAACCAAGTACATGCATAGCGAATACTCAGAAAAGCTTGTATATCTGAGTAGTCCGATCAGTCTACATTTGCGCTATATGGGTAATGAACTTAATACGTCTTTAAGTTATTAGTGACCTCTTATCAGATTGGATAGACTGATCCGAGTAATTGCTATGCATATATTTTATTATTATTATTTTTATAATTATCATTATTATTATATTTGGAAATGATTTGCGCCGAGAGTTGTTGCAATTTAAAAACATAATTATTTTTTATGGGCCTTGCCGTGAGGGAACCTACAAATTGCATATTTGAATAACTAAGGCACAGATAATGCTGCGCATCCGCGCAGTCTGATCAGTGTCAATTGTTTGGAATGTATGTATGTAAGTGCATGTGTGCGTGTGTG